>JAWPHD010004112.1:0-196902 GCA_037043455.1 Cyrtodaria siliqua
CCAGGGGACACAGGAAGGGTGATACACTTTTACCCTGTGTCACCTTACAGCCTGCACCTGGGGACACAGGAAGGGTGATACACTTTTACCCTGTGTCACCTTACAGCCTGCACCAGGGGACACAGGAATATGTAAGTGACACAAAATCTTCATCTGCCACAGGTTGCACCAGGTGTGCATTGTTAATAATATAATGTGTGCTGTTATTATGCTCTCCGACATTTTTCAAGAGAGGCTATTGTCGCCACTTTGTCCGTCGTTTCGTCCATGTGTCCAAATTCTTTGTCCAGAGCATAACGTTGATACTAGTAATGGAACCAGACTAAAACCACACAGTGATAGAATTGAATTGAATTGGGGTTTTACAGCGCACCAACACAAGAAAGGTTATATGGCGCCAAACAGAGATGAACATGCCAGGCTCATCCTCCATTTACATCTAGATAAAATATGGAGAATTGGCCTAGAACCTTCTAACCTGCAGAACTGGAGAGTTGCTGCAAATTCTATTGTAGACACTCCATTTATGATGGAGCCAGATTTCCACATTTGCATATGCGGTGTCCTGAAGAAAACCTTGAATGAGCATGATAAAAAGAAATGACAAAATGAACATGAAGGGTGCCTCTAGCGAAATTTGCATTGGTTGTATTCTACCACGGCAACCACACGGGGAAACACAGTGATAGAGGGTTATAGTAGAAAGTTATATTTCACATGAACCATAAACTGTATCTTCTTTCAAATTAAAATAATTTCCCTTTGTAATATTATAATACAAGTCCAGAGCATAACTTGAAAAGTGCTAATGGGACTTGAATGAAACTTCACAAAATGATAGAGGGCAATAAGGGGAAGTATAGAGCTCAAGAACCATAACTCTAACTTTAGCTTGAGTAAATACAGAGTTGTTCCTCTTTGACATTTAAAATTTATTTTTAGATAATATGTGCATCAGACATCTCTTGTCCGAAATGTAATGGATTGCCATTCATCTTGTAATTAGTACCCAACAGTATGCTGTTGCTTTTGACCTTTGTCTGAGAAAATCTCTCAGATCATATAATAACACACAGACCTAATTAATTTATTATTCTGGACATTTGTCCTTTAATTTTATGCTTTATGTCCACTGATAATATTTCATTCAAACGAAGTGTCTAATTTGGGGAGCGTCCATCGGTTCTAAGAAGAAAAAAGCGAGACTTAGGCAACAACACTTGGTTAGAGTGTTTGGTTGAAGTATTTTGGAAGGTATATATCTCCAATACCGTCGAACGTATTGCTTTGAAACTTTGTATGAACATTCACTAGGGTAACTCCTTACACTTTCACTAAGCACCCACACCACCAATGACCTTGACCTTGACTTTAAAGACAAAAGAACTTAAGTCAAGTTTTCTTAGTTATAGTTTTTAGCTCTACTGATCAGAGATCAGCAGAGCTTATGCCGTGGTGCGGCGTCCGTCGTCCGTCTGTCTGTCTGTCCGTCTGTCCGCAAACTTTTTTTTGTAGCGACTTCTCCTCTGAAACTACTGAATGGATTTTCATGAAACTTTACAAAAATGTTGCCCATGAAGTCTAGTTGATCCTAGCAAAAATTCATGTTGATGTGAAATCCAAGATGGCCGCCAGATCTAAAAATAGGTTTTTAAAAACAAAGTTTGTAACGACTTCTTCATGAAAACTATAAGTGATAATGATTTGGGACTTTTTCTAAAATGTTCAGCATGACATGATGTTGGTCCTTGTCAAAAATCGTTTTGATTCAACGTTAAACATGGCTGCCAGCGGCCATCTTTGTTTACATACAGTTATATAGTAAAAACTTGTAGCGACTACTCCTTTGAAACAACTTGACAGGATGTTCATGAAACTTACAGGAATGTTGCTCTTGATGTCTAGTTGATCCTAGCAAAATTCAGATCGGCCGGAAATTCAAGATGGCCACCACAGCTAAAAATAGATTTAAAATAAATAAGTTTGTAGCGACTACTTCTTCAAAACTATAAGAGATATTGATATGGGACTTTTTCTAAAATGATCAGTATGACATGATGTTGGTCCTTGTCAAAAATCGTTTTGATTTGACGTTAAACATGGCTACCAGCGGCCATCTTTGTTTACATAGAGTTATATAATGAAAACTTGTAGCGACTACTCCTCTGAAACTACTTGACGGATTTTCATGAAACTTCACAGGAATGTTGCTCTTAATGTCTAATTGATCCTAGCAAAATTTCAGGTCAGCTGGAATTTCAAGATGGCCGCCACGATTAAAAATAGATTTTCAAAAAACAAGTCTGTAGCGACTACTTCCTGAAATCAAAATCAATCAGTAGAGCTTCAAGGTCATTGACCTCTTGTTTTTATTTAAATTTTGTTTTTAAATGTTGTTTTATTTCATTACTTTTTTTTAATTACTTCTTAATTTTTTTTTTATGTTAACAGGAAGCATAGCTATGATTTCTAGTTGTGCCTATTGCGTTTTTTTCCGGTTCATTTATTTTTGATGGAGTTACGGCACCTTGACATTTTTACTTTTAAATTTCTTGTCGCTACTCCTCCTAAACGACTTGTTGGATTTCGACGAAACTTGGTAGGAAGCATCTAGGAAGATGTCTAGTTGTGCATATCGCGCCTTTGTTCTAGTTCGCTGATTTATGACGGAGTTATGGCACTTTGACATTTTTACTTTAAATTTCTTGTCGGCGCTACTCCTCCTAAACGGCTTGTTGGATTTCTACAAAATTTGGCAGGAAGCCTCAGTATGATGTCTAGTTGTGCAAAGCGCTGTATATCAATGAAATATCTTTACAAGTTCAAAATCCAGCTAGATATTGTTAGTAACAACAGATTATGGCCCTTGATTTGTTGGAAAATGCTATTTTGTATTTTCCTTTGTTAAATCTGTAGTTACTCCATTTTTTATCTGATCTTTACCATATTTGTTTAGAATGTTAATATACCCACACTCACACCACCACCCATTTTTATGAAATTACATTCATAGAAGAAAGTGGGACAAATTAAAAAATACCCATGCCAGACTAGACACAGTAGACTTATTGCCCATGATTACCAGGTGAGCGATCTAAGGCCATCTTATCCCTGTTGTTTTTGCAATGTTTTAAAAAAACTACTGATGGGAATTTTATGTCGACAACCCTTGATATGTAAGAGCCGTTTTAGCCAGTAGAGCATCCACAGGCCCTCTTGGTCCTCTTGTTTTTAATAGAATGGCATTTTGTTTTTAAACAAATACACTTAAATGTCATCTCAGCAAACGGCAAACTCCGTTGTTTTTAGATACTAAAATGTTTACAAACTTTCATTTAAACATCATTGACCTTTTTATTTTTATGTCCAGCCCCCATTAGGCGAGACATGTGAATCCACGGATTTCTTGTTTATTATGTCCATTACTCTGATATTAAAAGCAGCACAGCTTCTAAACTTTATACACACTTACATCTGTATGACAGCAATATGTTCCTACTCAAATCAGATCAATATAAATGACCTTGACCTACAATTTACACTTAATTTACATTACAGTTTTACATTGACGTTTTTAGATCACTATTGGGATCACTTTTCGTCCATCGTCGTTAACTTTTGCTTCAAACGACTTCTTCTCAGAAAGAAACTGCTTGGCCAATTTTGACCAAACTTCACATGGATGATCCTTAGATGAATGTTTTTAGCTCTACTGGCCTATGCCGAGTTGTCCGTCCATCCGTCGTCCGTCCGTCGTTTAGTTTTGTCTCGTTAAGACAACAGGGCCTTCGTTTTTCATCCGATCTTTACCACACTTTAACAGGTCATTAATATCAATGAAAGCTTGGACAAGTTAGAAAACCAGGCAAATCGGACCAGTAACAGCGGAGTAATGGCCCTTGATTTAGTTAAAAATGCTATATGTTGGCTTGTTAAGACGATAGGGCCTTCAGTTTTCATCGGATCTTCACCAAACTTTACCAGATTGTTAATATCAATGAAAGCTCGGACAAGTTCGAAAACCAGCCAGCTCGGACCTGTTGGCTTGTTAAGACGATAGGGCCTTCAGTTTTCATCGGATCTTCACCAAACTTTACCAGATTGTTAATATCAATGAAAGCTCAGACAAGTTCGAAAACCAGCCAGCTCGGACCTGTTGGCTTGTTAAGACGATAGGGCCTTCAGTTTTCATCGGATCTTCACCAAACTTTACCAGATTGTTAATATCAATGAAAGCTCGGACAAGTTCGAAAACCAGCCAGCTCGAACCAGTAACAGCGGAGTTATGGCCCTTGAGTTAGTTAAGAATGCTATATTTTGCCTCGTTAAGACGATAGGACCATCATTTTTCATCCAATCTTTACCACACTTTACCAGGTTGTTAATATCAATGTAAGCTCAGACAATTTTGAAAACCAGACAAATCGAACCAACAACAGCAGAGTTATGGCCCTTGAATTAGTTAAAAATGATATGTTTTGCCTTGTTAAGACGATAGTGCCTTCATTTTTCATTCGACCTTTACCAAACATGACCAGATTGTTAATATCAATGAAAGCTCGGATAAGTTCGAAAACCAGCCAGATCGGACCATTTACAGCAGAGTTATGGCCCTTGATTTAGTTAAAAATGCTAAATTTTGCCTCGTTAATACAATAGGGCCTTCAAAAACTTTCAAAAAAAAGTAAATTGCAGTCACTCGATTCATTGATGTTATAAGAGCCATGTTAGCCAGTAGAGCGTCCACAGGCCCTCTTGGGTCTCTTGTTTAGATTTGTTAAAATTAGGTCAGCGCGACATCCAAGATGGCCGACATTACCATATATGGTCGAAACCTTAAAAAATCTACTTCTCAAGAACCGCTGGTTTGTATATTGAGATTTTGCATGTTTTTCATAGACTTACATAGGAAAAAACTTTTAAAAAATCTTCTTTTCTGAAACCACAAGGCACAGAGCTCTCACATATTACAAGTAGCATCAGCTAATTGTCCTCTACCAAGTTTGTTCAAATGATGACTCTGGGTTCAAATTTGGCCCCATCCCAGACGTCAAAGTTTTACATAGGATTTCTTTTTTGAAATCTTCATCTCTGAAACTACAAGAGTCAGAGGTTTAATATTTTGCATTTACTATCAGCTTATGGTCCTTTACCAAGTTTATTCAAATGGTGACCCCAGGGTCACATTTGGCCCTGCCCCAGGGGTCACATGTTTTACATAGACTTGTATAGGGCAACACTTTAAAAAATCTTCTCTGAAACCACAAGGCACATTATATTTAGCCCTGGGGTCCCATTTGGCCCTGCTCCAGGGGTTAGACTCTAGCACCTTCATTTTGTATTTGATCTTTACCAATCTTTGTCATTGTCTTTATATCAGTGTTGTTAAAAACACAAAAGAGGCCACATTTCTTGAACAATCTTAACCAAACTTGCACAGTTTGTATATGACCGTAAAATTTCGAAGAAGTTCGATAATGGGCCAGTACTCAGGTGATCGATTTAGGGCCATCTTGGCCCTTTCGTTTATTAAGTCAGTTACTCACATACCAAAATCCTTACAGTATTCAAACTTCATACACACTTACATCTATGTTCCTAGCCAAATCAGGTCCATATAACTTGCCATTTAATATTACACTCAGGGCTCACATTTAAGCTGTTTTACTGGCATTTTGTCAGTCACTAGCTCTACTGGCCAGGAGGGCTTCGTCTGTCTGTTAGCAATTTTATAAAATCGACATCTCCTCTGAAACCGCTTGAAGGATTTTGATGAAACTTCATCACAATGTTACTTGGGAGGGCCCCTCTCAGATTTGTCTTTTTCATGGCCGCCAGTCATCCAAGATGGCAACCATGGCTAAAACTAGGTCAAATTTAAGGAAATTTCAAACGACATCTCCTCCGAAACCACTTATTCCATTATTGTGAAATTCCATAATTATGTTGCTTGGATGGCCTCTATCAAGTTTGTGTTTTTCCTTATCGTCGAATAATCAAAATGGCCGCCACGGCGACTCAAAGTTTACATAGAGTTATATAGGAAAAGGCTAAAAATGACAATTTTTTTGAAACCGCTTGAAGGATTTTGATGAAACTTCATTACAATGATCTTTAGGATAGTCCCCCTCAGATTTGTGTTTTTCGCGGCCGGCAGTCGTCCAAGATGGCCACCATGGCTAAAATTAGGTCAAATTTAAGGAAATTTCTCAAACGTCATCTCCTCCGAAACCACTTATTCCATTCTTGTGAAATATCATAAACATGTTCCTTCGGTTGTCCTCTATCAAGTTTATGTTTTTCGTTATCGTCGAATAATCAAAATGGCCACCACAGTGGCCCAAAGTTTACATAGAGTTATATAGGAAAACGTTAAAAATGACATCTTCTCTGAAACCACTTGAAGGATTTTGATGAAACTTAAATCACAATGATCTTTGGAATAGTTCCTCTCAGATTTATGTTTTTTGCAGCTGCCAGTCATCCAAGATGGCCACCATGGCTAAAACTATATCAAATTTAAGGAAATTTCAAACGACATCTCCTCCAAAATCAATTATTCCATTCTTGTGAAATATCATATACATGTTCCTTGGGTTGGCCTCTATCAAGTTTGTGTTTTTCGTTATCGTCGAATAATCAAATGGTCACCACGGCGACCCAAATTTTACATAGAAAAAGGTTGAAAATGACATTTTCTCTGAAACCACTTGAAAGATTTTGATGAAACTTAATCACCATGATATTTGGGATAGTCCCTCTCAGATTTATGTTTTTCGCGGCCGCCAGTCATCCAAGATGGCCGCCATGTCTAAAACTAGGTAAAATTTAAGGAAATTTTAAACAACATGTCCTCCGAAAACACTTATTCCATTCTTGTGAAATATCATAAACATGTTCCTTGGGTTGGCCTCTAGTTTACATAGAGTTATATAGGAAAAGGCTAAAAATGACATCTTCTCTGAAACCGATAGAAGGATTTTGATGAAACTTAATCACAATCATCTTTGGGTTAGTCCTCCTCAGATTTATGTTTTTCACGGCCGTCAGTCATCCAAAATGGCCACCATGGCTAAAAGTAGATCAAATTTAAAGAGATTTCAAACGACATCTCCTCCGAAACCACTTAATCTCATTCCAGTGAAATATCATATATGTGTTCCTTGGGTTGGCCTCTATCAAATTGTGTTTTTTGTTATCGTCGAATAATCAAAATGGCCACCACGACGTCCCAAAGTTTACATAGAGTTTTATAGGAAAAGGCTAAAATTGACATCTTCTCTGAAACCTCTTAAAGGATTTTGTTGAAACTTGATCACAATGATCTTTGGGATAGTGTGCCTCAGATTTATGTTTTTCGCAGCCGCCAGTTGTCCAATATGGCCACCATGGCTAAAACTAAGTCAAATTTAAGGAAATTTCAAACGACATCTCCTCCGAAACCACTTAATCCATTCCAGTGAAATATCATGTACATGTTCCTTGGGTTGGCCTCTATCAAATTTGTGCTTTTCGTTATCATCGAATAATCAAAATGGTTGCCATGGTGACCCAAGGTTTACATAGAGTGATATAGGAAAAGGTTAAATATGAAATCTTCTCTGAAACCTTTTGAAGGATTTTGTTGAAACTTTATCACAATGGTTGGCGTATATTAAGTTTGTTTTTTGTTTTCTTGCAATAATCAAAATGGCCGCCGTGGCGACCCAAAGTTTATATAGGAAAAGGCTAAATATGACATCTTTACACAGTAGAGTGTCTACAGGCCCTCTTGGGCCTCTTGTTTTTTCAAAATGCCAGTAAACTTGTGAAGCACTGGCAATATTATGCAAGTGTTTAACAGCATTCTAGTTTAGAATATTGCTAAAAAGTAAAACTTTTAGGCATATATAGTTTATAGGCATAAATGGTCAGTCAAAATGACAAGAAAAAGAGCTATTGTTTATTGTTTGCTAGAGTTAGCTATAAGTTGCCAGTTCAGTTTTAATCAACTGGCAAAAAAACGCCATTTGGAAAAAATGCTAAATTCGAGCACTGACTTTTAACATTTTGTTACTCCATTTTGTAAGCAACCGATAACCCATTAGCAGGGCATTCGGGTCCCTTGGACACACTTTAAAGTTTATAACAAATACCGGCAGCTGCCTATAACTCCTGCTAAACCATCCAACGGCAATATGCACTGCTCAGCATATTGCTACGTTCCTGAAAGTTTCCAGAAAATCCGCTGAAAACTAGAAGTTTAGAGAACACAATGTTAAATTGTAAACAGGGGAACATAACTCATGCAAAATGATGGGAATGCACAGGCTATGCGCTACTTCACAAAAAATTGCATCTTTTGATTATTACCGTCTGTTATTATAATTGTCTATATATAATTATAATAATACATGTAGAAGGTAATAATCAAAAGATGCAATTTCCGGTGTTGAAAGTTTAAAAAAAAATCTGCTGAAAACCATATAAGTTGAGCGGACAAAATGTTTAATTACAAAGCAGGGGCAGATAACTCCTGAAAATACCATCTGACCAGAACCCCCAGAGACCACGGCCTATGTGTTACTTCCCTGAATCCGCTGTAAACTGTAGGCATAGAAGAGGGGACACGATTTGTGACCGAATGGTGGACAGCACAAAACAATATGAAAATGGAGGACTCCATGTGGAACTATTGCATTTTGACCTTTATTTATTGATAGTTACATAGAGCATCTTACATTTATGACTGTATTATTGATATTAATAAACAAGTTGGATAAAATGATAGGATACAAGGCTGAGTATCCTATCTTTTTATCCGACGAGTTTATTAAAGTCAATAATACACAGTCACGAATTTAAGATTCTGTTTATCACATAACACACCTACGACGCGATAGTTTCACTTTAAACAGTCTATTAAATCATTTTAGAATTATTTTATTATTAGAATTTCGTGTTTCAAAAACCTCATTACTCAATGTCAAGTAAAACCTCAATGTGTTCTGAGAATGTAATGAGTTTTAAATTAAATGGTTTCATTGGTCCAATTTTTATCAATGAACCAATCAGAATGCTTCATTCCTATTTTCATTGTGTTGTTTCTATCATGACATCACTTTCTGGTATTATGACATCACATCCTGGTATTATGACATCACATCATGCTATTATGATGCAACTCAGTGTGTTCTCAGAACTGACTGAGCCTTTTAATTGCGGTGAGAAACAGATTTAAACTGTTTGTATCACTCAATTGAGTAATGAGATTGAGTTTTTTGAAACCAAGAATCACAAAATTCTAAAAATAAAATAATTCTAAAATGATTTAATAGGCTGTTTTTAATGTTGTCAGTTGACCTTGTATAATTTGTATTGAAATCATGACATTGTCTTTTTGTTTTCATCAGCTAGGTTATGCGTATGTAAATAATGCGACACCTTACACTAAATTTAACGCTACTAACATGCATTTTATAAAGTAAGATTTCAGATAAGGATAAATATTTAAGGTGTCGGAACGTTATCGTATGATATACCATGCAAACAAGTGGGATTAAATATTTTACTGTACACAAACAGTGTTCGAATCCCACTGGGAGCTCGACTTGTAAGTGAGGAAGTGTTGATTCTTATGGATGGCAGGAGGTGTACAGTACTGGTTCTACCTGCCTCCACCACAAAAAATCGACCGTCATATATATAACCTTAGATGTGTTGAAAATGAGGTAAAATACCATACAAACAAACAAAGGTCCTCATTTGTACCTGTAATACACTAGAAGCCATGTTATGTGATAAAATAGTTTCACATTCATCATGATGCAAGGAAAATTGGTAGCTTAAATTTAATGTGTTGTAACTCATTACGTGGTCCCTTAATTCCATTAAACGATGGGAAAGCTTATGTTAGCAGGATTTTATAATGGATATTTCGAAAATAAAACACATTTAAAAACATTTTTTTACTGATAAAATGCGATAACCTGTTTAAAAATTACCTATTACATGTTTTAATTTTACAATATGCAAAATTGTTAAGCCAAAATTAAGGTTTTATTTCATACCCCACCCAACCATTTTTTCGCTTCTTGGAGAAGAGGTTGGATGGGGTATGAAAGTTAATACTCGGACCACGTAATGGTTGCCAACCATTTTTAATAACACTGAACTGGTCTACACAAAGAAAGCTTAAAGGGGGACCGATTTTTCTTCTGTTAATACAAACTTAATTAATTAAAGCGGCTATTCCGCCAACAACAGCCGCAATTTACAACATACTTATGTACACCATTTTTAAACATACTAATGAGGTATATACATGTACATAACTTACATGTTTTGAAAATCCAAACTCTGTAGACACAGTAAAAATGGCTTTAACCAGCCGGCCAAACTCCTAAACTAGAGCGTTTACCAACTCATAATTGATCTTACGATAATTGATCTTACGCATATTCAACTGTAACGAGTATTTAAAGAAAGCATGAAAATTCCTATACTTTTAATTGGAACACATACTATATGGCATGAACACATGGACATACATTATTATATGGCATGAACACATGGACATACATTATTATATGGCATGAACACATGGACATACATTATTATATGGCATGAACACATGGACATACATTATTATATGGCATGAACACATGGACATACATTATTATATGGCATGAACACATGGACATACATTATTATATGGCATGAACACATGGACATGTATTATTATATGGCATGAACACATGGACATACATTATTATATGGCATGAACACATGGACATGTATTATTATATGGCATGAATACATGGACATATAATATTATATGGCATGAACACATGGACATACATTATTATATGGCATGAACACATGGACATACATTATTATATGGCATGAATACATGGACATACATTATTATATGGCATGAATACATGGACATACATTATTATATGGCATGAATACATGGACATATATTATTATATGGCATGAACACATGGACATACATTATTATATGGCATGAACACATGGACATACATTATTATATGGCATGAACACATGGACATACATTATTATATGGCATGAACACATGGACATACATTATTATATGGCATGAACACATGGACATACATTATTATATGGCATGAACACATGGACATACATTATTATATGGCATGAATACATGGACATATATTATTATATGGCATGAATACATGGACATACATTATTATATGGCATGAACACATGGACATACATTATTATATGGCATGAATACATGGACATACATTATTATATGGCATGAATACATGGACATATATTATTATATGGCATGAATACATGGACATATATTATTATATGGCATGAACACATGGACATACATTATTATATGGCATGAATACATGGATATACATTATTATATGGCATGAACACATGGGCATACATTATTATATGGCATGAATACATGGACATATATTATTATATGGCATGAATACATGGACATACATTATTATATGGCATGAACACATGGACATATATTAGTATATGGCATGAACACATGGACATACATTATTATATGGCATGAACACATGGACATACATTATTATATGGCATGAATACATGGACATACATTATTATATGGCATGAACACATGGACATACATTATTATATGGCATGAACACATGGACATATATTATTATATGGCATGAACACATGGGCATACATTATTATATGGCATGAACACATGGACATATATTATTATATGGCATGAATACATGGACATATATTATTATATGGCATGAACACATGGACATACATTATTATATGGCATGAATACATGGACAAATATTATTATATGGCATGAACACATGAATATACAATATTATATGGCATGAATACATGGACATATATTATTATATGGCATGAACACATGGACATACATTATTATATGGCATGGACATACATTATTATATGGCATGAACACATTGACATACAATATTATATGGCATGAACACATGGACATACATTATTATATGGCATGAACACATGGACATACACTATTATATTGCATGAACACATGGACATACACTATTATATGGCATGAACGCATGGTCATACATTATTATATGACATGAACACATGGACATACAATATTATATGGCATGAATACATGGAAATACATTACAATATGGCATGAACACATGGACATACATTATTATATGGCATGAACACATGGACATACATTATTATATGGAACGAACACATGGACATACATTATTATATCATTATTATATGGCATGAACACATGGACATACATTATTATATGGAATGAACACATGGACATACATTATTATATGGCATGCACACATGGTCATACATTATTATATGGCATGAACACATGGACAGAGTTTTGATCAATAGTTTTGTAGTGTAATTTTGCCGTTATTTTGGCAGGTTTCTTTAATGGATTATGGGCTTTACATCTTTGTAGCATTCTTACATCCGAGGCATCTTAAAGGGATAAGGGGATAAATCTTTTTGTGGATGTGGGGGGGGGTCTGACTTAAAATTGACAAAATTTAATAATGGTTTATTTTAAAGGACCAAAGCAATGAAAGAGTCAAAGAGTCGCACATTATTTACAAGGATATTAATTTTGGCATTAATATACTGAAAAGAAAAAGAAAGCCGACTCGGGATTTCCACTATATATTGTATGTACAATATGCTGCTGTTAATCGATTGGTACATGGCTACGTAAGATCTTTCCTTTCGGAACAAATACTAAAATAACACGTAACACATCAAATAGTATTCCTGCAAAGTTTCATTATTGACAGAGTACGCGTTTGGCGCAAACTTAGGATGTAAAATTGTGCAAACTCTTTACGTTAAATACAGTACTGAACTGGCTCAATTTTTCAAAGAGGAACTTCAACATTTATGAATTTCTTGTTACGTGTACTGTGATTAAAACGTCTACAACATCACAGTTGTGTCCTTTCTCTAACTAACTGCAACTATTTTTTTTTACAAAACATCTTGGGATTTCCTTGGAATATATATGGAATTAAGTGTGCAGTATATACAATATATAGCAGAAATGCTCATGTCGCGTTTCTTTTTCCTTTTAGTATATGTGCAATCCTAGGTAAAACTAATTTAAGTATTTTTGCCCGATTACATGTAAAATCTATGGTGATTCTAATTTAAGACCTGAACAATACAATGGTAACACCATAATTTCATTGAATATATGACTTTTTATGCCCCCGAAAGGGTTTCGGGGCATATAGTAATCGCACCGTCATTTTTAAATAAATTGGCACAAGTGATCACCATAACAAGACCATGTGTCTCGCGCAAAACCCAGGTCTGTACCTCAAAGGTCAAGGTCACACTTGCAGTTCATAGGTCAAAAACAGGTATGCAATTTTGCGTCTGGACCGTAACGTCACAACCCCTTCAGGGATTTTTAAATAACTTGGCACAAGTAATCACCATAACAAGACGATGTGTCGCGCGCAATACCCAGGTCCGTACCTCAAAGTTCAAGGTCACACTTCAGGGCTGTCTTTTGGCTGTTTTTGGGGCCGTTATTCGGCCCCCACCTGAAAAGTATCTTTTTTTCCCCCACCTCAGTGTCAAAATTCCCCCCTTGAAAAAAATAAATAAATAAAAAAATAAACTGAAAGACAGAAGGCTAGAATTTTAAGAGAACTACCGGTAAGTGTTAATTGTGCTTGTGTTGAAGAAAGTAGAACAAAGTAAATGACGTAACTGTCATTGGTACTTTTTGAACATAGTCTAACTCTTACAGCTAGTCAACATACATATTTTTCAAGTCTGTTTTGAACCCATTTATTGTTAAATGTATATTGGTTGGCATAAACAACAATAAAATTGTGTTATTGTATGCTTAAGTCCTTGCTTTATTTGTCTATTTAGTGTTATATATCTATTTAATCAGCATGATTTCATTTTATATTGATGATATCATAATGTGTTATGGATGTTTGAACTTTCATGCAAAATTCCCCCTTTTACTGAAATTGACGCGAAAATTCCCCCTCTGAGGGACCCGGACCCATTCCCCCATGGTAGAAAGACAGCCCTGCACTTGAAGTTCATAGGTCAAAAACAGGTACGCATTTTTGTGTCCAGACCGTAACGTCACAACCCCTGCAGGGATTTTTAAATAACTTCGCACAAGTGATCATCATAACAAGACAATGTGTCGTGCGCAAAACCCAGGTCCGTACCTCAAAGGTCAAGTCACACTTGCAGTTCATAAGTCAAAAACAGGTACGCATTTTCGTGTCCGGACCGTAACGTCACAACCCCTGCAGGGATTTTTAATAACTTGGTGCGCAAAACCCAGGTCTTCAAGGTCAAGGTCACACTTGGAGGTCAAAAGTCGTCGTGTCCGGCATTCATTGACGTATTTTCAAATAACTTGGCACAAATGCTTACCACAACAAGACGATTTGTCATGCACAAAATCCAGGTCTGTGGCCCGAAGGTCAAGGTCACACTTAGAGGTCAAAGGTCAAATTGTGTATGGTCAATAACTTTTGCATGCCTGGACAGATTTTTAAATAACTTGGCACAAGTGCTCACCACAACCAAACGACGTGTCACGCACAAAATCCAGGTCCGTGGCTCCAAGGTCAAGGTCATACATACTTCGGGGGCATTTGTCACTTACAGTGATATTTCTTGTTTATCATGAATTTGAACATTTTTTTTAAGATGCTTCTAGAAAAAGCCTGATTTACCTCTTTAAAGTTCTCCAGCCATGTTTTGTTCATGAACATGTTTATGTTTATTTAAATCGAAATCAATACACAACAATATATATTTACAATTCATACATTGCATTATCTGTGAAAAGTGAGATTTTATTTGATGACGTAGAAAACTTGGAACAATTATCAATTATCTGGCTATAGTTCTGCAGCAATACAATTCAGATTTACCTCATTTCCCCGTGCAGTCACGCAGTGGTAAAAGTAGTATCTACGTCATGCAAATAATACTTATTTTTACATACAACTTAGTAGCGGTTTTAAATATATGTTTCTCTCCGGGACAATCAAGAAATGTTCATATGCTGTTTAAGAGTTAAATTTGTTAATTGATAATACTACAAAAAGGGTGGCCATTCATCTTTAAAAGAGTTTATTAAAGGGACACTGTCCGTACGTAAAGCTATATTGAGCATAAGCAAATAACTGGCTGATTTGTAGTCGGTGAAATGTGTACATGAAAGCATGAGCATAGATCCAAATAAGTATATAGGTAGTAACGAATTTGTGAATTAGAAAAAAGAAAGATTGATTTATCATTTGTAAACAACACTCGGGGATCGCAATATTAACATTTCTGCTGCTCGCGTGATATCCAGCGTATTAGGTTTTGATTACAGTATATCTTGCATCACATAACTTTCCCGTGTAGCTCCACTGGTTACGCGCTCATCTTTTATTACATGTGAATGTGTTATTTTAGTCTGGAACTGGGGTTCAATCCCAAAAAGGAGTTGTTGTTTTTTGTACCAATATGGAATTTTGTCAGAATATCTTGTTTCTGTTTAGTAAATATATATATTCAGTAATGGTAGTTGTATAATGGTTATCAACGTAATTATGTTGTGTTTAATAAGCTAAATGTTACAGACAGTGTCCCTTTAACAATGGTCTCTCAGTCATTAGAACATTAAAATGTCAGATTCTGCTAAAAAAAAGTCTGTATTCCCACTATAAAAAAAGTTGACAATTGTCCTCAGTCATATGATTAACAAACTGTACCATTTTGATACTTGCTGCAATTCCTGTGCGCCTTTGGTGCACTGATAATTATGTCGTAGGTACGCCATCCAGTTTGGGTTGGAGACACACTGAGGTGCGCATGCACTACGGTTTGGGTCGGAGACACGCTGAGGTGTGTATGCATTACAGTTTGGGTCGGAGACACGCTGAGGTGTGTATGCACTACAGTTTGGGTCGGAGACACGCTGAGGTGTGTATGCACTACAGTTTGGATCGGAGACACGCTGAGGTGTGTATGCACCACGGTTTGACTACTGCATCAGCAGAGGTGTCTGATGAAAGTAGTGCTAATATCCTGGCTAAGCTAAGCTGTAACGTCTATAACAGATGTAGATTACCGTCTCAGTCATGGAGGAATCTTAGTATTTATTTGAAATGCAACAAATGCAAGTACTAAGCTACATAACAGATATCTCCCAACAGTAATCCCATGTTCTGTATTTATTGCTGTGGTATTATTCAGAAATTCAGTTTTTGCACATAAATCTTGCAAACATCAAATAGCATTTGCATATTCGTGACAGCATGAAGTGTGCTAGTGGAATGTTTAATCTGTACTAGTACAAGCATCTCCGGCTTATTTTCTTGATGATATATGGTGTATACGTGCCATAAGTAGAATATAAATGATGAAGGGAAATGCGACGTTAACTAAATAGAAATTTAGATTTTTGTACATTTTTGAGTCGCCTTGCCTGAAAGACAGCTCATTGTTGTCACAACACTCGGTAGTTGAATCTTGCAATATGATTGGTCAGTTTGCCTCATTACATATTGACCGAAGTACTCCAGCGTGATAGTAAACAGAAAGTAGTTTGTGACTATGTATTACTGCGAATGGTTCTTCGTGTGAATATTCATGTCTATTCATCATTTCTATAAAAAATCTCCAACATTTCGTGTGTACATTGATTATTTTGACCGATGTTGAGTTCCATTTGACATTCCTACAGTAATTTTGAAATCTGCATATTTTTATTCTGCTATGTCGACTTAAGAAACCCGGTACCGATATAATATTTTGCAGCGCTTGTTTTTCTTTTACACGAACAAATATACTGCAAGAAAAAAGAAACGCGACACGGGAATTTCCGCTATAATTGTATGTACAATATGCTGCTGTTAATTAAACGGTACATGGCTACTTAAGATTTGATTTTGATTTTTTTCAGTCCCATAAAGGTGACCCATTTATTTCCCCGTCGATTAGTGTGTTGTGAGTCGGGATCATCCCACCGCACACTGTACAAAATCATTATAATAAATGAATACATCCTAATTATACACATGTATATATCACATACTCAAAACATCATCACTCACTCACTCCGACTATTACTACACTTGTATTCCATGGTGGCGAACCCGATTTTTGTCACGTGATATTTTGGATAGGGTTCACTTCAAACTATACTGTTTTTCCCTCGACTCGGGTAAGAAAATTGTTATATTTTCTTTCATACTGGACCGAATTGCATGTAACAAGTGGGTACGTAATTTTTTTATTTATTGATTCAAGTTCATTGAACTTAAGGAATTGTTTAAGTGCAGTTATCATTCCATGGAAATGCATAAAGTTAGGTGTATTTTTTTTTCTTTTCTACAAATTCTTCTTTGGTAAAGCCTCGGAGATTGCCATTTGTATTGCTTATATCATTAACATATTGTATCCCTGTATTGTACCAAGATTTAAGAAAAATACTTTTGTTTTCCTATCGGTATATTATGGTTATAAAATAGTGGCATTTTAAGATATTTTTCATACGAATCCACTTCCTGTGTGTCTAAAAAAATCAATATATGATTTTAAGATGTCTCTCCAAAAACTGTTTTTAATAGTTTTCATTACATTCTCTGCATAGCGCTTTCCACAATTTAAAATGTTATTTATGTCAAAGTAAGAGCTACATAAATTTTGCCGGTAGCCATTGGAGTTTGCAAGTTTTCTTATTCATGTTATCTTTAAACTTGAAACAAATGCATTAATATTTGTCATTTTTTATCCGCTTTCACAGTAGCCTTTAGTTATCACAGAACTTTTTATTTTAGCAGTTCCTTGCCAAAGGAAATTGAATAGAAGGTCAATAATAGTCTTTATATATTTGACATCTGGATTTGGTAATGAAATAAAGAGATGATTTAGTGATGGAATAAGCAAACTTTTAATGACTTATTTTTCCTAATGGAGTTAAATACCTTCTTGTCCAAAACTTACTGATTTTTTGA
Source organism: Cyrtodaria siliqua (assembly GCA_037043455.1). NCBI lineage: Eukaryota > Metazoa > Mollusca > Bivalvia > Adapedonta > Hiatellidae > Cyrtodaria > Cyrtodaria siliqua. Next base: position 18,042 of record JAWPHD010004112.1, read on the forward strand.
TTTTTTCAATTTTTCCACGAAAATTTACTTTCATCATATTATCAAGATCTTTGTTAAAGTTAATTCCTAGTAATTTAAATTCATTTTGTCCCTGTGCTAATTTCCATTTAGTTTTAATTGCACTTGTACTATATTTCTTTGATCCAGTCCATATAACTTGTGTTTTATTGAAGTTAATTTTAAACCTGACATATTTGAAAAGGTGCACATGTGTAGTTAAGTGTTTCATTGAGTGAAATGTCTGATCCATCTAAAAGTATTGAGGTATCATCCGCAAATTGTGATAATTTGTATTCAAAGTTGTTAATTTTTATACCTTTAATTTTTTAATCATTTCTTGTTTTTATTGTAAGAATTTCACTGCAGTGGATAACAATATATGGAGACAAGGGATCTCCTTGACGCCAACCGCGGCCTTTATTCTTGTCGCCAACAGCGACCTTTATTGAAAATCTGACAAAAATCCACATTGGTTAACTGCTGATGTTATATTATTATAGAAGAGTTTCACCCAACTTTGTATAGATTCTTAAAACTTGAAGAATTGTAAAGTTTTCTTTATAAAGGACCAGGACAAAGTGTCAAATGCTTTCTCAAAATCAATTAACAGTTGTAATCCAGGAATGTTATTGTCCAAATTTCACTATATCGTAAAGTAACCTTGTATTATCTCCCATGTATCTGCCTGTTATAAATCCTGCTTGCAAAATTTTGCAAACTCTTTACGTTAAAATACAGAACTGAACTGGCTCAATTTTTCAAAGAGGAACTTCAACATTTATGAATTTCTTGTTACAACGTGTACTGTGATTAAAATGTCTACAGCATCACAGTTGTGTCCTTTCTCTAACTAACTGCAACTTTTTTTTTTCATCTTGGGATTTCCTTGGAATATATATGGAATTAAGTGTACAGTATATACAATATATAGCGGAAATTTCCGTGTCGTGTTTCTTTTTCCTTTCAGTATACATAATATTTCATTTAACTCATAATAAATTATCATTTAACTGTGAAATTTTAACTCATCGATGTCCTCTATTTTTAGCCTTTATAATTATCACTGCGGTACATTCTCTCACGGATCAGACACATAGCCGGTACTTTCCCTGTGTCGGAATAAATTGTTCTATTAAATTTTGTTCATGTAACAAATCATTAATGTTAATAACAGGTTAATACCACCTCAGCTCTTTTATATTTCAATATTGGATAGTATTAGAGAAAGTCTATGACATGTTCGGTGTAATTTCATTGTATTGTTGCAATAATGTGCAATAATGTGTTGTAATACAACTCGCGCAACACTATAAAATATAGTGAAGAACTCACATAACACTATATTTTAAACATGTTCAGTGTTGGAAATGCATCACATAGATTTGCCTTGACAAAGATAAACATATCATAGGCATTTCCTTCAACTTCATTTTGTATTTGACTTAAAACATATTGCCATGTTAGATTGACATTTGTTGTTAAATATATAGCTCTACATGGACCTTGTGTTCTTTTCATACAGCCCCGTGTGGTTCCCGGGGGCCCCCGTTTGGTCACGGGGCAAAGAATAGGGCCACTGCAGATCCCTTTGGAGGGGTAGGCAGAGGGGTAGAATCCCCCAAAATTCATGTTCATTTTATCATTTTTTGTTCATGTTCATTATAGGTCTTCATCATGATCCCTGCATTGTTTCAGGTGCCATCTCGCTCACATCAAAAGAGCAGTGGTAGGAAAACAATAAACGTGGCTCCAACATAAATGGAGTTTCTACGATAGAATTTGCAGCAACTCTGCAGTTCAGGGTGAGAAGGTTCTAGGCTCATTTTCCATATTTTATCTCGATGTACATGGAGGATGAGCCTGGCATGTTCATGCCTGTTAGGCACCATATAACCTTTTCATGTGTTGGTGCGCCTTAAAACCCAATTCAATTCTTTTCATACAGTATTTTTCAAGCTCAAATTATGTGTACCGTATATATTTTGCGATCTCAGTTCATTATACTATTTAATAATAATTTTGTCATCATTTGTCGTCCGTCGTCATCCATCGTCGTCCGTCGTCCGTCGTCTGTTAACTTTCACCTTGTGAACACGATAGGGCCTTCATTATTAATCGGATCTTTACCAAACTTTACCATGATCTTTATATCAATGAAAGCTCGGATAAGTTCGAAAACAAGCCAGATTGGATTAGTTTCACTGGAGTTATGGCCTTGATTTGCTGAAAAATGCCATATTCTGCCTTGTGAACACTCTAGCACCTTCATTTATTATTTGATATTTTCCTAACTTGCACAGATTGTTAATATCAATGAAAGCTAGGACAAGTTCTAAAACCAGCCAGATCAGATCAGTAACACAAGAGTTATGGCCCTTGTTTTTGTTGAAAAATGCCATTTTCTGCCTTGTGACCACTCTAGCACCTTCATTATGTCTTCCTCCCACACGCAGTGGAGGAGACATAATGTTTTTGCTCTGTCCGTCTGTCTGTCTGTCTGGCACAAATGTTGTTGCCGCAACTCCTCCTTTTTGGATTTCACCGAAAATATACAGGAAGCATCGGTATAATGTCTAGTTGTGCATATCGCGTTTGTGTTCCAGTTTGATGATATTTGACGGAGTTATGACCCTTTGACGTCTTCACTTTAAATTTGCTGTTGCCACTACTCCTCCTAAACCGCTTGTTGGATTTCGCTGAAATTTACAGGAAGCATCTTTGACGGAGTTATGCCTATTTGATATTTTCACTTTAAATTTGTTGCCGCTGCTACTGCTCCTAAACCACTTGTTGGAATTTAGTTTATTTTACATCGATTGTAACAAAAGCTCTATGAACTTATTTTAATTACTCTTAATGTCTTCCTGGGTAGAACCGGTACTAAGTAAATGCAGATAAAGTGTCTTGCTCAGGGACACAATACATATGGTAATGACAGGGATCGAACCGACGCTCTACAAATAGACCACAGCGCTCCACTAAACATATCTTAACATCCACTATCAAATTTATTTTAACAAGGTTGTGCATCTGTTTTTCTCAAAAAAAATCCACTTTATTATTTGATCTTTACCAACCTTGCACAGATTGTTTATATCAATGAAAGCTCGGACAAGTTCGAAAACCAGCCAGATCGGACCTGTAACACCAGAGTTATGGCCCTTGATTTAGTTAAAAATGCTGTATTTTGCCTCATTAAGATGATAGGGCTTTTATTTTTCATCCGATCTCTACCAAACTTTACCAGGTAGTTAATATCAATATCAATGAAAGCTTGGACAAGTTCGAAAACCAGCCAAATCGGATTAATAATACCAGAGTTATGGCCCTTCATTTAGTCAAAAATGCTGTATTTTAATTGCCTCATTAAGATGATAGGGCCTTCATTTGGTCGGATTTCAACGAAATTTTGCAGGGATGATCAGTATCAAGCCTAGTTGTGCATATCGTCACCGTGTTACGGTTGAATGATTTTGGTAGGGTTATGGCCCTTTAAAGGTTTTAGTACACTTCGTCCGCACTAGTTCTTCTGAACCCCTGGCCGAATTTCAACGAAACTTTGCAGGGATGATCAGTACAGGGCATGTGTCAGTCAAGTTGTGCATATCAGCACCGTGTTCTGATGAAGATTTTGGCGGCTTGCTAGGTGCTATGGCCCTTTAGGTATAATGTCCAACTAGTTCTCTGGAACTGGCCTGCGATTTTAGCGAAACTTGGCAAGTTTGATCAGTGTCAAGCTATTTGTGCATATCGTCGAAGGCTCAAGGTGATCTATTGGGATCACTCTCCGTCCGTCCATCATCCGTCGTCGTCGTCGTTAACTTTCCTTCAAACGACTTCTCCTCAGAAACCACTTGGCTAATTTTGACCAAACTTCACATGGTTGATCCTTAGATGAATGCTTTTTAGATTTGTTAAAATAAGGTCAGCACCACATCCAAGATGGCCGCCATTACCATATATGTAAAAAAGAGACCATACCATATATGGTATATGGTCGAAAAACCTTAAAAAATCTTCTTCTCAAGAACCGCTGGACAGATTTCAAGAGGTTTTCTTTTAAAATGATCGCCAATGCCTAGACTATCAAGTTTATTCAAATGAAGTCCCTGGGATCAAAAATGGCCGTGCCCCGAGGGTCCAAAGTTCGTATTTTGGGATTTTTCATGTTTTTCATAAAGACATATAGGAAAAAAAATTGTAAAGGAAAATCTTCTTCTCTAAAACCACAAGGCACAGAGCTCTCATGTATTACATAAATGTATGCAAAAAATTATTTGTTCAATACTAACTTGTGTATAGTCAACCATCATTTTTCACACTAAGTTGACATTTTGACCTAGATTAGGAAAGGTGATTTTTATTTATTTATTTTATTTCTACGGCATAGTAAGTTTGATTTATTTAAAACAAAACACCTTAAATTATTATTTTCTGAAATGCTTACATTTTGCGAAATAAGTACTTGTACTTTGGTGCCTACTTGGACGCCATCTTAAATATCTCTGTATGTCTCAATTTAGGTGGAATGTAAAATCAATTGCTTAAAGCACCCTAGCTTTCTTACAATTGTTTTGGTGTATAATAATGTGTGATATACCAACAATTGTTGTCCCAGGACTAACTTTTGTATAGTCAATTGTCATTTCTTGCACTAATTTGACCTTTTGATCTAGATATTGACCCCTAAATTATAAAAGGTGATTTTTTTTTAATTGTATCTTATTAATGTTTAACAAATGCCATTTTATATTTAAGCCTATTTCTTTTAAATATAAAATACCTTAATTTATTATTTTTTGAACATGCTCACATTTTATGTAATTAATAAATAATTGTAATTTGGCGCAATCTTGGACGCCATCTTGGATATCTCTGTATGTCCTCTACTTAGGTTATATTTAAAATCATTTGTTTAAAGAATTTTACAATTGTTTTGGTGTATAATACTGCATGTTATACCAAAAATTGTTGTCCCAGTACTAACTTTTGTATAGTCAATTGTCATTTATTGCACTAATTTGACCTTTTGACGTAAATCTTGACCCCTAAATTATAAAAGGTGAACATTTTTAACATTTATTTTACTTCCTATGAAATAATCAGTCAGTTTTATAACCATTTACTGAGTTTTGAGGGGAAAACAATCCCTACATTCGTTTTTCCGTTTTATATCTGCTTTTCTAAAAACAAGTGGCCATCTTGGACGCCATCTTGAATTGTGAACACTGGGGTCAATTTGGTCCTGCCCCAGAGGTCGAAGATTTACATAAGAGGTATAAAGGAAAAAAGTTAAAGGCCAAGGTCACACTATAAACGCTGGGTACACTGAAAAATGACCTGACCACTCTAAGCTGTCTACAAGCAAAGCACCAGTGGGGAAAGTTTTTAAAATGTTATTAACAGACCTACCCCACACATTGTGTTGAAACTTGGCATAACCTTACCTTGGCATAAATGTTCTTGAATGTTTGATGAATATTCCTTGTGAATTTGAAAGCACTGTGACATTTGTGAGTGTTATATCCAAAAACTATTTGTTGAAAACTGTTGTAAAATTCCAATTTCCACTACTGGTGGTTGACAATTGATGAAAAGATGTCTACCAGCCAACTAGAGTTGAGATGCTGGAGATTTTCATTCAGCTGACATATGGTGGGGAATATTGTAGTAAACACTGTACTACAAATACTACAGTGTTTAGATCTCTGACAGATTATGAAGTTACTTACAGAGGCATGACATTAGATATTATGAAAGTAATTATTTTTTCATAAATATTATGCATACAAAGATTTCAAAATCACATTTACATGTGTCCTGACTCAATTATTCCCATAAATGACCCATGTTGGGAACACTTGGTACCATTGCCTGACCATTTCTAAAACACACGTTGGCGTTATATCCCTGCTATGTCATACATAACTTAAGGCCCCTTTACACAGGGCTGCGACCTTTGTGCCACCTTTGAGCGACCAAAAAATGGCCAGGACGCTCAATGGTCGCCTAAACCCAGAAAATCAGGTTTCTATGTAACTGCTCCAGCAATCCTTGTGCCTCCCTTGAACCACCAAAAATGCACTTTTCGGGCATTTTCATGGCGATCTACGAACGAACTGTGCGTCCACTGAGCCACCTGCCTGCCTCCCCTGTGCTTCCCCTGTGCAACCTACGGCAACCAACGCGATTATAGGCTACATAGGCGACCCCCGAGCAATGTTTGGGCAACCATTGAGCCTCCTCTGTGCCTCATCTGTGACTCCTCTGTGCCATCATCAGCGACTAACGGCAACTAACGGCGATCACTGGACGACCATTCAGCCAAAAATATTGCAGCAGAACGCATCTATTACCTGGCGACCATTGGGCGACAACTGTGCCTCCATTCTGCAACCACGGTAATGCTTGTGCCTCCCTTCTGCCTCCTTTGAGCCACCTTTGAGCAACCAACCTCCTCGGCGACCTTTGTGCGACTGTTTTGAACATGTTCAAAAACTCACGGCGACCATGGCGTCCATGGCGATGTCTGAACCTCCTGTGTACCACCTTTGAACGACCTAGGCAACCATTCTGCCTCCTTTGAGCCTCCAATGACGACCTGGCAAATTTTATGGTCGCACACGGGAGGCACAAAGGTCGCCATCCTGTGTAAAGGCCCCATTAGGAAGAGTTGGTCATTCCAATGCCCTATTTTTCTGTTCTTAATCCACAGTTTCTTGCGCTAGGAGCTACATATGTGTTTGAGATTGAGGTTATCCTTTAAATGAATGGGTAATTGTCTCAAGTTGCTCTTCTGAAACTGCAAGTTGTTTTTTTGCTCCTCAACAATGCAAACAATGCTTACACATTAACAACAAGAGGCCCACGAGGGCCTGTGGATGCTCTACTGGCTAAAATGGCTCTTATATCAAGGGTTGTCGTCATAAAATTCCCATCAGTACTTTTTTCAACTAGAAGGCCATGGCCTTCATGTCGAGCCCTGTTATAAAGGTCCAGAGTTTTTATTTGACCATCACTAATGTCAATCCCAAAAGATATTAAATTATTGTCATTAACAGTGGGGATGCATGTCATAGCAGCGACCGGACGTGACCTATATTTCATCAAAAATAGGTCACAGCGACCCAAAATTTTGCACATGAGGAACATTCTGGTGAAGTTTGGTGAAAATCCTGCGAGAAAAAAGCAAGATAAGCATGTCATAGCAGAGACCGGACGTGATCTGAACTTCATCGAAAGTAGGTCATAGCGACCTGCAATTTTCACATGATTTTAGATGTGTATAAGGAACATTCTGGTGAATTTTGGTGAAAATTCTGCAAGAAAGAAGCAAGATACGCATGTCATAACAGAGACTGGATATGACCTCTATTTCGTCAAAAGTAGGTCACAACAACCCGAAATTTTCGTACATGATGTTAGATGCATGTAAAGGAAATTCTGGTGAAGTTTGGTGAAAATCATGCAAGAAAGAAACAAGATGCGCATGTCATAGCGTAGACGGACATGACCTATATTTCATTGAAAGTATGTCACATTGACCCGAAATTTTGCACATCATGTCAGATGCATATAAGGAACATTCTAGGGAAGTTTGTTGAATATCCATGTCGTAGCAGAGACCGGACGTGATCTATATTTAGTCGAAAGTAGGTCACAGAGACCTGAAATTTTGTATATGATGTTAGATGCATATCAGGAACATTCTGGTGAAGTTTGGTGAAAAAGCTGCGAAAAAAGCAAGATACGCATGTTGTAACAGAGACCGGACGTGACCTATAACATATCAGTAACATTATCAATTTTCTGCCTTGTATTTTCTCAAATGTGTTTATAATCCAGAGACTGATATATGTAGATGGAAGGCGATATATAAATAGATATAGATCTATAACACTATTGGCAGAAGAGGGTATATAGTTAAAAAATAAATAAACCTACAAAATATATATTGAAACAAAGACACAGTGTTTCTTTCACCGGATGCATTTAAATTTATATGCTGAACCTTTTTAGCAATCTTTTGAAAAAGATTATATAGCGCTGTCAGCTCTTGACTTATTCACGTAAAGACACATGCTTCTAATTCAACAGCTAAACAATCATGGTGTATACATGTATAAAGACCTAAGACTATATCCTTTTCTACAATTTAGCATACGATGAAGTGCTAAGATAATAAAACAAAAACTTTTATGTTACCTCATTTATTAATTTACTCAACGCCGGTTGAATCGGCGAATAAAACTTGCTTGGAGACGGTGGGGTTAGGCACTTCTCATTTTTGTAATATTGTCGGTACCACTGTTTTTTTTAATCGGCATGGCCGCCTGTTCTCCAAATTCAACGAAAAAGAAGCCAAATTAGGATGGACTTCCTACGATTCCAACTCAAAATGTTACTACAAACTCGCGCGTCTTTCGAAGATTCCCACGTTTTTGACGAGACAGGCGATTTTCGTCGGCAGCGGTCCACCCACACATTTACCTGATTTAGAACACGAACGAAACTGATATTATTATATTGTCCTTTTGTATGCACACGTTTGCACCTTGCATATTTAACACGTACCATAAAACCTAATCCTACATAGACAATGCAGATTTAATGCGGAGCCGCTAATAGCTTTAATAGTACCAATGACGTCACAGGTCTCGTGACACTTACCTGTCTTCAAAAAGGGTGAAACTCGGAGCGTGTGCAGTATGAAGTTTAATTGGCTGCTGTGACAAAACGGGACAACCAGTTAGTGTAATATTAGAACAGATTATATATTATATACATATGTTTCAGAATATATGCTCAAAAGACACGCTATATTTCACCTTTAAGGGCTAATTCAGTAATTTTGGTTCCTGTAAACCCTGGACTCCCAAGGAACACAAATTCTGATAGCCCTTAAAATGTGTCATTTTACATCAAATTTTGAGCCTAAGCTGTGGTTACAAGTCTATATCTCTATATCTCTTACATTTCTTGTCCTAGCTCAACTAAATTTGGGAATTATAAGGCAGATCCCTCCTCCCACTTTGCTCCCTGCCCCACCACCACCCCAATTTTTTTTTTTTACATCTTTCTGTGTTGTTTTGGTCAATTCTTACACATATAGCTATGTTGCCCCACCACACCTCACTCGAAACCCGATTTTTAAATTATCATTATTATTATTAATAATATTAAAATTAAAAAAGCTGATTTCCCTGCCACCCGCCACCCGCCACCGTTTGGTTGGTGATGGGAGGTAGTTCTTATCAATCCTAATCTAATTATTTGGATTGGGGTGTGGGGGTGGGAGTCATGCCCATTTAAACGCACAAAGTAAATATTTCTGTGTTATTAGTTTTAAATAAAAAAATAAAATTTCACACCCTGCCCCAAATTTTACTATAATTTGTATGAGATTCTTACAATAACTTTATATTGGCCCGTGTTTCTATACCCGCCCCGCCAACCAACCCCAACTCCACATTGCTTTAGCCTTGTTTTCTGATGGTATATACTGGTTACCGTATATAATTTATTATTCTTTGAAAAATCGAATAGTAGAGCTGCGCTGTTCTCTGACAGCCCTTGTTTCTATTTTTAGTAACCGTGACCTTGATCCAAGTGGCCCCAAATATATTCCCAACTCTCCTTTTCATATAAGCTACCTATACCCTGCAAGTTTCATTGCAATACCTCACTCCTAGCAAAAGTTAGTGAGCAGAAGCAATTTTTCTATTTTTAGTAACAGTGACCTTGATCTTCATCCCAGTGCCCTCATATGCAAACCCAACCTTCCTTTCCATATAAGCTACCTACCCAGCAAATTTCTTCACAATACCTCATTCCTAACAACAGTTATTGAGCGTAAACCATGAGTTTGATGCAAGTTCCCAATATAGCATACTGCATAAAACAAGAGGTCAATGACCTTGAAGCTCTACTGATAGGTTTTGATAGCTAGATTAGCATTCCTCTGAAGTTTTATGAAAATCTGTCCAGTAGTTTCAGAGGAGTAGTGGCTACAAGTTTTTACTATATAACTCTGTGTAAACAAAGATGGCTACTGGCTACCAATGTTTAATGTTGAATCAAAATAATTTTCAACAAGGACCAATATCATGTCATGCTGATCATTTTAGAAAAATTTCCATATCAATATCTCTTATAGTTTTCAAGAAGTAGTTGCTACAAATTTATTTATTTTTTAAATCTATTTTTAGCTATGGTGGCCATCTTGAATTTCCAGCAAACCTGAAATTTTGCTAGGATCAACTAGACATCAAGAGCAACATTTCTGTTTAGTTTCATTTTCATACAAATCCTTTAAATAGTTTCAGAGGAGTAGTCGCTACAAGGTTTTACTATATAACTCTATGTAAACAAAGATGGCCGCTGGCAGCCATGTTTAATGACGAATCAAAATGATTTTTGACAAGGACCAACATCATGTCATGCTGATCATTTTAGGAAAAGTCCCATATCAATATCACTTATAGATTTCAAGAAGTAGGTGCTACAGACTTTTTTTTTTAAATCTATTTTTATCTGTGGTGGCCATCTTGAATTTCGGCCGACCTGAAATTTTGCTAGGATCTACTAGACATCAAGTGCAACATTCCTGTGAAACTTCATGAAAATATGTCAAGTACTTTCAGAGGAGTAGTCGCTGCAAGTTTTTAATATATAATATAAACAGATGGCCACTGGCAGCCATGTTTAATGTCGAATCAAAATGATTTTCAACAAGGACCAACATGCTGATCATTTTAGAGAAAGTCCCATATTCAATATCACTTATAGTTTTCAAGAAGTAGTCTCTACAAACTTGTTTTTTAAAAATCTATTTTTAGCTGTCACGGCCATCTTGAATTTCTGGCCGACCTCAAATTTTGCTGGGCTCAACTAGATGAGCAACATTCCTTTGAAGTTTCATGAAAATCGTGAAGTAGTTTCAGAGGAGTAATCGCTATAAGCGTTTACTATATAACTCTATGTAAACAACAAGAGGCCCTAGAGGGCCTGTGGACGCTCTACTGGCTAACATGGCTCTTATAACATCAATGAAGCGAGTGACTGCCATTTACGTTTATTTGACTAAATCAAGGGCCATAACTAAAGAATCTGGTAAAGTTTGGTAAAGATCAGATGAAAAATGAAGGCCATACCGTATTAACGAGGCAAAATATAGTATTTATTTTTAACTAAAATCAAGAGCAATAACTCCTCTGTTACAGGTCCGACTGGTCCAACATAGAGCTAAAAAAAAAATAAAAAAAAATAATATGAATAATTTCAAGAAAAAGAAATTTTTAACAAAATCAAGGGCCATAACTCCGCTGTTACTGGTCCGATCTGGTTGGTTTTCGAACTTGACCAAGCTTTCATAGACATTAACAATTTCATTAACAATTGATATTAACAATGTGGTAAAGTTTGGTAAAGATAGGATGAAAAACGAAGGCCCTATCGTCTTAACGAGGCAAAATATAGCAATATAGCATTTTTAACTAAATCAAGGATCATAACTCCGCTGTTACTGGTCCGATCTAGCTGGTTTTCGAACTTGTCCGAGCTTTCATTGATATTAACAACCTGTTAAAGTTTGGTAAAGATCGGATGAAAAGTGAAGGCCCTATCGTCTTAACGAGACAAAAGTTAACAACGGACGACGGACGGACGACGGACAACTCGGCATCCCATAAGCTCTGCTGGCCTTCGGCCAGTTGAGCTAAAAATGGCCGCTGGCGGCCATGGTTAATGTTGATTCAAAAAAGTTTTGACAAGGATCAACACCATGTCATGCTGATCATTTTAGAAAAAGTCCCATATAAATATCACTTATAGTTTTCAAGCAGTAGTCGCTACAAACTTGTCTTTTTAAATCTATTTTTAGCCGTGGTGGCCATCTTGAATTTCCGGCCGACCTAAAATATTGCTAGGATCAACTAGACATCAAGAACAACATTCCTGTGAAGTTTCAGTAAAATCTGTTAAGTAGTTTAAGAGGAGTAGTTGCTACAAGTTTTTATTATATAACTTGATGTAAACAAAGATGGCCGCTGCAGCCATGTTTAGCGTTGAATCAAAACGATTTTCAACAAGGACCAACATCATATCACGCTGATCATTTTAGACAAAGTCCCATATCAATATCACTTATAGTTTTCAAGAAGTAGTCGCTACAAACTTTTATTTTAAAAATCTATTTTTAGCTTTGGTGGCCATCTTGGATTTCACATCATCATGAATTTTTGCTTGGATCAACTAGACATCATGGACAACATTCCTGTAAAGTTTCATGAAAATCCATCCAATAGTGTCAGAGAAGTAGTCGCTACAAAAAAAGGTTTACGGACGCCAGATACCGCACCACGGCATATGCTCTACCGACCAGTAACACTGGTCCGACCTGGCTGGTTTTTAAACTCGTTCGAGCTTTCATTAATATCACCAATCTGGTAAAGTTTGAAAAAGATCGGATGTAAAATAATTGCTCTATCGTGCCAACGAGGCAAAATTGTTAACCGATGAACAGATGGACGAACGACGCACAACTCACCATCTCATAAGCTCTGCTTGACTTTGGCCAGTAGAGCTAACAAACAAGAAATGTCAACAATATGTGACAAATGCCCCTGAACTCATCGACTCATTTGACCTTTAACCTCCAAGTGTGACCTTGACCTTTGAGGTACGGACCAGATTCTTGCACATGACACACCTTCTTAGTGTTTTTAACATTTGTGTGAAGTTTCATGGAAATCTCTTCAGTTCTTTCAAAGTTATGGCTGAGACAAGATTGTTTTGGACGGAAGGATGACCGGACGGACGGACAGTGCGATTATTATATGCCTCCCTTTTGGTGCATTAAAAATGTTTATATTCATCATGAAAAAGGTGCCGAAAGCGTCGATGAATTAAATATAAATATAATCAACATGTTGGTGTTGAATTTTATTTATTTATATAAGACATTATACTGGAATTTAAAATAAAACAAAAACACAGTAATAATCTTTAATTCAAGCATGTTTTATTAAGGATGGGTAACATCAAATCTTAATGCAAGTACCTAACTGACACTGATCTATGTACATAATCATGGTCGTGCAGGAGGAACAACATAAGACTGGTTACTACCATATTTCCAATAGTCAGAGATGATCATTAACAAGAACAACAGGAACACGAAACACAGTCAAAAACTGCTTCAATAAAGGCTTGCAAGAATACCTGCAACATCACATGCTAAACAAGATTTGGAACTTGGGACTAAATAGCACAAACTGAGCGAATGCAGGAATTACATTTCTTACTTAATGCACTAAAGGCTTGGAGAAACTGAAATCAAAATGAACTAAAACCAAAATGAACTAAAACCTGCCGAACGTCTTAATAATAGAAAAATATTCTTAGAATATATAACTGCCAGAGACAGAAGAAAAGACGATAGTTACTGCCAGAGACAAAGTGTATCCAGTATAAACCGGTCATTACCGTCTCCCAACTGAATTACATGTGTGAGCCCACAGGTGGGTCCACCCACTCATCCCACCCCACAACAGTGGACCAAAACCCTCTAAAAATCTTGAGAAGTTATCGTAATATCCCTTTAAAAAAACGTTTAAAAGTTGCTCCCCTGCCCCCCACCCCCACTAAACCTGAACTATGTTATGCCCCTCCTAATCTCCCCTGAAGCCCCCTACATCAGCCATGATATGAAGGTCAACTAATGTCAGTGAACGGCGTGTTATTGAACTGAAGTGGTGTTAACAAGTTTTGTAATAAGTGTTACCATGTCAACTTTTCTGTCTGGTGTCCATAAATTAATTTGATGTTGATTATATTTACTATTTATCTTTCACAAGATCATCTTTTCTGTCTGGTGGTTATAAATTAGTTTGAAGTTCATTATATTGTCTATTTATCTTTACAAGATCACCTTTTCTGTCTGGTAGTTATAAATTTAATGTCTGGTGTTAACACATATACAGGTGCTCATCCTTTATCAGATATTGCAGATATGATTGTTATGTACACATTCTTAAAGAATCAAAATATGCAATGGAATAATACATATAGACTACAACTGTCTAATGGAAAGTAATGCCTATATTATACCGTACACCCCAAGGTTGAATACCTAGTTATTAATAATACCACTACTTTGTTTTAAAGTTTGAAAGCACAGAACACATCATGTATCAAAAGCGAGTTGTGAGAGTGTGAAAATGAATATTATGCAACAATAAACTTTTAATAACTGGAATTGAAAGCTATTAACAGTCAAAGAAGCTAAAATTCCAGTTTTAATCTACATTTATCTACAAAAATGCAAAGATTCAACAATTTGGCAGCTACAAAATGTGCATTTAACAATGTGCATAGTCATCCACTTCAACCACTTGGCTACGATTAACCAACATGGCTACGATTAACCAACACGGCTAATCGTGCTACGATTAACCAACATGGCTACGATTAACCAACATTTATTCGCATTACATTGTAATATTAAACAAACTCAGTCTTGGAAATGCCAATTTTAAAGTCCAGCCTTTTTCAGGTCTTACCCCATCATTCTTAGAAAAGAAAAACTATGCAATAACTACCTTATATAAACACCAACCAGCGTAGATAATACTGGTGGTACTATATATTACATGGGTACATATGTGTAAAATAAATATATATATATATGTCTTCTGACAACCATTTCATGTAACTTTAACATTCTTATATAGGTCCATAGGTAAAAGGTGCATTTAAAGCACCTAATTTCATAATTGTGCACTTCGTACAATGTGCTTCTCAATTCTTAAGTACATTAAAATTGTTATTTAAAAACTCAAGATATTTTATTAGTTAAAGGTTAAGTATATAAAAAGTATTAAAATGCAATATTTAACGTAACTCCAACAATAGTAAAAAGTTAGCCAACATTTTTTTATTCTATAAGGGAGCGTACAAATGAATGAATGAATGGTGTTTTACGGCACATCGACACAAAAATAGGTCATATTGTGCCCAAAAACTGATGAAAGATGGAGAAATGAAGTAGTAAATAAAAAGGGATCATACGAAGCAGCATAGTTTATTTACAAGGTGCAAAAACGACATGGAGCGTGGAGTCCAGATGAATTTGGTTTAACCCCCTAACAACACAAAAAGGTTATATGGCGCCAACAGGAAGAGCATTTCAGGCCTACCTATATTTACATGAGTTGATCTGTTTGTTTGAATGGCGTTTTACGTCATTTTTAGCACAGGTTAGGCCATATAGGACGTTTGCTTTTTATTATATTTTTTTAGAGGCAGACCGCCCCATTTTTCCAGAGTAGAACCAGTAACTCCCACCATCCGTAAGAATTGACACTTTTTCAGTTGACAAGTCGAGCTCCCAGTGGGATTCAAACCCGCAGCAGTGAGAGGCAAGGAAGTTTTATAGTGAGCATTACATGCCAATTCTCCATTTACATTGAGATAAAAATATGCAGACTTGGCCCAGAACCTTGTCACCTGTAGGACTGCAGAGTTACTGCAAATACTATTGTAGACATTCTAAATTATGTTGTGTCAAAATATTTTATCTTGGTCCTTCATGCTTTCCACCAATGTTATGACCATCTAGAATCTATGTCATATTACCCAATCAGTACAGTATAAACTATCACCATTCATAACAATTTACTGGACCATTTTTTTTAATAAATTCACAGGTTGGCAACTTGAACTGACACAAGAATTCATATGAATTCAGTTCTTTTTATAAAGTATTATACAAAGAAGAAAAGAAATTGTTAGCCACAGAAATCGATTCTTAAAGAATTACTTCTTATTTCCACATTATTTCTTATATTGAAGCATACTTTGTTCATCAACTTTGCTCCATTTGTACAATAAGCATTTACAAAGGCAATAAATAAATAGTAAACCATTACAGTTTGTCAAATATGTATATCAACAATGGAGGCAATGAAATAATTAATAACAAAACAAACTCAACAAAATCTAAAATGGATCGGTTTTCATTCAATCAGGTAAACCACTACTCTTTTAGTCTTAATAGCATGGATCAAGATTGCTTAAAATTGCTAAAATTAGATTTCATTCGTACAAATATGTATGATTTTGTCCGAAAACAGATCGGGAATCTATTGAATTTGATTCTTATTCTTATTGTGACGTCAATATCGATCTGTGCTATTATAATTATGTTTGTTCTAAGATATTCACCAACAGTAATGTATAAGGTTTGTTTATCTTTAAACTTCTGTTCCACGGCTCATCAACTCATATTCTTGCAACCGGATAAGGTTATTCACCTTTTACATGGGTGATGGAAAGCCTGATCTTGCACATAGGGGAAGATAAAAGGCACACGCTGATGTCAACAATGACAGTTGAATGACATCATTGTGTAAATAAACACGCAAAACATTAGTAGTTGGCGTCGTCAACGTGAGAATGTGAATGATATGCAAAAAAAGGAATCAGTCATGGGTATTCGGTTCAGATAGGGAAGTTCCAGCCGTCCGTATAACTGTTTAAACGGAAACTAGGCAGAGCCTCGGTTCCGATAGAAACAATTATACCTCGTGCTGGACTTCAGGACACCCATGAAAGATTCTTATAGTCTTTGCTCTTCTCTTTACTATCAAACATATTCCTTTAACCTGCTGGGCAGAGGACACTCTGATACATGGTACTGAGTTGTTTACGACCCCATCTAAGGGACGAGCCTAAACAATTAAGTGACTTGCCCACGGACCCACAAAGCCATTGAAAATAACCATTATATCCAACTGGTCAGCAAACATTATTTTAAACCACAATAATTTAGAGTATGTTATTTGACAGAAGAGGTTTTGTGTAAGCGAAATGATATTCAAACATGAGAATAGACCCGCACTTGTCCTCCAAAGTCAAACTAACATGATTGAATGAAAACCATCGGACAAAATGACAATAAAGTTACACATTACATCAACGGAAACAATGTTTACAACGATCATTAATAAGGTTAATATACAGCTTGTCCAACGCTTTGGAATGTCAATAAAAAATCTACATTGTGAATATAGGCTACAAATAAAATTGTGTTTCGTTGATAAGTTACAATAGTTACAATACACTGGAAAGACTTGAGGATTTTCAGTACTATACAAAACCTTACAAGGTACCGGAAAGATCTATTAATGAAATGTTTCTCATTATTTAATGTTCTCTGGTAATTCTTTACAACAGTACATATTTATAAAAACCATACATTTTCTTAAAGAGGGTACATTCCGTGTTTTATAGGGGTCTAGTAGTCCCGATTTAAAATTGAGTAAGAAAGATATTTTCTATTCTGAAGAGACATAACATAATGAATTAGCCTAAACAGGACTATCCTTACTTACAAGGCACTTCATTCAGCACAATAATATGTGCTAACCCAGGTAAGCACCAGGGTTAATTTACGCATTTTACACTCAATTGCTTTCAAAATATATGGTGGACATGAACAACACGGTGCAACACCATATTAGACATGCCATATTGGTGACATTTTTATCACGAAGTGCAACGTTTTTAAAATTCAATTTTTTCTCTTGAAGATGTACCCCCCTTTGAAGTTTGTAACTCGACTATTGAATTTCACAAAAGAAGAGACAGTTGAAGTTTGTAAGAGAGAAGTCCAAAGTAAAAGGTATTATTTGTCAGAGAACAAAAAATGTATTCTGTGAGTAGCTTTTTTTTCTATTAAAAAGGGAAAACAGAAATAAAGTTATTATGCCACAACATGATCTTGTGCGGTATGATCAGGAAAAATACGGAAGAAAACAAGTATGTTTTGCATCTTGCATATCTTAAAATTTACAAAGCCCAAGTAACACTTTGCAGCTTCAACTTATTTTATAGCACACAGAGCAGAGGTAAGTTAGTTAACAAGGGTAAACAGTTATGCAGATTGTGTTGACAGGAACCTTTCAAATGTAAGCAACACTCCACGCATATAGTAAATTGTGGTAATGAACAAACTGCGCAAGTTAATACAACTTTATCAACTTTATAACTAGTAAGCTTGCTGGGAAAAACATGTTCCAATGCACTTGCCAAAACTCCTGCATTCTGGTTGGTTGACGTTCAAACATTTGCGACGATTAAATAGAGCATTACCCGTGCCAAATCCAGTCGTGACGTACAACTGTCAAAAAGTTGACGTCATCACTTTTTATTTCAATGTGTTTAAGAGCAGAACTGTCAAAGACAGTGAAATGCGTTAGAAGCGGGTTATGGCCAGAACTGAAACTTTGACTTTTGCGACGGTATATCATTTGTTTAATAGTCGCAAATTGTGTGTAATGGCGACGATAATGTTGCATTCAAAATTTCAATACAGTTAACCCTCAATTATATTTTAGATTGTTTAACATGTCATCATGCTGAAGGAAAACGACTGAACTTGAAACAAATGAAATCAATCAAATAACTAATATTATTTCCAAGGCCTATTTTATGTTAATTGAAATCGAGCGATCGTTTACACCGGCATGTTATTTAAGGCTTATGGCCCCTTTATATTTTTTTTAATACTGTGAAAGATCTAACAATAAGCATTCAGATGTTCAATGAGTTTGATTTTAGCAGCACTAATATTATATATTTTGTATTTTTCTTCTATTTAAATGAAAAACAAGCTCGACAGTCTAAATTGAAATACTTTCAAACTAGAATTGCGAGTTCTGGACATAACATTCTCCAGACTCACACACACACACAGAACCCAATCTATGGTCACAAGATGCTTTTTCTTCTTCTTGATTTCTACAACTTTACCTGAATCTGTACCCTTATATTAAATGTCCTTCATTTATCAAAATAATAAATAACAATAAATATTGGTTCATCCTTTGACATGGTGTCATGGTCCCCCTTTTATGTTCTTTCTAGCATATATATCTACTCCACTATATATATCTACTGAACCTGAATGGAACAGAATGTTTCCAAACAATTTCATGATTTCTAAATCTATATTTATCTGAAAAATCATAAAATTTACTTATGATTATAACTGATAGAACATTTATCTCTGAAATTAAAATTACGACAATGACAAAAAGATATACACATCTGCAGCCAAAAAGGAAAACAACTTTTGCAAAACTGTTGTTTCAAACAAGCCACTAGTTTACATGCTGTCAATGATCCCATTGACATCTGGATTCCATACCTAGACTATTTTAATATTCATATACACCAAACATTTAACTGTCAAATTTTTTAATTAAAAAAAACGGTATTAGTTATAAGCAAGCCTCATTCAGAGATTTAAAATGAATGTTTAAATGAAATAATTACAAATATATTAATATGGGTTTTGGATCTCGTATTTTTATGAAAAGCATATTAAGGTATTTATCCGTTTATCTTGATGCACAGAGGCAGTTTACCAATAAAGTAGTTCTTATGTCTGGGATGTATAAAATGTCATCAACTACATATACCATAGGTATAGCTTTGCTAACCCTCAATGTCATGATGAGCACTTTTGATGCTGCAATAAATTATGGTCGGCGTTTTCAAAAACGACTGATGATCAGATTATTATCAGTCCAAGAACAGCATTTAGCAGAGTAGCGAAAAAACACATCATGCAAGTCGCATAATCGGACACACACTGGGCAATGTAACCTCCATTTCGGACATGAAGGAGTTACCTCCCTTTCTGACTTTCGCAACTGCCTAAAAGGAACAAACAATTATGCAGTTACCTCCCGTTACGACATTAGCAACTGCCTTACAGGAAAACCCAATTACCTCCCTTGACATTAGCAACCACCTTAATTGAATTGAATTGGGGTTTTAAGGCGCACCAACACATGAAAAGGTTATATGGCGCCTACCAGGCATGAACATGCCAGGCTTATCTTCCATGTACATCGAGATAAAATATGAAACCCAATTGTGCAATAACTTCCCTTTGTGACACTAGTAACTGCCTTAACGGAACACACAATTATGCAAAGTTACCTCCTTTTCCGACATAATCAACCTCCTTAAGGGAACACCCAACTGCGTATGATGAGTCTAAACACAAGGCGAGACATCTATCTAACCTAAGAAACCTATCTCTCCAAGATGAAATGGAATGCTTCACTCTAAGCAAGAAAATCAGGATTGGCTATTATAATCCCATGATAAGGCTTGGTCAACCACAGCAAAACTAGTGTGCAGGCTGTTTTTATGACAGTGAGTCAGACCAATAGGCATCTTATGTAAACTTTCATCCGTGTCCATGGAATAAGTGAGAAGTTCTCGTCTTTTTCCCTTAAAATAAGTTATCTGTTGTACACTCTAAGCTAGTTCTGTGTGTAATCATATCATACAATCCCACCCCCACCCCACTCAGCACCCCAAAAAACAACAAATGTTTGTGAATTTTTCAAAGTCGGCAGGCACATTTTTAATCACTGTGGTACCTATATAATTCATATACTATGGGAATGGGTACAAATTTACTAGATTTGAATTGAATTGGGGGTTTTAAGGCGCACCAACACATGAAAAGTTATATGGCGCCTAACGGGAATGAACAGGCCAGGCTCATCCTCCATGTACATCGAGATAAAATATGGAGAATGGGCCTAGAACCTTCTCACACTGAACTGCAGAGTTGCTGCAAATTCTATTGTAGACACTCCATTTACGCTGGAGCCACGTTATACTTTTTCTGCCACTGCTCTAGTAGTATGAGCGAGATGGCACATGAAACAATGCAGGGGTCATGATGAAGACCTTTGATGAGCATGAACAAAAATTGATAAAATGAACATGAATTTGGGGGGGTTCTACCCCTCTGCCTTCCCCTCCAACGGGATCTGCAGTGGCCCTATTCTTTCCCTCGTAACCAAACGGGGCCCCCGGAACCACACGGGGCCAAAGATTTAAAAATTGTAAGCAAAAATGAATAAACAGTAGAAACTAGAAGTGTCGTCCGCATAGGGTTGACTCATATATAATATCCCCGCTGGACTTGGACATGAGCGAGACTATGAATCTTGAAGAGTGACAGAGTGGACAAGGGTTTTCATGATCAGGTAATGGTGATCTTAATCCTGAAACTATTAACCCCAAAATATATAATGGCCATCTTCTCGGTATACCTGTGATGTACTTCTAACATCAGTTATAAAAGTCTGATCATAAAAATGCATATATCAGCTTAGTAACACCAAGATGGACACGGGTGAAAATTTGAAAATGTCTTAAGTCAATTCACATAAAAACAGTGCCCTGTTAACAGAAAGTCAGTAGACATACACATGTTAAAATAATTCACAAAATTAAATTGCAGAATAAAACAATATAACATTCCGAGAAAACTGGACCCTTATAAATAACAATAATCTGTCATTTTTTTTGTAAAAAAACACATGATATAAATATATACAATTTTTCAAATAAAAATATTCCCTATCTCCCAAGTTTGCTATAGTTCTAATATTGTATAAAGTATCTTTCCATAGGGAGATAGGTAATATTATGTTCTCAAATACATTTTTTTTATTTTTTTTTTAATACAAAGCTTTGTCAAAAATGTGTACAAAAACACAACTAACAGCATACAGTGCAAAACTTGAAATTTATAAACAACACCTGCCATTGTATTTTTTTTTATCTGCACTCATCGACTAGAATCTACTCCACATCACCAACAACGGCAATAAAGCTGTCCGTTACATTCTAGTCCTCGTAAATGACAATTTGTTCAAATTCAGGCACTGTGTTTACCTTTCCTCTGGAATCTCAATTTGTTAAATCTCTAGCTAAGTTTAATGACGACAATGTTGGGTCTAATTCTCCTAGATGCACTACCTACATACAAGAACATCCATTATATGAAACATTTCTTATGTATCAATTTATTTAAGTCCTATAAACCCAAAGATAGTAGATAAACATCGTGTTTTGAGCTCTTTCATTGGTCCTTTTTCTTGAAAATACTTGGGCAGGAACTGTCTGTTATCCTCAAAGAGAAGTTTGACAGATCCCACGCTATTTAACGTTACTTGATCCCATAAGTTTGTATACAACATAATCACACTAGTACACTACACTTTTCCTTTCCCTCTCTACCTCAACTTGATGTTGTGCCCATCAGTTTATCCCAGTTCGATCCACAGTTTAAATCCGATGGTGTGTTCAAGTCCGATTCGTCAAAAGCGAACAAATCTAACACTTCCTGTTGAGTTCTCGGCGTTAAAATTGGATCGGCCGGAAATGAGGTTGGTGCACTGGTGCTCACCGGCGTCATCCCCGTCGTGGGCATTATAACGTCTAACCAGTCTGGCACGTCAATTTGCATATTACAGTTTGTGTCCATGTCGGAGAAACCCAGATTTGCAAGATCTGTTTCTGAGCCATGAAACGATCTGTGAGGCGAGTTTGCCAACGGTATTGACAACGAGTTATCGTTTGGTATCAAATCCATTGTATGGTTCATATTTGTTGTATCGGTCAAATCTAAATCTCCAAACGCTGAATCACATGTCCAGTCCATGGAGTTTAGATCCCCATTTATCACATCATTCAAGTCGAAGAAATCATTTGAGTTTGAGTTGTCTGAAACATTCCCCACACAAAACCCTAACGGCGATGTTGGTTCAGATTTAATTGGTTCTTGTTTAATGTCAATGTAATTATAATTCCCATTTGACATGTTAGACATTCCTGCTTCCATGGGCATATAAATAATGTTTTTATTGCAATGGCTGTCTCCATTGTTACTCATCGTTGCCGTCACCGTCAAATTATTATTATTCCTCGACGGTGACGGAGTAGAGTACATGACAGATTGATTATACTGCTGGACGCCGGACGACGTCGGAGGATCACAGGGTGACATCTGCTGGATGCCAGGCGAAGACTGAGGGACGCCCTGTGACGTGTTTGTCACGCCTGTTGAAGACATCATGCTTGACTGGGATATAGATATGGTCGGCACAGTGGATGACTGTGACACTGTTTTAGGTGTAGGAGGAGGCTCCTGCGCTGCACTGGCAGGAAGCTCTGTAATAATCAAGAAACCAGTCAAAATTTTGTATTGGAGAAAAAACTGGCCTCAACAATACACAAACATACAATTCTAGAAACTTCATTTAAATCAACCTTTCAATTATTTGTTAAACTTGCATGGTGTATTATGTTTTGAATAGTTTTGTAAAATTTAATTAATTGTATGAACCCAGAGTGAAGCAGATTTAAGCAAACCATATAATGTCATTTAGTGTGAAGGAGATTTCAAATTGAAAATGGGCAGAATATTTTTTTTTTTTTCTCAAGAATTAAATGTCCCACCTCCTGTACGTATGAGTATTTCCAAGACATCGTCCATTGTCTGACTCTTGACGGTGTTCTGCTGGCTGTTATTCATACCCGCAGTCAGCTAAAATGACAGAATTTCAATACGTTATTTTTTATTTATTTTTTTAAAAAAACTAAAAGATTCCATTCAGGAACAATTAAAAATGTATTTATATTTTTTTCAGCATTAGGTGCAGTTTTAAATGCCGTAATTAAATGGCAAATTTACCATAATGAGCTTTGAAAAGATGCCAATCAGTTTTTATATTTACGCTATATGCCAGTCGCTGTAGTACCAACAATAATAGCTTTGGCAGAATGATAATGACAAAAATGTGCAACAACTACTCAGTGTATTTTCAGTGGAAGAAATCAGACGCTTCTTTTTTTCCAACAGAAAGTATCTTTTGCTGAAAATATATTAACTGGTATACAATTTGGCATAAATGTATACCAGAAATGGGTGCCAATACCACCCAACGCTCGCCTTCATAAAATATCATTTAAATATGGATACGTGTTTAAATAAAAGTTAGTTAAGAGAAAATGTAAAAGAAATAGGTATGTTTCAATCTGGATGCGGGAGGCGAGCTTAAAATGAATCAACTTTAAGAGAACGACAGCTTAACTATTTAAGCTATGTCATGAACAGAAAACTTTCTCTTACCACTGTTCATCAACATGTGAAGTTGAAACCTCAAGTTATAAGCACTTAAAGCTTTTAAATGTAAACACCTTGGCCATATTTAACTCAAAACAGAAAAGCAATGTCACATCTTATACAGTAAAGAGACAGTTTTACACTAGTATTAAAACAAAACAAGAGATCAATGACCTTGAAGCTCTACTGATAGATTTTTGATAGCTAGGTCAACATTCCTGTGAAGTTTCATGAAAATCCATCAAGTAGTTTCATAGGAGTAGTCGCTACAAGTTTTCATTATATAACTCTATGTAAACAAGGATGGCCGCTAGCGGCCATGTTTAATGTCAAATCAAAATAACTTTTGACAAGGATCAACATCATGTCATACTGATCATTTCAGAAAAAGTCCCATATCAATATCACTTATAGTTTTCAACAAGTACTCGCTACAAACTTGAATTTTGAAAATCTATTTTTTAGCCATGGCGGCCATCTTGAATTTCCGGCCGACCTGAAATTTTTCTAGGATCAATAAGACATCAAGAGCAACATTCCTGTAAAGTTTCATGAAAATCCGTCGAGTAGTTACAGAGGAATAGTCGTTACAAATTTTTAGTAGAAACAAAGATGGCCGCCGACAGCCATGTTTAACATTGAATCAAAACGATTTTTGACAAGGACCAACATCATGACATGCTGATCATTTTAGAAAAAGTCCCATATCAATATCACTTATAGTTTTCAAGTAGTAGTCGCCATAAACTTGTTTTTTGAAAATCTATTTTTAGCCGTGGCAGCCATCTTGAATTTCCGGCCGACCTGAAGTTTTGCTAGGATCAATTAGACACCAAGAGCAACATTCCTGTGAAGTTTCATGAAAATCCGTCAAGTAGTTTCAGAGGAGTAGTCGCTACAAGTTTTCATTATATAACTCTATGTAAACAAAGATGGCCACTGCAGCCATGTTTAACGTCGAATCAGAATAATTTTCGACAAGGATCAACATCATGTCATACTGATCATTTTAGGAAAAGACAAATATCAATATCACTTTTAGTTTTCAAGAAGTAGTCGCTACAAACTTATTTTTTAAAAATCTATTTTTAGCTGTGGTGGCCATCTTGAATTTCCGGCGAGCCTGAAATTTTTCTAGGATCAACTAGACATCAAGAGCAACATTCCTGTGAAGTTTCATGAACATCCGTCAAGTAGTTTCAGAGGAGTAGTCGCTACAAGTTTTTACTAAATAACTCTATGTAACCAAAGACGGCCACTGGCAGCCATGTTTAACATCGAATCAAAATAATGTTCAACTCAGATCAACATCATGTCATGCTGATCATTTTAGAAAAAGTCCCATATCAATTTCACTTATAGTTTTCAAGAAGTAGTCGCTACAAACTTAGTTTTTAAAAATCTATTTTTAGCTGTGGCGGCCATCTTGAATTTCTGGCAGATCTGAAATTTTGCTAGGATCAATAAGACATCAAGAGAAACATTCCTGTAAAGTTTCATGAAAATCCGCCAAGTAATTTCGGAGGAGTAGTCGCTACAAGTTTTCATTATATAACTCTATGTAAACAAAGATGGCCGCTGGCAGCCATGTTTAACATTGAATCAAAACGATTTTTGACAAGGACCAACATCATGTCATGCTGATCATTTTAGAAAAAGTCCCATATCAATATCACTTATACTTTTCAAGAAGTAGTCGCTACAAACTTGTATTTCAAAACTCTATTTTTAGCTTTGGCGGCCATCTTGGATTTCACATCAACATGAATTTTTGCTAGGATCAACTAGACTTTATGGGCAACATTTCTGTAAAGTTTCATGAATATCCATCCAGTAGTTTCAGAGGAGTTGTCGCTACAAATAAAAGTTTACGGACAGACGGACAGACGGACGACGGAAACCGCACCACGGCATAAGCTCTGCTGATCTCTGATCAGTCGAGCTAAAAACAAACATTTTCAGTAACATCTCTCCTTGACCAGGCTTACCTTGTTCTGTTTATTTTTGACAGCCTCATCATATTTTGGTGGTTCTTTCATTGGTATGAAGAAAGGATTAGATGCTGTTCGTGCCACAGGTCTCTGTGTGGACTCCACTGGAGATGAAGGTAGTGATGCCGTCCTGGATGTAAAATTTCGAATTAAAAACTTACTGTAAAAAGTATTGCAAGTATTTCCTCATTAAAATCATGCTTTTTGTTGTTATATCAAAGTTTAAGCCCTGGTCTGGCTGCTCATTTTCTAAACCTATAACTAATACAACTTAGCAGCGAAATAAAACCACTTTAAAACCACTTATAATACAAGTCAAGGTATTTTCATCTGGGTTTTGGGAATTTATTGGTTGCTTTTTTTTTTTATTTAATTTCTAATTCCGTAGAAAAATAGTGTTTTTTTTATCATACAAGAAATAATTTATTATTAATCTAGAACTTTGGTTTAAAATCACCTTTTTTTTTATTCCTTCGCAATGAAAAAGTATAATTCTTAAAATAATCAAGCTTATAATTTACCAAAACAGTAACTTCGATAGAGCAATTTCAAATAGGTGGGTCAGAGAGAAAGGTGAGGATGCCATCTAAATATAAATTTAATTTGCATACAGTACAGAGTTCACAAGTTGTAAATGATCTATCTACAGGATTTACAAGACAAGAGCTTCTTAAAGTGATAATTCGTGGAATCATATCTACATATTATTTTGGTTTAATACTTAACTGGACACATGACAATCTTGAAATACTGATCAAGCATTTAAAGAAGCATCTTTATTTATTATTCATTTAAACTTTAATTCTGCCTGCATACAATTAGGTCAAAAAAATAAAATGGTTTGTTTCCGCTAACGGCTTCAAAAAAACAACAGGGTAGGTAGTTGGCAAAACTTTTTTTTTTTTTTATTATTAATGACCTTATTTTTGTTAATAAAAAAACACTTTTAATATGAAAAAAATACTTGGGAAGGTATTAATACCTAGATAATACATGGTTATGGCCATTTTCAATATTTGGTAATGTACACTGGAAACCCCAGGGGTCGTGGGTTCAAATCTCACTGGAGGCATGTTTTATTTTTTTCTTTTATTTTTTTTTCTCCGTAAGAAACCTTGGTTCATGGGTTCAACTTTTTATTATTATTTGTTTGTTTTTTAAACTTTATCTTAAAAAAAAATTCTTTTCTTTTTTTTCTTTTTCTTTTTCTTTGCAATTAAGAAAGTTATGGTTGGCGGCTAAATAATAGGGTCGGTAGGGTTAGCCGAAACAAACACTTTTTTCTTTTAAGCCTTGGAAGGTAATACAAAACTTGAGTCGGTCTTCATTATTCTATCATAGGTTTAAATATATTATTGTTGCAGTACAATCAACAATTAGTAATATGCAAAAACAATTATTCGGACAAGTCTTAGTCAAGATGGCGCAGTCGGTAGCGCGGCGGATTTGTAACCGGAGGCCCCGGGTTTAATCCTCCGTGGTGCCACTGAGTTTCGTCGGTATGTTCTTGGGCAAGACACTTTTCCTTAGCCTCGTCCGTCGGATGGGGACGTAAACCGGGCGGTCCCGTGTATCGGTCTATCCTCCGAGCACGTTAAAGAACCATAGGAGTCTATTCGATAATAAGAGTAGGGCAGGTTCCCGGATTCCTATGTATCCTTCCCCTCTCTCTGGGGCGGCTCTAAATAACATGTACTGTGTTGATGAGCCGTTAAACAACATTCAATTCAATTATAGTCAAGATTTTTAAAAAAACAATGCAAGATATGTAGAAAAGATAACTAGAAACAGCGAGTTTTAACAAAAATCAAGAACGTCATGTGTTGGCAAGACTGTCTCTTGAAAGCATTAATGGAAAATATGCAACTGGAATTTAAAAGTATGTTTACAATTGTGACGATGTTACTAAATCCATATATAACATTTACAAATTACGTTCTATACTAATATTATTCGAGAAGTTACTCACATTTTCTGTACTGGAGGCTGGCTTAATCCATTGGTATGTGGTACTGTTTTTGTTGGTTTAGGCTGAACAGGTGCTGTAGTTATGAAGAACTGCTGAAGTCCCGACGGCGCCGACGACACAGAAATCAAAGATTTACCTCCGCCGAGATTGAATGTCTGATTTAAAGCTTGATTTTTTATGAATTCCAGACTCGGTGGTTTCGACTTGTTTGATGCTGTTTTGAGATTTTGAGTCACAATCACAGTCTGTCCTTGAGAGTTTTGAACAGCGTGATATAAATGCGCAGGGATCTGTATCTGCTTCATGTTGCCAAGCATAGGATTTTTGGTTCCATTTGGCGCCGCTGGTAAACTGAAAATAACTTGTTGTGTAGAAGTGGTAGGATTCTGTATTGAAATCATCTGTGGTGAGGTTTGGGCTGGCGAAGTTGCCGTCTGAGACTGGGCGGCTGAACTCTGCACGGTTGGTGCTTGCACCTGCGTCTGCTGAACAGCAACCGTCGGCGGCGAGACAACAGGCGATGTTGCTGCTGCTGATGATACTTGCTGCTGTTGTTGATGCTGCTGTTGTTGCTGGTGCTGGATTGTCTGCACAATCTGTTGCTGCTGCTGCTGTTGTTGGACAGCCTGCTGCTGCTGTTGTTGCTGAAGTTGTTGAGCCTGCTGCTCCAACTGCTGCAACTGTTGTTGCTGATGCTGCATCTGCTGATGCTGCAGCTGCTGCAGCTGTAGTTGCAGCTTCGACTCCTCCAACTGGGTCTGTAGTTTCTCAATCTTCTCCTGCTGCTGCCTCAACATCTCCTCCTGAGAGAGCTGGGCTGAAGTCGATGGCTGGTTCATCTGTTCTTGCTGGTGCTGCTTCTGTTTCTGCTGCAGCTGCGACAGCTGAGCTTGTATCTGCTGAAGTATCTGTTGCTGTTGCAAATTGTGTTGCTGCTGTTGTGTTTGTGGTCCATTGGCTAAAGCAGGCAGATTGATTTTTGTGAATGTTGGCAAGGGTGGTGGAGGAGGTGGTGGTATCTGTTGGCTAACTGACGCAGTGACAATACTTTGTGCTCCTCCTGAACTGAAACTGTGGCTTAAGTCTAGGTCGATGTCCATATCTGTATCTGCTTCCGATGGCACCACTGAGGCCACTGATGCAGGTCGCGAATCCATTGTCAAGTTATTGTTCTGACTTTGATTCATGTTCTGCGAGTTAACGTTAAGCTGCGTCAGACTTGAACTAGAGTGGGATCTGTTTACGGAGGCACTCAGATCAGGCGGTGATTGTACATGAATCTCCATGAGGTCTGGAGATAACGGTGTCATCATGTTTTCCATGAACAATGGTGACGGGGGAGGGGAGAATGGGTTACTGAGGTCGTCGGGCATCATAATCATGTTTGACACACTTACAGCAGACTGCATTGACTGAATAGATGGCAACGGTGACACTGCATTTGTAGATAATGTCTCGTCAATCACTGACCCTAGAGGAGACATAACCGATCCTGGTCTAGAAAGCACCGATCCTGGCTGAGAAATAACAGAGCTAGGTGGTGAGGTGACCGAACTGGATGAAGAATACACTGATCCAGGTGAGAAAACCGACCCAGTTGTAGATAGCACTGATCCAGGTTGTGAGTAAGTTCCAAAGGAAGTTGCAACCACAGACACTGGTAAAGTCATTGTTAATGAACTGTTCGATGACATCACTGATCCAGGTGGTGATATCGCAACATTTTTTGTTGGCAACGTAAGTCCTTGTGGTGACGTCACAGAGCTCAGTGGCGACATCACAGAATATGTCTGAGGAGATGCACCTGTCCTTGAAGAAATCACTGAACCAGATGGAGATAGCACAGAACTTCCTGGAGAAGTCACAGAACTACTTGGAGATTTATCTCCAAAATTACGAATTATAGCATCAGCATACGGCTTCAGTCTTTCAATTAACTGTGGTTTTGGTCCAGACACCGTCAAATTTCTCTTTTTTAACTCAGCTTTCAATTCGGCCACTTTCATCTCCTCCAGGCTATTATATTGTTTGGGTGGCCCACTTGGTAAAGTCACTGTTGGCTTCTTGACAAAAGGTCTATTACTCACGGGTGTTATTTGTGGGTTAAGCTGTGGCTGGGGTTGCCCCAATTGTGGCTCCTGTTTAATTTGAGTCATCACTGGCGACGAGATACGAATATGTTGAATTTGCGTTTGCGGCTGAGCATGCTGAGACGACACGGTCAACACATTCTGCGGCATGCTTTGTGTCATAACAGTTATGGGTCCCGACTCAGCGCTACTCGAGACCACAATACTCCCGAGACCAGATGTTAATGTCTGGGCAGCAGCCGATGCGAGAATGTCTTTTTGAGCGGGTATGATAATAGGTGTATTCTGATTCTTCTGATTGAACTCCAGCTGCCACTGTAGGAAGAGTTGTTGCTGTTGTAGCAATATATGATATGGCGTGTCACTATTAATTGCTTGACTTAAAGTGGGAGGAGTCACATTAACACCTATTACAGCACTTGTGGGTACTGGTTGAGTGCTTTTCACTATGTTCGGTGGCCCCTTGTATTCATGGAATTTTATCACCTTAGACTTGGGCTGAGGTTTTGGTTTGGACTTTTTTGGTCGCGATTTGTTATTGTTTGTGGAGGAGACAGTGATGTTACTTCTCGGCGAAACAACACCGGTGGACACTATGGAGCCAGATGAGAACGCCGAAAATGCTTCAGAACTCGTGATCTGCTGTGGAATGGTAAAGGGTGATGAATTTAACGGCAGCGTTACTTTACACTCCTCAGAAAACTGTATCTGCGGCGAGAAATTCAGTGACTTGGAAAATGATGTTGGAAGTTCTGGTGCAGGTGGTACTGGCGGACTGCTTATATCAGATAAGTTGGAATCATCGGTTTGGTCGGTTAAGCCCTCATCACTGGACTTGCCATCATCAAATTCATATTCTAGATATTCATCTGGCGCATCGAAGGACAAAGAACCTTCTGTGAAAATTGGAGAAATAAAATTATTTCTACGAGTTAAGTTATTGTTCATCAGATAGTTACACTAAGGTATCAAGAAAGCGTATTAGAAGCATGCAATAGAAGTTAGATGTTTATACAAAGAATCTATCACCAGAAAAACTGCAGCAACTTCAGTATCTCCAGAGTGTCTGAACACCGTATTCGATTCAGCAAACCTCCGTGTATCTGATATCACAAGATCCTACTCCAAAAAGTACTTTCTCATTAAAATCGTGTTTTGTTATAAATTATTATTATGCTACTGAAGAGGTACTTGTTTCGAAGATTCCTTGTCTTCGAGTGCGTGTATTAGAAGAATTAAATTTAATTTAATATTAATATGAAAATGCATAGCCTTAGCTTTTAGAGCTGTAACACTTCTGATAAAATCTTCAATGTGGCTGGCTATGTATATATTTCTTATTTTTTTAACAATGCTTTTTTTAATTTTTAAACGAAAAGCATATTTTCTGAAAACAAACTAGTTAAATATTTTAAACTGAACATGAGTATTAGTTGACAAATTCTGTTTTCAATAGCAGACTTGCAAAACTCTACAGCTCCATATTTATGAAACACCATCAATTTTTAAAAAAAAATTTTGCTTCATTAATAAATGCACTTGCATTTCACTTGCTGTTTTCGGCGCAATTTTTTATACCTTTAATGAGCTGGTGGAGTTTTTCCTCAGTTTGTAGAATGTTGCCCTGCACCAGTTGGAGGACGCCCGGCCGGTGAGAGAGTTTGTCATTCAGGCTGTCCGTCAGACGGGCCTTCTTTAACAAGCGCTGACGTTCATGCAAGGATGGGTCAATGTTTGTATCTGGAAGAGATGAACACACACCATGCAGTGAAGTAAAGGAAAAGGAGTGATAAATACTATCGCAGAATAATACAATATACTGTAGTACTCAATATACTGTAGTACTCAATATACTGTAGTACTCAAAGTTTGCTAAGCACAAAACCTTTTTCGCCCAGATGAAGGGTAGTTTTGGTTTCTTTTATACAGTTTAAGTATAGATATGTTGAGTATAGAATGATAAAACGCAATTAATCGTAAAACAAAATGAATTGTTGAGTTTTATGCTGTTGGTAAAACCAGCCAATATAAAATTTAGAAATAAAATCTTGGTGCTGAAACAAACTTAGAGTAATATATAACTAACTTCTTGAAAGTGCAGAATCAGAACAGAATATAATGTTAGACACCATTATGCAGGTAGATAAGTTTACATTGTAAGAGATAAGAATTACTGTATATCTTTTACTGTTACACTGGTATTGACTAAACCTAAACCCGAAAATGTACTGAGTATATTAGTCATCACTCTGCATCTGTATGACACAGATTTCTGTCAAACTTGACAATTACAACGATAAACTAAATAGTAAATTGAAAGAAAGGAGGTAAATAAAAGCGGTAATTTGTATCGATGAAGACAGCGCTTTAAGGTTTATGTCATAGACCACACCTATGTCGAAGTAAAAAACTCCCTTAATCAAATCCATTAGCGGTAAAGACGAAAACGGTGTGTTTTTTTTAGGAACTTTTAGGTTTTTGAAGAAGGTAAGGTTTCTTAAAACTGGTGGGGGCGCTTCTATTTGGGAAGGTGCTTCTAATAGAGGAAATACGGTATTTAGAATTTGATGATTCTTGGTTTCAAGAAACTCATTACTCATTGAGAGATACGGTGTTATAATCTGTTTCTCACAGCAATTTAAATGCTCAGTCTGAAAGTTCTCAGAACACACTGAGTTGCATCATAATGGCATGATGTGATGTCATAATACCAGGATGTGATGTCATAATACCAGAAAGTGATGTCATGATAGAAACAATCAAATGAAAATATGAAGGGAGCATTCTGATTGGTTCATTGCTAAAAATTTGACCAATGAAACCAGTTACTTTAAAACTCATTTGCATTCTCAGAACACATTGAGGTTTTACCTGACATTGAGTGAGTAATGAGATTCTCGAAATCAGAAAACACAAATTTTTATTTAATAGATTGTTTTCTGTTCATACAAGTTGAAAGGTCTACAATATTCTTGATACAGTGAACCTTGCCTTCTGTCATCAGTATTCGTTGAGGTTGGCTTAAAACAATATTACCATTCATTTACAAAGTTTCACTGTCATTTCATTCTTCCAACAGGCCATCTACAAATATTTTGTCTAGACAGTCAAGACCAAACCACAATGTTAGATGCCTTGATCATGACAATAGAAACAAAAAAGAAACAAATTTGCCTCCTATCTAGCAATCACCACAGCCAAGATTATATCACTGTTAAGTCAACAATTAGCTGATGTAGGCTACAAAACTTGCCAGCAATGCTAACAATTGCCAGGTATGATATAATTGCCACTGAAAGACCTTCGAGTGGGCTGATTAAACATCAAAACAAACTCTACTTCACTAGTTTTATGGAATTACTTTACATAATCAACCAGTTTACTAAAAAGCATCGATAGTTCTAAATTTCAGGACCTCTTAACACAATGTTTTGTAAATTTGGTGCTTCTTACACATATTCCTGTGAATCACATTATGTTGTAAATTTGGTACCTCATTTGGATAATTTGGTGCCTTTATCGCATTATAGTGTACATTTTGTGCCTCATTTGGTGCCTTTATCACATTATGTTGTACATTATGTGCCTCATTTGGTGCCTTTATCACATTATGTTGTACATTTGGTGCCTTTATCACATTATGTTGTACATTTGGTCCCTTTATCACATTATGTTGTACATTTGGTCCCTTTATCACATTATGCTATAAATCACTTTATGTTGTACATTTTGTGCCTCCTTTGGTGCTTCATGCACATTATGTTGTAAATTTGGTACCTCATTTGGATAATTTGGTGCCTTTATCACATTATATTTTACATTTTGTGCCTCATTTGATGCCTTTATCCCATTATGTTGTACACTATGTGCCTCATTTGGTGCCTTTATCACATTATGCTATAAATCACATTATGTTGTAAATTTGGTACCTCATTTGGATGATTTGGTACCTTTATCACATTATGTTATACACTGTGTGCCTCATTTGGTGCCTTTATCACATTATGTTGTACAGTGGGTGCCACATTTGGTGCATTTATCACATTATGTTTGTACATTGTGTGCCTCATTTGGTGTCTTTATAACAGTATGTTGTACAGTTGGTGCCACATTTAGTGCTTTTATCACATTATGTTGTACAGTTGGTGCAACACATGGTGACTTTATCACATTATGCTGGTCATTTGGTTTATATTCTGTCTGCATACTCATCTCACATATTATTTGGCAGCCATTGTTTATTAATAATAATTTCATATACATTTAATTAGAAAATGGACATGAGTGTCACATTTTGGTCTAATATGTGCTGAAATTGATATAAAACAACATTCAAACAAAACAAACAAATCATCCTTGCATTTGACTGTAGGACGATTCTTACACCATTACACATTGGGGGTGTTCTTTGGCTTGAGAAATTGCTCATGGAAAGAAAAAGACAGTGTGAGATTGGATGTTATACCAACAAATATTAAAAAAAAAAATCCCGAATAATACCATTTATTTCATTTACAGAAATGTGTACGTGCACTTCAATAAATGGATATTCTTTTTACAAAGAGACAACCTAATGACTGTGTAATACCTTTTTCATTTTTTTCCCCTATTAATACCGATTATTTCATTTACAGAAATGTGTGCACTTATCAAAGACATTTTTTTCACAAAGGGACAACATAGTGAATGTAATACGCTCAACTTGTGTGTGTAAAAATACATATTATATTGCACTAACAGAAATATTACTTTTTATGCCAATGCTTCAAAAACAATGAGCTGGTGATTATAAACATCTGTATAAAACAGTAGTTAGACAACTATGACACTTTTATCGGTTCTCACCACTGGAATGAGTCGAAAATAGTGTGTTATAGGTCTGACACAGCTGATATTAAACTAGAAGGGGAAGGCTGTTCCACCGAACACTTGTGTCGCCTGCCATATTCCAATTTCAGCAAGTAAAAGCTATTAAGTTTGGTTAGATTGCAGGTTAAAGTTTTATTAAAAGAGCATATCTCTGTCAAAATGAATATCAGAGTTATTGGACTTGTTTAACGACGTTCCTTAAGGTAAGATGAAGATGTGTGTGAAGTTTTATGAACATAGGTCAGATACTTTTCAAGTTATGGCCAAGGTTAGGTTGCAGGTTAAAGTGCGACGGACGACAATGGACAAAAAAGTGATCCCTAAATGTCTGCCATGCTATGCAGTCGACACAAAAAAAGTAGGCAATGTCCCAGTTTCCATGCCTTTTCATGAGCAGAAATAACTATCTCACATAAAACTACTTTTAGCCTGGACATGTCACATTTAAAATGGAAAAGTGGACTTCATTCACTATAGCCAACAGAATAAAATCGAAGTGTATTGTGTGACCTTAAACCATAGTCCTGAGCTACAATGAAAGACTTCATATGTGGTTCCCGGGGGCCCCGTTTGGTCACGGGGCAAAGAATAGGGCCACTGCAGATCCCTTTGGAGGGGAAGGCAGAGGGGTAGAATCCCCCCAAATTCATGTTCATTTTATCATTTTTTGTTCATGTTCATTAAAGGTCTTCATCATGATCCCTGCATTGTTTCAGGTGCCATCTCGCTCACATCAAAAGAGCAGTGGCAGAAAAACAATAAACGTGGCTCCAGCGTAAATGGAGTTTCTATGATAGAATTTGCAGCAACTCTGCAGTTCAGGGTGAGAAGGTTCTAGGCCCATTTTCCAAATTTTATCTCGATGTACATGGAGGATGAGCCTGGCATGTTCATGCCTGATAGGCACCATATAACCTTTCATGTGTTGGTGTGCCTTAAAACCCAATTCAATTCAATTCATGAAATACATATCATCATTATATAATCATCTCTGAATCATTATATCGGAGCCATTAAGTAATTATTAAACTATAAATAACTTCATATCTTTAAATTATTGTTCTTTAACGAGTTAACATCTTCAGATTCTACTTTAGGTCTTGGCAAATGTTTTTTTGATGATGTTGTATATGCATTGATGCATACAAAATGTTTTATTTAATTTTCAATGAAGATTTGGGACACACAAAAAGTCTGCAACGTTGGCAGTGAAGGCTCAAGTTTACATACTGATAAAATAAGATTAGAGACACAGGCTTATAGATACCAATATTAATTAGGTCAAACCTTTTTAAGAGACCAACTGTATTAAGAGACCACCTGTATTAAGAGATCACTGTTTTAGTTCCCAACTGTTTCTGTTCCCGACTGTTTTAGTTCCCAACTGTTTTGTTTTAAATTAAAATGCTCCTGTATTAAGAGACCAAAACTGAATTGAGAGCCCTATTTTGCTCTTTCCCTTTATTGGCCTCTTCAAGACAGACCTGACTAAATAAGAAATGAACATGAACAACGGCAGTGAAGACCAAAATTCTTCATATTAATATTAGACACTGATCATCTTGCACAGGACACCATGGCACATGACACCACAGCGTGGCCTGGTGACAGTGTTCGCCTTGCATTCTGGAGGTTTTGGGTTCAATCTCTCGCCGGATCATACCAAATACTTCATAAGAATGGTACTAGTAATAGTAGGACTGAACGGCCAGGACAGACTGCAGCACATATAAACCTAGTCCCTGGAGAAAAAAAACTGAGTGACTATAAACCTTGATGACTGAAGAAGATTGTTGAAAGCAATGTTAAACCCCACACATACCTTTATACCACATTGTGACTCATTACTTGTTATGTGCAGCACTTAAAATCAACAGGTTTTCTCCAATAAACAAACAAAACTCCCTCTTCAGAGAGTTCTTATTGCTGCTAGAGATGCCTTTATTTATTAGAGAACACTTCTTAACATTTCTGAATATGTTTGCAGAGATTCTTACACTCTTAGTCAGGCATCCTCCTAAGAGTGTTTGTGTCTTTTTCAATCAATCTACAAATGCCGTTTTAATTCAGTCCACAAGGAGGAGCGTACCTTATCTGTCTTCCTTTCCTTCTTTTTTGTCTGTAGACATTTTTGAAAAAAAAATACCAATTGCTGCATTAACAATTATTAATGGTGACAGTCTGCACACTTCACTACCAGGATGTAGTGACTAATTCTTCCAGTTTTGTTTTTTTTGTTGTTTTTTTGATAAATACCAATTATTTCACGAAGAGAACATTTTATGTGTGCACATCATCAAAAGGACATTTTTTTCAGAAAGAGACAACCTAGTGACTGTGTTATAACTACAAATACTTTAAAAAAAATCCTCAATAATACCATTTATTTCATTTACAGAAATGTGTATGTGCACTTAACAAATGGATTTTTATTTTGACAACCTAATGACTGTGTAATACCTTTTTCTTTTCTTTTTTTTTCTTCGATTAATACCGATTATTTCATTTACAGAAATGAGTGCACTTTATCAAAGACATTTTTTTCACAAAGAGACAACCTAGTGAACGTTATATGCTCAACTTTTGTGTGTAAAAATACATATATTGCACTAACAGAAATATTACTTTTTATGCAAATGCTTCAAAAACAATGATCTGGTGATTATAAACATCTGTTGCACATGAATGCAGTGTTACTTACGTTTATTGGGTAAGGATGCATTTTGCAATTGCCAGTGGATTAGGAGAAATGAGGAACACAATTTAATATACAACTCTGTCTCTTGGAACCATGACTAATACAGAAAATAGCACAAATTAAAGAACTTATAGAATACTGAAATGTTTCAAACAAGAGTTCTTTCATTATAACGATTGATTGAATTGGATTTTATAGTCGCACCAACAGCTAAGGTCATATGGCGACTTTCCAGCTTCCATTGGTGGAGGAAGACCCCAGGTGCCCCTCCGGGCAATTTTCGTGCACGGGCGGGCACCTGGGTAGAACCACCGTTGTTCCGCAAGCCAGCTGGATAGCTTCCTCACATAAAGATTCCTTGGCCCCTGAGGGATCGAACCTACAGCGGTGAGGGGCAAGTGTTTCAAGTCAGAGACGTTAACCACTCGGCCACGGACGCCCCCTCTCATTATAACAAGTATTTATGATTATTATTACTATTTTTATTACTATTATCATTACTATTATCATTATTATTACTATTATTATTATTATTATTTTATATAAGGTAGGTGGGGCCGCCTTACATCACTAACAGTGCTGTCTGTACTGATAAACATCAGCTGTGGCATTTAATTGAGCATTTTTAATACACATAGATTATAATTAGCTTATTCCAGTTTAAAGTGGAGTACTTCAGGCGTTTTGTAGGGGGCTAGTGGTTTGATTTAAAATTGATAAATAATGATACAATTTTTATTCTAAAAGATAATTCATGCTACAATAATATGCTATTTTAGGTTATGTGCCTGGGTTAATTTAAAATGGCAAGCCCAATTTCTATCAAAATCTACCATGAAATACTATATGATGAATTAAAACCTGAAAACAACCTGTTGCAAACACATATTTCGATTGATGACATATTTATCATCCATTGGAACATTTATTTATTTATTTTTTAAAAAAAACCTGATCTACCTCCTTTTAAACAGACATGAATTACAGGTATTGTTCAACACCAGCAGAAATAACCATATCTGTGTCTGAATCAAAAAAATTGCAAAATTTACAAAATATTGGCAATTATTTAATCTATGGTAGAAGGAATATATCCTGGTTTAGTTTTCTGTGTTTGTGGATAACATATAAAACCCTGAGCTTTTGACAAATAAGACTGAAATCCTGACTTGTCATTAGTGTGACAATGTGAGCACAGAAATGAATAGTCAAATACAATTGTTACACTCCAGACATATCCAGCTGGCTTGTGGAACATCAGTGGTTCACCCAGGTGTCCACCCGTGCCCGAAAATTGTCAGAGGAGGCACCTGAGGTCATCCTCCA
Organism: Cyrtodaria siliqua; assembly: GCA_037043455.1. NCBI lineage: Eukaryota > Metazoa > Mollusca > Bivalvia > Adapedonta > Hiatellidae > Cyrtodaria > Cyrtodaria siliqua. The sequence goes on from JAWPHD010004112.1 coordinate 56,989, forward strand.
CCAATGGAAGCTGGAAAAGTCACCATATGACCTTAGCTGTTGGTGTGACTCGAAAATCCAATTCAATTCAATAAACCCAAGACATTCCACAATAGCTTTGCAAACAGGTGTTGGGTAAAAAAAGAGAAGAGAAACTGACCACGTATATCTTTTTGAAAAATATGAAAAGAAAAAAGTTCCATTAGTTAATGAAGATGGTTAGAGACTCGATCTGCCCGATACACACCCGGTGTACTCTGTTGTAAACAAGCAAATAAACATTTCCATTAACATCAAAGTAGACCGACTGGGGAAAGCATCAATTTTCCGAGCAAAATCATTAGTGTTAGTTGTTTTGTAATTTTGGAAGGCATCTTGCAGGTGATCAGTCTTGAACAAAAATTATTAGAACTGATTATCATGCCATAGTGAAACTGAGCAATGCTAATAATTCTGTAACGGAGAACTGCAGCCACTATTTTTGAGAGGATTGAGTGCTTGAAGGTGTTAAATGGATATCCTGGCGGTGACCGAGATGAGCACTTCACGTTTTTTCACCAAAACGTCAGACGGGTAATCAAACTCCTCCAAGGAACTTGATTGAATGTTTTTTGTGGTGTTTTTCCCCCATTATATGACATGTTTGGTGGCACAGTTGTGTTACTTGCATTTTCATGTTGCAGCGCTATCGTGTCTCCCCGTACTTGCGATCAATGCAGTTATAATCATATACCGCGATCAATGCAGTTATAATCATATACCAACGTTTGAAAGTTGTTGAGCTCAATAAGTATGCTTTATTTCAGATATTGCGTTATTTTTCAAGGTCAAAAAACAAAATATGTCTAAGACGAATACAGCTTAATTTGGTATTATTTAAGGGGTGTACCAGATAATGTGGCACAGCTAGCAAATAAAACCTGATTTAAAAATCTATATTTCTTTTTGAATATTTGCAAATTCCCAAATGCCATATTTTCTTTTATGACAAGCGGGGTTACCTTTAGTAGGAAAATTATATCCAGTGGGAAAAATAGAGCATTCAGATAGAATACTGCATGCATGCTTTCAGCAGTAACAATTACCAGTGCTAATTTCCCAAGACTTTTGTCTCATCATCTGTAGTTCTTTCTAGAATAACAAAAAATTGCTTACCATCAGGAAATTTAAGGGAGAATTACAAATTCCTATTAAAGCTTTTTACTTCATGTTTTATAGCAAAACAACTATCTATGAATGCCAAATTGTATTGTTTATTAAGTGCATTGTCCTCTTACATTATTGTGTTTAATAGTGGAACACTCAGTCTCATAAAACGACATCCTTAGACACTGGACAGACGAGACCTCGACCTTGTACAGACATCACCTTGACCATGAACATACGAAACCTCAACCCTGGACAGATGAGAGGTCGACCTTGGAAAGACGAATTTGACCTGGAACGGACGAAACCTCGACCTTTTGACAGAAGAGACCACGACCTTGGACAGAAGATACCTTGACCTTGGAATGAAATCTTGCCTTGGACAGAGAGACCTTACCCTTGGACACTGGACTTTCTCGTCTATGGACATAAGAGACCTTGACCTTTGACAGAAGAGACCTCGACCTTTGACATTGGACAGAAGAGACCTCACTCTTGGACAGAAGAAACAACCGTTTTCGACAGAAGCCTCTATTGCACAACAAAGGCCAAGTATTTCATGATTAAAGAAGATTACTTATATTAACATTTGTCTAAAGACAACATATCGCAAGGTTTTAACACTGTAACACTGATGCCACTGCCTTTGAAGTTTACTGAAATCCTGTGTCTTTTACCATGGCATCACTTCCATCCTTTCCCTTCCCAACTCTCTGCAAAAGTGGCTTCAAGTCCCATTTGAACTGTCATATTTCATAGATATTCTTCGAAGTTCATCGACATCAGTTCCAGGGTTGACTGACATGATATGATGATATTAGGCTAAGTGGTGTGCTTAGACTCAATTACTACACCACAGCTTCCGCAGTGATTTAGGACTTGTGTAGCCGAATATTTCTGTTCAAGGACAGAATGAAACAAGAAAACAACAAAAGAGAAATAACCTTGCTTAATTAGGAATGCCAATATAGTCTAATTACATGCGTAAACACACGTTAGAAGCTCTCCAAGCGAAATTTACTGCAATGCACCGATCTCCCAATTTCCAGCTGAAATCTCCTTACTTATGAGACCAATCTCCCAACTTAGCCTACCAGAAGTTGACACAGAGCTTTTCCTAGGTGTGCCACGGGGAGTGCTACGGGGCTGAATAACGGCCTATTCGGCCGTTTCCCAATCGCAAAAAAACGCTTTTTTTCCTCAATTGAAAGAAAAAAAATCCCAATCCACAAAAACAACAAGAACGAAACAAAAACATATTTTTTAAAGTTTTAAAGATATTTTCTATTGTGTTGACAGGTGTCACTCCACACTCTAATTTCAGTAACTGGTTTTTATTACCACTCTAACAGGTTCAAATCACTATTTAAATGATAATTGTTCATAATATATACTGAATGTTTAACATGCTACTGCTAATCGAATGGTACAGGGCGACATTAGGCCTGTCCTTTCGGGATGAAGGTTTAAACAGCACCGAACACACCAATGGTAACCCCTTTAAAGTTTCATTATCGACAGAATGCGCATTTGGTTGAAGCAGGTGAGCAAACTTTGGCTTTAAATGTTGCAATCTCTTAACATTAAACACAATACTGAAATGGCTCGACTTTTTCAAGCGAAACTTCAACATTTATGAATTTTGTGTAACAAAGTATACTTTGATTAAAGGTCTACTTCATGACAGAGTTGTCCTTTCTGTAATTAGTTGTAGCCCCTTTTTGTACAAAACACGTAGATATATATCCAGAATATTATGATTAAAAGGTCTACTACATGACAGAGTTGTCCTTTCTGTAATTAGTTGTAGCCCCTTTTTGTACAAAACACGTAGATATATATCCAGAATATTACGTGGCATTAGGTGTATATAATAGTGTAGTATAGGCAATTTTTTGAATATGCATTTCTTTTTCCTTTCAGTATACTAATTTCCCAATTTTGGCAGTTTGTCAATAAAATATTCCCAATTCGATCTAGGGGCCTTTTTCCCAAAATACCTCGGAAAAGCCATGTGACAGGTATGTAAAGTGCACATACCTTCGTATGCTTACAATTGTACAAAGGGCGAGTGCCTAAAATGCTCGAAATAATGACATGCATACTTCTACAATCAGTTAACCATTTGCTTTTCAAATTTGTTGTTCATTGAAATACTTATTTGTGGAAATATGAAAATTACTTGAATTGCCTGCTTAGAATACCAGAGCTTATTCTATTAAAAGTTATTTCCGCTTATAAAAAATAATGGTTGGTTGTTGTTTTTTCAATCAATACTTGACTTGTAGAAAATATATTTAGAAGGAATAGACAAAAACATAATCCAATCAATGAGGTAGTACCTAAATATACAAATAATCCAGATTTTGTTCATTTTTCGTTCTCAAGTCTTAATTCTGTATCCGAAATTAGTTAAATCCCAGATGATTTCTGCAAGACAAGTTTTAACAATCAGAGGATGATCCAAATTTCTATCAAATATATATCGGTAGTGTTCACGTTTCAGCAAATATATCCTTATTTTTTATCATCTGAATCCATTCCAGTGCAATATCTGTTATTCCTACTCTCAAAAGTAAAGCAATACCTGCAGGTTTTTTTCTACTTCTGTGCAAAAAAAACAAAACATTATTATCATTATTTTAGCTTAATAAAAACATAAATTGCAATAAAAGATATTTGGGAGAGCATCAGAAGTGTTTATTACCTGCAGAAAAATAAATTATAATAAAAAATAAACAATATAATATAGTATAAATGATTATATATTAAAATCGTAATTGCCCTGACTTACATTATATACATAATTAATTAATCCTAGAAGATGCGTGTAACTTGGAATATTATTGGAATATTTGTGGCAACTGTAAGCATAAATTACCAAAAACGAGAATTTCGTAAGCACCACCCTCCAACCCCACACTCCAACCTCACACATTCCAGTCACAAGGCTCACTGTACCATAACTCATGACTAACCTTACAGCAATCTCTCCACTTTTGTGAACACTTGCAATAATATTGACTGTGTGATTTTCAAATTGAATAATCTGAGAAGTATGCGGGTGGGTAGGAGGGCGGAGTATGTTTTGGCAATATTTGTTTTGCCAAATTGAGTATTGAGGTATGAAAGCACTAATTATTTTCCCCATAGACACCAATGGTTAAAGTGTCACATATTAATGATTTGCTGCAATTTCAACTCAAGTATGGATAATGCAGCAGCGCAATGTTCATATAGAAAACTATTTTTCCACTTGAAAAATCACCAGAAAACGTGGGGTCACAAGACCTGTAAAAATGTTCTTGTTTGTTTACTAAACAGGTCAAGGGTACAGCTGTTTTTATTGATCGACTGTTTTCATTGCTCACAAAGTGTAAGCATAGAGTCCAAATTTCGAAAATGTTCATCAGTGATCCAGTAAAACCTATTAATATGCTTCTTATACATATAACCACAAAATCAAATAGAAATGGGCAGTTTTCCCCTACTTATAATGCCCATTTCCATCGATAAAGGAGGGATTACTTTTTATTATAGGAACTACATTCGACTACACCTCGGAGGTTTACATGTAATTGGTGGTGGTAAACCTTGACCCCACAAAAATATGTTTGTTTCGTGCAGTTTTGAAAAAGCTAAAAAAACACAAAAAAACTTTTTTTTACCAAATACAGAAAATGTTCGATAGGCCTCCACTCAGTAGCACCCCACCCCAATATATGTAACGCTCCAACACCTCTATGTAAGGTCTGTTACACAAGTACTACACCAACCTTTACTTTAAATACCTACTAAAACATAACACAATAAGAGACTTTTTAAAATACTACAATTTAAAGACTGCAAATCAAACCTGTACAAAGACCCCATGGTTCAAATGTGAAAATCACAAATTTGAAATCTCATCTCAGTACAATTTCGACCTAACAGCCACACAAAGTTTTATCTACCTTCTAGAATGTGTTGCTGGACGAGCTGCTGACGGTCTGGTCGGTGCTGTATCTTCAGTTTCAGAGAGTCTCCAATCTGAAATACACAATATACCAAGTTTCATAATGATCAAGCAGTATTCACACTTGCTCCAATGTGCAATGTAACCAGGTGTTGTTTTTTTTCTTTTCCAAAACCAAAAAGAGACTCTGTATATGTCAGAATGTTTAGAGTATCATTCTTTGGAATTTTGGAATCAACGGCTAAAAGCATTCACACTTGGAAATGCATCTGAGGAGGCGGTATTTCTTTCTTCTGATATAGTTCCAATATAGAATATATTATTTTCATATAACACAAGAAGATGCTGCATAAAACAGCCATAAAAGAAGAAAAAACACACTATTCTACTGCAATGAAATCGTTACAAATTGCTAAACATTATTTCTTAAGAATGACATTATATATTTTAAGCAAAAATGTAGCATATATACAAACTTAACAATGCATTTGCGAACAGAGATGGTTTCTTCATTGCTTCGACATTTCTTATTTTTTCGGCAATAAAATCGGCATTGTATTTTTTGTATCTTGCCCAATAATAATTAACAAGAGCACCGCCAACGGTGCAGATGCTCGACTTTGGTGATAAATGTCAAACAACCATGATGCAATGCTAGGCAACAACCAGTCAACACGAGAGAAATTTTTGGCTTAGAACCAGTCTTGCCTCATCTGTGTCTTCCTCACTTAGAAGCTTGTTAACACTATATTTCCAGATACCAGTCAAGCTATTTCTGTGTCATTGAAAAAAATTAAGCCAGAATCTTGGTTGGGAATCAGTCTGTTTCCGACTTATGTCACTCAGCATCTTAAATTTGTATTTTTATTAAATAATTCTTCTGTTGTAATGGTAGCTAGCATTCGTTGATGTTTAATCGCACAACTGTTTGAGTGACTGAATAACAATACCACAATAGCACCCTGTTTTTGCCAATGTTTAGGTACTAGATTCACAGCATGGCTGTAAAGGACCCAGAGCTGAATAAGGACGACCCCGCAACCCCACAGTCTTGGTGAGCTACTGGAGAATCATTGCTGGGTCAAACAAGAAATATCACTGTAAGTGATAAATGCCCCTGAAGTGTCCTTTGACCTCTAAGTATGACCTTGACATTGGAGCCATGGACCTGGATGTCGTTTGGTTGTGGTGAGCACTTGTGCCAAGTTATTTGAAAATCCGTCCAGGCATGCAAAAGTTATTGACAGGACACGATTTGACCTTTGACCTCTAAGTGCGACCTTGACCTTGGGGCCACAGACCTGGATTTTCGACTTGTTGTGGTGAGCACTTGTGCCAAGTTATTTGAAAAGGCGTCCATGAATGCCAGAGTTATTGACCGGACACAATTTGACTTTTGACCTCCAAGTGTGACCTTGAAGACCTGGGTTTTGCGCAAGACACATCGTCTTATGATGATCAGTTTTGCCAAGTTATTTGAAAATCCCTCCAGTGGTTGTGACGTTACGGTCCGGACACGAAATTGCATACCTGTTTTTGACCTATAAACTTCAAGTGTAACCTTGACCTTTGAGGTACGGATCTGGGTTTTGCGCGCGACACTCGTTTTGCTATGGTAATCACTTGTACCAAGTTATTTAAAAATCCCTGCAGGGGTTGTGACGTTACGGTCCGGACACGAAATTGCGTACTTGTTTTTGACCTATGAACTTTGGCAAGTGTGACCTTGACCTTTGAGGTACGGACCTGGGTTTTGCGCGCGACACATCGTCTTGTTATGGTGATGACTTGTGCCAAGTCGATGTGATTACTATATGCCCCCAAATTTTTTTGGGGGCATATAAAATATGGAGGTCCATAAAACAAATTACCTTTGCAACATCGCTCACATCAAGCAAGTGCTAAGCACAGTTGTTGTTTTTTCTGGCATGAAGAATGAGACACCTACATACCAACTCCTTAAACAAAAATCTGAGCCAAAAAAAATCATTTAAAACCCGAAATTCAATTATACAAGAATGAAAATTCATTAGTCTAAGTATAAAAAGCTAGATGATGTTAAACAGTATCTTATTTTTACATAAAAAAGCAATGCAACTGCTGGAGTCATCAACCTTTAAAATCAGTAAAAAAAACACATTTTTATAATTATTGCCTGCTTCAGCAATTTGTAGCATTATCATTATAGTTTTTGTATGAGCTTCGAGTTAGCTTTGAGCAGCACTTTGCAGTTAAGACTCCCAGTAATTATATTTGCAAGTACAACAGTACTGTTTGTGATATCTATTCAATTGGTTTATGTTTTTGTTCGCTGTATAGAAGAGTTTTATATCTGAAGAGCTGTCTAGAGGTGGTAAATAAATAAATGACATGCAACTGTTTGGTAATATTTGCAGCGCACGACCAACAGGTGGCTCTAGAGTGTGCAACGTGGCTTTAGAGTGTGCAACCACTTTATATAAATGATTTTTTCCATCTACGGTGCGTATCTGAAATTGTACCTGACATTACCCATTTATTCATACTTCAATTAGTACTATTTCTCCTCAGACTCAAAGTTTCCACCTTCTAACAATCTTCTCCTTTCAATTTTTTTCTCATCAAATGCTCTTACTCTGTTATGTGCATTAACTAAGAGGGAGTTCGCTTCACTTCCAAACATACAAATGTATCCCAGGAGATATATACAGACATTGGTAAACAATTTCATTATTTTGTATTTCATAGGATTCTAATCATATTTTAATGACATCCAAATCCTTAAAAGTGGTTCAGTCAAGGCGGCCATAAAACAGATTTGATGCATTTTTTACCTTGATATTGTTTGTTATGTGTGGGAGTGTAAGAGTCTTCTACAAATCGCCTAGATTCCTGAAATACAATCAAAATTTCTGCCACCATATTGGACCCCGGCCAATCCAGATAGAGGGTATAATGTTGGAGCTAGTCATGTGCCAGGATTCCTGCTCCAAGGTTAAGTTTGTGAGTTTTCTATCATAAAACAGGACCAAACTTATCTTTTGGGTGGGGGGGGGGGGGGGGGGGGGGTTGTTGGGGGGGAGTTGGGGGTGACTATGGAACAGTCAAGAGCCATGATGTATGACATTGACAGTATATACTTAAATATACCAAATATAGCAAAGATAACTTGCCAACACTTGCTTGCTAAAAAAGTAAGGTAATTGGACAAAGACGTAGAACCGAATTAACATTAACCACAGAACTGCCTAAAGGAACAGACAATATACCAAAACTAACTGCTACAGTAATGTTTGTAAATGGATCAAGGATTATGAAGAACTAACAGAAATGATTTAATAAATATATCGAATAAGTGTGATCACAATTAGGTGAAAGCAAAAGGCCCATTCTCTGTCTGATAGAGACTCAAAAGAAACATTTCCAAACATCAACCAATACAATGTCAAATCAGGTTTGTATTATCAGAGCAGGAGATAGAAAATATTCCATCTACAAAATAGTTTGTGTAACCCAATGATACATATTGTGTTAGCACATCAGTTAACTGAAGCACCCTGTCCTGATGACAACCTTGTAGTCTGTATCAGCTGCTGACATTAGAAGAAAATCGCAGACTTTTGTTTTTTGCCATCAGGAGATGATTATCAGAGATACCCCTGATATCACAATGCAACACTTGCAGTATCAATTAAAGAGCAAAAACCCGAGAGAGAAAAATAAACAACTGGATGGTTTAATTACCGAGACTGAAGCTTGCTCTGTAAGAGATATTTCAGTATGAAATGTTTCACAAATTTTGATAAGCTTTTAGAATTAATTCCAAACTATAAAACGCTACTTTTTAAAAAGAAAACGTGAATGTATCAAAATTGTATGTATGTCTGCGGTTTAACGTCGCTTTTAAATTATTTTCGGTAATATCTGGTTGGTATCTATGTGTAGAAATGAGCTTCCAGAACTACCCTTTTTATGCTAAATGTCAAGCAAGGGATCTTATGAAGACCTTGGTGTGACTCAGCCGATTTAAAATAGAAAATGTGTTCTGACATTCTTAACTGAGAATTTGTAGTATTTGCATTTCCGTATGTTAGTCCTTCTGTCTGTGGGTCCATAACTCCTGACCACATGAGATATTGGCATGAAACTAGATAGTGTGTCTTGAACCAAAATCAAGGTCATTTGTTCAGGGTCGCAGGTCAAGGTCATTAAATTTGTCGTGGGACCATAATTCAATTATTTACCCCTGCGATAACCCTGAAACAACTTCCCATGACTAATTTGCTTTCAAAAATGTTAAGATCTTCCTTAAATGCTGTAACCAAATCTTCATTTTCAGTTGTCCTAATCATTGATTAATTCGAAATTTCATCTGGGGAAGGTTCTGTGTAAATTAATGATGCATTTTTGTCAAAAAGATGCTATAAAACATGCAACTTAGAGAGATAATCTACACCAAATGATCTTAATATCAATTCTTCTGCTCTGATTGCAACAGATTGAAGTCTGTTATCATACAGTGAAAAGATGTGAGTGATGAATTATAATTAGCACAAAAACACTCAGTACCTGGAATTTCACAGAAAAGAAAGATGGAAATGGAAAAGGGTATTACTCTGATGCAAGTGCAAGTCAATTTAGCCAATCATTTCATCCTAAAGTTGTTGACGATCACTTGGCAAACCCATGTACTCTATTCGCAATAGGAGCACCAGTATTCTATTTAATGGTAGGAGAACCAGTAATCTATTTGACAGTAGGAGAACCAGTATTCTATTTGACAGTAGGAGAACCAGTAATCATTTAACGGTAAGAGAACCAGTACTCTATTTGACAGCAGGAGAAACAGTAATCTATTTGAGGGTAGGAGAACCAGTAATCTTTGGTCGGTAGAAGAACTGGTAATGGATTTGTAGGTAAGAAAACGAGTAATTTATTTAACGATAGGAGAACCAGTAATCTATTTGATGGTAGAAGAACCAGCAATTTATCTGTAGGTAGTAGAACAAGTAATAATCTATCTGAGGGTAGAAGAACCAGTAATCTATTGGTCGGTAGAAAAACTGGTAATGGATTTGTAGGTAAGAAAACAAGCAATTTATTTAACGGTAGGAGAACCAGTAATCTATTTGATGGTAGAAGAACCAGCAATTTATCTGTAGGTAGTAGAACAAGTAATCTATTTGTTGGTAGGAGAACCAGTAATCTATTTGATTGTAGGAGAACCAGTAATCTATTGGGCAGTAGGAGAACCAGTAATTTATTTGTAGGTAGTAGAACAAGTAATCTATTTGATTGTAGGAGAACCAGTAATCTATTTGATTGTAGGAGAACCAGTAATCTATTGGGCAGTAGGAGAACCAGTAATTTATTTGTAGGTAAGAAAACCAGTAATTTATTTAAAGTTAGGAGTAATCTATTTGTCGGTAGGAAAACTAATAATTTATTTGTAGATAGGTAAACCAGTAATTTAATGGTAGGAGAACAAGTAATCTATTTGACAATAGGAGAACCAGTAATTTATTTGACAGTAGGAGAACCAGTAATTTATTTGACAGTAGGAGAACCAGTAATTTATTTCACAGTAGGAGAACAAGTAATTTATCTGATGGTAGGGGAACCAGTAATTCATTTCACAGTAGGAGAATCAGTAATCTATTTGATGGTGGTAGGAGAAGGGTAATCAGTGATCTTTTTAAAGTAATAACACTTTTACAGTTTACGTCAGTCTTGCAATAACTTGGCACTCTTCTTTCTCTCTATTTCTCCTCAAATGTCATTGTATACCCATGTAATGCCATGGTTTCCAATGTAATACACAAGATGTCTTTTTAGATAATATGATCCTATCTATCCTATCTATTTATAAATGATGGCATTTCAAACAAGAGGGCCATGATGGCCCTATATCGCTCACCTGAGTAAATTTGAACCATTACAAGAGGGCCATCTTGGCCCTAAAGCGATCACCATTATCGAACTTCTTCGAAATCTTATGGTCGTATACAATCTTTGCAAGTTTGGTTAAGATTGTTCAAGAAATTGTGGGCTCTGTTGTGTATAACAACATTGACATAGACAGTTTAAGACCCTGCCAAAGTTTGGTAAAGATCAAATACAAAATGAAGGTGCTAGAGAGTAACACCTTGGGCAGAGCCAAATGTGACCCCAGGGCTACATGTAATATATGAGTACTGTGTGCCTTGTGGTTTTAGAGAAGAAGATTTTTTAAGTTTTTCCCTATACAAGTCTATGTAAAACGTGACACCTGGGGCGGGGTCAAATGTGAATCCAGGGTCACCATTTGAACAAACTTGGTAAAGGACCATAAGAGTATAGTAAATGCAAAATATTAACCTCTTGCTCTTGTAGTTCCAGAGAAGAAGACTTTAATGTGTTTCCTATATACGTCTATGTAAAACTGTGACCCTCAGAGTGGGGTCAAATTTTACCCCAGGGTCACCATTTGAACAAACTTGGTCGAGGACCATAATCTTATAGTAAATGGAAAATATTAAACCTCTGGATCTTGCAGTTTCAGAGCAGATTGTTTTTTTCCTATATATATGTCTATATAAAACTGTGACCCCTGGGGTGCGGCCAAGTTTGACACCAGGGTCACCATTTGAACAAACTTGGTAGAGGACCATAAGCTTATAGCAAGTGCAAAATATTAAACCTCTGGCTCTTGCAGTTCCAGAGAAAAAGATTTTTTAAGTTTTTCCCTATACATCTCTATGTAAAACATGTGACCCTTGGGGCGGGGCCAGATGTGACCCGAGGGTCACCATTTGAACAAACTTGGTAAAGGACCATAAGCTTATAGTAAATGCAAAATATCAAACCTCTGGCTCTTGTAGTTTCCGAGAAGATTTTTAAAAAAAAAATTCCTATATAAGTCTATGTAAAACTGTGAACCCCAGGGCGGGGACAAATTTGACACCAGGGTCACCATTTGAACAAACTAAGTAGAGGACCATAAGCTGATGCTACATGTAATACATGAGAGCTCCGTGCCATGTGGTTCCAGAGAAGTTTTTTTTCAGTTTTTCCCTATAAAAGCCTATATAAAACTGTGACCCCCGGGGCGGGGCCAAATGTGATCCCCGGGTCACCATCTGAACAAACTTGGTAGAGGACTATAAGCTTATAGCAAATGCAAAATATTAAACCTCTGGCTCTTGCAGTTTCAGAGAAGAAGATTTTTTAAGTTTTTCCCTATACATGTCTATGTAAAACAATTGACCCTTGGGGCGGGGCCAAATGTGACCCGAGGGTCACCATTTGAATGAAATTGGTAAAGGATCATAAGCTTATAGTAAATGTAAAATATCAAACCTCTGGCTCTTGTAGTTTCCGAGAAGAAGATTTTTTTTGATTTTTTTATATATAAGTCTATTTAAAACTGTGACCCCCGGGGCGGGGACAAATTTGACCCCAGGGTCACCATTTGAACAAACTTAGTAGAGGACCATAAGCTGATGCTACATGTAATACATGAGACCTCTGTGCCTTGTGGTTTCAGAGAAGAAGATTTTTTTAAGTCTTTAACTATATGTCTATATGAAAAACATGCAATATCTCAATATACAAAGTTTGGACCACCGGGGCATGGCCATTTTTGACCCCGGGGATTTCATTTGAACAAACTTGATAGTCTAGGCATTAGCGATCATTTTAAAAGAAAAACTGTTGAAATCTGTCCAGCTGTTCTTGAGAAGAAGATTTTTTAAGGTTTCGACCATATATGGTAATGGTGGCCATCTTGGATGTCAAGCTGACCTAATTTTAACAAATCTAAAAAACATTCATTTAAGGATCATCCACGTGAAGTTTGGTCAAAATTGGCCACGCGGTTTCTGAGGACAAGTCGTTTGAAGCAAAAGTTAACGACGGACGACGACGGACGACGGACGAAGAGTGATCCCAATAGCTCAGGCTCAGGTGAGCTAAAAAGGCAACTTCACAATAGCCAAGGACCCACGATGACATGGTCCATATATCAACTGAGAAGAAGTGATACATGTATTCTGTCCAAGGGAGGCTACATAACCAAGGATGATTTACAACTGTAACAAGTAAAGCAGTACAAGTGAAGAATGAGTTTTACCTCTTAAAATTGATTTTCAAATTGTTTTTCTGTTTATAATGCGCAAAATCCTTTAAACTGTGGACTGCCGCAAAATGGCTGGACAGAATACAATCAATGCATAGCCTGTAATTTAGTGGGCAAAACACCATCGTCTACTCATACATGTGATATTTTCAGGAGGGTTACCTGGGAGATTTGACTTTTTTTCCAGGGAGATTTGACAAAAAACGGAGGTTTTTATTCTCGATTTTTTAACGCGTATCGGTAGCTTTTTTTTCTGATATAAACCTTAATAAAGGGGGGTAAATCAGCATAAAAACATGATATTTTATACATACAATACTGTTTATGTCATGTTAGCATAGCATATAATTAAGATTTAATTAAGCATAGCAAAACTAAGCATAGCACATAATGATATGCTTCCCATTTTATACACAGACAAAACACTTCTCTAATCATGACAAACTGCAATCAATTAGTTGAAATCGTCGTCCTTTAATTGTCCTCAATTAATACACCAAATATCAATCAATGCTGAATTTGCTAATTACCATACCACTTCATGCACTTATAGTCGGTACATTTCTATCAATCTCCCTTGGACATTACAGATATCGCCGCCACGTGTCATAAACAAACAATCCAATCATTATTTTCACACAATAAACTAATTAGCTCACATCCTAATCCTTTTAATTACCTGCCCAGGGTCAATGTTTTCACATATAGATAAGACGGTTGGTTTTTATCTTGATCCAATAAATCATAGCAATTACCCAAAAGGATTCGCAAATAACGGAATTTTGGAACTCGTCCGAAAATACCGGGAGAAATGGAGCTCCCGGCGGGAGACCGGGAAATTCCATGAAAACCCGGGAGAAATTAGCTCCCGGCGGGAGATATCACATGTATGTCTACTGATGATACCTACATTCAAATTCCTTTATCTCAAGCAGTTTTGGAGTTGCAGGTATTTAACCAGACATGAAAATTACATGTTCTTGACCCATGACCTTGACCGTAAACTTGCGACCCTGAACTTGGTGTATGATAGCCTGTCTTTAAACAGATTTTAGCAGTAAAGAAATGGACAAGAAAATTGCATGACCTTGACCTTTGATGTTAAAAATATGACTGAATTCAATTTGTGACGTTACAGTGATACAGTTTCATCCTATTATAAACTATGGACCGGACACAAAAATTGTACATCTAAGACAACCAATAACTACATGACCTTGACTCGTGACCTCAATCTTGAACATACAACCAAATCACTATCTCAAGCAATACAGGAGTATTGATCAGGAAACTAAGATTGCATGACCTTGACATGTGGTATGCAAAACAACAGTGATGAGCACATTGTTTCAACAGAAGAATTCAAAACTGTCAGTTTAGGGAGTAAATAACAGAAATTGTGCTGATTTTGACATAATTATGGGCCATAACTATGTATGGTAAGAGTTATTTTATGCTCGTTGTCTAGCTAACGTTCGAGATCTTTACGCCAAATTCTTCTAAATTTGGTGATTTTTATTATATTTCAGTCAGAAATCTTGTGATTCCATTCATAACATTCATTCACTTTATTTAATCAAGGGATATAACTTTTTAATTTATTAAAACAAAACTTCAACTGAAATTTGTGAAAATCCAATGAAATTTAACGCACAGCTTTTATTGAATATTATTTAATGCGCCAGACTTTGTAATATACCTGACTCGTATTATCATGTATTCCATTTTTTCTAGTCTCAGTGTCGTCAGTTTGTGCCAAAAATTAAATATTTTACTGCATTTTAACTACGTAGTTCTTTCTATTCTAATATGAAGTTTTAGTATAAATTTATGGAATTTTCACATTTTCTCAATTTCATGTTTGGCGATTTTCAGAAGGCAACAGTTTCGCAAAGTGTGAGAAGTGTATTTTACCTTTTTTCAGTTCATGTTTATTTCACAACATCTAAACATAAATTGATGATAGGCTTAAGAGAAAAAATCACCAATTTAAACCAAACAAATAGATGAGTGGGTGTTTTTAACAATACAAGCATTTAGAGAAAGTACCATAGATGTACTTCTGGTTAATTTTGTACAATGAGTGAATTACCTTTGCTCTTTCCAGACTTTTTCTTTGTTCCATGAAAGCATGAGGTGTCTTTGGCGCTGAAAATAGATTAGAATCACATTAATTCAAATATTTTTTTAATATACTCACTCTTATGGATTGACAGTTCTTGGCATAATATAAAAGTGCAAACACTTTATGGGAATCATGTGCCACTTCATTTAGTATTTTATCTCTTTGTCTTATACTTACAGTAATTATACAATTAAGTGCCGCTCTTAATACCGACTCAATGCTTTTTTGTATGTGGGTTTAACGTCGCTTTTAACAATCTTTCAGTCAAATCACGACGGCGCCTACTTGTAGCAGTGAGTTCCATGCTCAATTTTATAGTGCTGCCACACTGGAATACTACGCCACAGACAAATGACAAGATACCCCACCCAGTCACATTACATCGACACCGGGCAGACTAGTCATAGAACTCTCTTTATATGTACTAGCACACATTTTATGAAGTCTTTGATATGACCCGGCCAGGGTCTGCTGCTTTGTAAGGAAATCCCTCTTTCCTCCGAGATGACACATAGATCATGTTGACTATTTATAATTATGACAAACTACAACAGCTAGGGATTAGTATCTGGGGTGTTTGTGGAAGGCCTCCTAGATCCCACCTCCATCTTTATTCCGATTAGAAGTAGAACCCTGATTTACTCTATAAAAGAAAAATTCTATTAAAATCTTATCTTCTAACTTTTTCTACAGTCATTTCATTTTTCTTTTTTCAATATGAAGTTGTATCTTTTGTCTGTTTTCAATATAGTCGTTATATAATGTTCTGCCTTTTTCCATTATCAAGTCGTATCTTCTGCCTTTTTTCGGTATAAGTCAGATCTTCTCTCTCTTTTGTTTTGAATATAAATTCTTTTTCAATACAGATATGGTCTTGTAGCCATATAATATTGATAAAGTGAGAAAGCAATAACTGACATAAAAATGGCTGTCTGGAATTCAAATAAACTTGTGTTTCTATTGAAATTAAAATGAAGTAGCTGGAGGATGATAAAATTATTTTATCACGTAACATGGCTTCCGGGAGTGTAATAAAGCCATGACTTATTTCCCGTAATACACTAGTGTATTACAGATGCAAATGAGGACCGCATCACTGTGTTTGTGTATACAAAAAACATTTAGTCCCAGTTGTTTGCATGGTATATCATACGATACATTAAGACACCTTAAATATTTATCGTTATTTGAATTTGACTTTATAAAATGCTTGTTACTAAAAACGTTAAATTTGGCTTAAAGTGTCACACTATTTGCCTGGCGAACGCGTTACAGCCGCCTAACGTAGCTGATGTCATGGAAACAACAAAGCAACGTCATGATTTCTCTTAAAATCGCCACCGTATACAACAGAATTGAATTGAATGTTGTTACGGTTCCTCAACACAGTAAAGGTTATTTAGAGCCGCCCCAGAGAGTGGGGAAGGATACATAGGAATCCGGGAACCGTGCCCTACTCATTATCGAATAGATTCCTATGGTTCTTTAACGTGCTCAAAGGATAGACCGATACACGGCACCGCCCGGTTTACATCCCCATCCGACGGACGAGGCTAAGGGAAAGGGTCTTCCCCAAGAACACACCAACGAAACTCAGTTACACCAAGGAGGATTGAACCCGGGGCCTCCGGTAACAAATCCGCCGCGCTACCGACTGTGCCACGCCAGCCCTCTCGCCGTGACTAACAGTGAAACTATCACGTCGTAGGAGTGTTATGTGATAAATAGAATCTTACATTCGTGACTGTGTATTATTGATTTTAATAAAATGATAGGAGAGCCTCATATCCTAACAGTTCATCCAACTCGTTTATTAAATCAGTAATACAGTCATTCATGTAAGATCCTCAATATAAATATCTCAAAACCTCAGTTGGAACCTGAATCAAATCTAGAACTTAAAAGTTAGTAATTAATTTTTAATTGTTATTTAACTGAAAATTGATTGTAAGCCCTTGGGATATTTTCCTCAAAAAGTGTTGTTTTTTCCCCACACAGATTGCTGCAACTGAACGTAAATATCGCAGTAAATGGTATAATAGCCTTTTCTCTTTTCATGCAAAGCCAACATCTGCAAAACGGAAGTCTGTTTTCTAACTCATTTGAATATTTAATATTCCTTTTAGCACTAGTTCCAAAAATAAAGATTCAATCAAACCTAGCTGATAACTCCAAGATGTATAGTGTATAATGGCTAAAACAAAATGCAGGAATTGCTCAAATTCCAAAAGTGTGCAGACAAGATTATTTTTTTTGCAAATATTTTGATTTTCATTCAAGACATGAAACATGTTTGAATTGAATGTAATAATAAAACATTTAATCTGAAAACTTACGTATTTTTGCTTTAGTGATTAAAAACTTACAAAAATATCAATTGAATTGTTGTTTAACGGCTCATCAACAGTCATTATCTTAAATTATTTCTAGATGCCCGAGATAGAAAGGAATGGTTCACACGAATCTGGAAAACAGGTACACAGGGATCCGGGAACAGTGTCACGGGTACACAGGGATCCGGGAACAGTGTCACGGGTACACAGAGATCCGGGAACAGTGTCACGGGTACACAGGGATCCGGGAACAGTGTCACGGGTACACAGGGATCCAGGAACAGTGTCACGGGTAAACAGGGATCCGGGAACAGTGTCACGGGTACACAGGGATCCGGGTAGTGTCAAAGGTACACAGGGATCCAGGAACAGTGTCATGGGTACACAGAGATCCGGGAACAGTGTCACGGGTACACAGTGATCCAGGAACAGTGTCACGGGTACACAGGGATCCAGGAACAGTGTCACGGGTACACAGGGATCCGGGAACAGTGTCACGGGTACACAGGGATCCGGGAACAGTGTCCTTATATTACGTCGAATAGATTCTTAAGGTTCTTTAACATCGTAGGATAGTCTGATTACCAGAACTGCCTGGTTTATGTCACCATTCTCTGACAGACTAAACATCAAAACAACCCCAATGAAGTTTAAGTCACCTGTACTTTAAGTCATCTGTACTTTGTCATTTTTACCATGCAAATTAAGTCATCTGTACTTTAAGTCATCTGTACTTTAAGGCATCTGTACTTTTAGGCATCTGTACATTAACCCACAACATTTTTTTAAATGTTGCACTCTTGTAGAATTCTAAATTACACCAATCTGATACTACCCTACTGTCTAGATGTGATCTTAACTGCGGTGCAGCCCTTGTACCATTATTCATTATACAATTACTCATAACTTGCCAGTTTAGTCCTCGGCATTTAGAAGAGAAACAACAGAATAAATGTCCATAACAATTAATGAAACAACAAGCATTCAGAAGATATTACTACCAGAGCATTTCCTTTATTTGCCTAACATGTCGGAGAAGAGCTTAACGAACAACCAACAAAACAGCCTTTAACCCGTGATTATTTGAATACCCATATTCAGAGCAATTATTTTTACATTAAGATTTGAAAAATAGTTCTTTTATGCATTTTAGAGGGACACAAGGGAGATATTCAATAATTCACTTCACAGCAAATATTCAAATCAAATTTTGTGACGACTACTCTCTCATACCATATCTACAAGTATTAACATTCTTGAATCAAGCTGAAATTATGTTCCAAAAAAAATGAAAGCACGTCTACCAGATTTCAAGCACAATTTACATGCCAGCCATTTTCTAGGCAACATCCCATTAAATTTCAATTCTTCACCGGATTATGCAGAGAGGTGCTAACACTTGGCACTCAGTCACCGACACTGCAGGTCTGGTTACGGAGGCTATAGGTGGGTGCCTTTATCGCGTCAGTGTATCGTACATTCAATTTAGTAATTACATCGTCATTTTGAATTTAATATGATTTAGAAAAAAAAAATCAATTTTTTTCCTGAAGTTGCTTATTTTTTATTGTTAAAGGTTTTTTCGAAACTGTGATGTCTGTAATTAATGTCTATTCAATGCAAAAGAGATATATTTTAATTTTTTATTGTTGTTGGTTAGTGTTTCTGCTCACTTTTTTTCGGATTGCCTTATTAAAATAGAAAGTCAACTAACCAATATTCATAATTTTGATAGAGCATCATCAAAAAAACTGACCAATCAGTGACCAGAAATTAGACATAAAGATACATTCTGGTTGGTGATAAACTCGGTCTTTATCTTTAAAACCCTGTATATTTCATGCACATTCATGCAAATTGATCCAATATAATTATGTATCTTTCAAAATGGAAATCCTGAAAATGATCCTCGTTTTATTCTGCCAAAGATTTTTATTTTACTATCGAACCTAAGGATAAAAACCAAGCAACACAAATTGTATCACCTAGTAAAATTAAAGTAAAATCTCAACATTTTGGAAATGAAAAATTATGAATTGCTGTATATAGATGATTAAAACATCAGCTTGAAACTAAACCAGTAGTTTTTGTTCTTGTAACAACCAATCATACTTGGAATATTGTCAAATTAAGACAATCTACAAAATTAATGTAGATTAACAGGCTTCATATGGATACGTGATGTAGGCAGAAAATGTGATGTAGACGGAAAACGTGCCCACCACAGTTTATTCACACTTTTGATAATTTGAGATTTTATAAAACAAGAACTAAAGACGGAAGCATTAGTTTGCCAGCATTTCCATTAGCTATCCAATTTATAAGGTGTAAATTACTGGTAAAAATGTTCCAGTAATTAACTTCAAACACTGTCAACATTCTGAGAAAATTCTGAGAGGGTTTGTTTAGTGTGGTTATTTCATCCAGAATTAAAACCACCAGGAGTACCTATTTCCTGAGACAAGTCACTATTACCAAGCTGTTTTACTCTTTGATCCTGCTAAACACCTTGGTGATCATGATTGAGTTATTATAAAACACCTTGGTGATCATGATTGAGTTCAGTATGTACATGCCAGTCTTTTTCAACCCTAAAGAAGTTCTCCATGGAGTAGTTTTAGAAACTGTATACTGTTTAGCACTGTGAAACCTGAAGTTTGCAATTTAGGACAGAAATACTTGTTTGCACTGATATAGGTAATTTTGTAATGATATACTGTTTTGCACTGTATAACATGATATTTGCAATTTAGTAATGAAATGCCATTTTAAACTGTAAAACATGATATTTGCAATTTGTAGCGTGATTGCGGACTTCCCTTTGTATTTGCACAGTTGTGTAAATCATTTAATTGAAATTATCCATTCTTTTCAAGATAAGCAACATCTTTGTTTTAAATTCAACATTTTCATGTAAAATGTGATATATGTCTTTTGCTTGAAGCTTGGCTTACCTAAAAATAAAATATTTTTAATAAAGACACAGCAGGTGTTTCTTCATAGAAGATCAATTACACAGACTTTGAGAAGTACCAGCTTAATTAAGGCCCTAAACTCAAGAGCCTTGATTTTTTTTTTTAGGATAACTAAATAACTAACTGCGACGTTGAGTCATGACGTCAATAGTGTTTCTTACGTCAAGGTCATCTGACGATATCATTCAATAAAGTGAATAATTTTGGTTGAAATCATACATAAACTGATTTAAAATGTAATAAACAGATTATTTAACTGCTGGGTTGGATTATAGGGAAATCCTTCACTCGACGGTAGACGCGTTTTGTTTTTTCACTCACTCGCATAAGCTTGTTCTTGAAAAGAACCACACATCTACCATCTCGTGAACGATTTTCCTATAATCGATTCCAGCAGTTAAATAATCTATATATCTCTTTTGTGCCTCTATTGAATGAAACATGCTGATAGTAATTATGGTTAAAACAATTGTATTACTTTGTATTTGTTATGCTTTGCCGTAACATAACATTATCATTAAGGTTTTAACAGATGGCTCTTTGTGTTTAATATACCCAGCAATATTCCAAGATTAACCGAATTCCAGGAACAATCATTCGAAGCATGGCACATATAAAAGCTTACACAGAGGCCTGAAGGTGATCATGTCCTATTATAAAGATAAGCTCCTACTAAAGCTACAGAATAATGGATATGAATAACAATATTGTGTTTGATTGTGCGACTACTGTACAGAATTTGATATTGGATTTTGATACTTTACTGTACGGAATTTGATATTGGATTTTGATACTTTACTGTACTGAATTTGACATTGGATGTTGATATTTTACTGTACAGAATTTGACATTGGATTTTGATACTTTACTGTATGTTATATGACATTGGATATTGCTACTTTACTGTACATAATTCGACATTGGGTTTTGATAGTGTGACTTTACTGTTCATAATTTGACTATATTTTGATACTGTTTGATGTGTTGACATAACTGTACAGTATTTGATATTGTGTTTTGATACTGATGTGTATGACTTTACTGTACAGTATTTGATTTATATTTTGATACTGTTTGACGTTTTGACATTGTTTTTATACCATTTGGTGTGTGTGTGACTTTACTGTACAGTACTTGACTGTATTTTGATACTGTTTAATGTGTTGGACTTTACTGTACAGTATTTTACATTGTATTTTGATACTGTTTGATGTGACTTTACTGTACAGTATTTACATTGTATTCTGATACCGTTTGATGTGAGTCACTTTACTGTACAGTAGTTTACATTGTATTTTGATAATGTCTGAAGTGACTGACTTAACTATACAGCATTTGATATTGGATTTTATACGGTTTGATGTGAGTGACTTTACTGTACAGTATTTACATTGTATTTTGATACTGTTTAATGTGAGTGACTTTATTGTACAGCATTTTACATTGCATTTTGATAATGTTTGATGTGATTTTACCTACAGTATTTACATTGTATTTTGATACTGTAATATTTGTGCGATTTTACTGTAAAGGATTTGTCTGCATTTTGATACTGATTGATTACTTTAAACAATATTTTATTCTCAGATGTATACAATTTTTATGGTTACACAATATTATAATGAATTTAACATTGTATTTTGATTCTGTGTTTGACATCATGTTTGACATCATCTTTGACATTGTATTTTGATACTGTGTTTGACATCATATTTGACATCATCTTTGACATTGTATTTTGATACTGTGTTTGACATTGGTTTTTGATACTGTGTTTGACAGAATGTTTGACATTGGTTTTTGATACTGTGTTTGACATCATATTTGACATCATGTTTGACATTGGTTTTTGATACTGTGTTTGGCATCATGTTTGACATTGTATTTTGATACTTGTTTGACATCATATTTGACATCATGTTTGACATTGTATTTTGATTCTGTGTTTGACATCATGTTTGACATTGTATTTTGATACTGTGTTTGACATCATATTTGACATCATCTTTGACATTGTATTTTGATACTGTGTTTGACATTGGTTTTTGATACTGTGTTTGACAGAATGTTTGACATTGGTTTTTGATACTGTGTTTGGCATCATGCTTGACATTGGTTTTTGATACTGTATTTGGCATCATGTTTGACATTGTATTTTGAGACTGTGTTTGGCATCATGTTTGTCATTGTATTTTGATACTTGTTTGACATCATGTTTGACATTGTATTTTGATACTGTGTTTGGCATCATATTTGACATTGGTTTTTGATACTGTGTTTGGCATTGGTTTTTGATACTGTGTTTGGCATCATGTTTGACATTGTATTTTGATACTTGTTTGACATCATGTTTGACATTGGTTTTTGATACTGTGTTTGGCATTGGTTTTTGATACTGTGTTTGGCATCATGTTTGTCATTGTATTTTGATACTTGTTTGACATCATGTTTGACATTGGTTTTTGATACTGTGTTTGGCATTGGTTTTTGATACTGTGTTTGGCATCATGTTTGACATTGTATTTTGATACTGTTTGGCATCATGTTTGACATTGTATTTTGATACTGTGTTTGACATCATGTTTGACATCATGTTTGACATCACATTTGACATTGTGTTTTGATACTGTGTTTGACATCATGTTTGACATTGTGTTTTGATACTGTGTTTGACATCATGTTTGGCATTGGTTTTTGATACTGTGTTTGGCATCATGTTTGACATTGTATTTTGATACTGTTTGGCATCATGTTTGACATTGTATTTTGATACTGTGTTTGACATCATGTTTGACATCATGTTTGACATCACATTTGACATTGTGTTTTGATACTGTATTTGACATCATGTTTGACATTGTATTTTGATACTGTGTTTGACATCATGTTTGAAATCACATTTGACATTGTGTTTTGATACTGTATTTGACATCATGTTTGACATTGTGTTTTGATACTGTGTTTGACATCATGTTTGACACATACAATGGGTTTTTGTTGCAGTTATTAGTCCTGATCCTAAATCAGGGTAACAAACAGCTAAATAGGTATTTGTTCAGTGCTACAAACTGTACATTTTTTCATGACCAATCATGGGGTGGAGAAGGAGGAAGAGTGGAGGATCTGTTTTTACCACTATCAAAGCACCTACAATGGTGTCATCGGTGGCCATGAGAGTCGATATTTTGACGTGTTGCCTACTTTCATATTTCTATATATAGTCTTGACTCATTGTGCTCATTTCCTTGACCAGGTCAAGGGACTAAAACCCTTAGGATTGCACTGTTAAATAAACTTACGTGGATATATGCCTTGGTCCACTAGCTCATTCAAGGATCGTCTCATCATCAACTTCCGCTTCAGAGCTGAAATGACAATTCACAGTAACAACACCAATTTTAGATAATTTAAATGGTTACAAAAAAGGTGTATCGTTCTTGACTGAGGTAATTGGAGACCGGATATTGTAGACATAATTTATACAGATCATAAGAAAGTCAGTTGCCATAAACTGATGTGCAAAAACTGTCAATAATCATTAACTGTCAACAAATACAGTCAATAATCATTAATTGTCAACAAATAGTCAATTATCGTTATTAGTCAAAAATACAGTCAATAATCATTAATTGTCAACAAATACAGCCAATAATCATTAATTGTATACAAAAACAGTCAAAAATCATTGACAATAAATACAATCAATAATCATTAATTGTATACAAAAACATTCAATAATCATTAATTGTCAACAAATAGTCAAATATCATTAATTGTTCACAAATACAGTCAATAATCCTTAATTTTCTACAAAAACAGTCAAATATCATTTACTGCAGACAAAACCTATCAAATAAAATATTTGTTAAACAAGAAATGTCACTGTAAGCGACCCGAGCGACCGGAAAGACCTTTGACCTCTAAGTGTGACCTTGACCTTGGAGCCACTGGCCTGGATTTTCTGCATGACATGTCGTCTTGTTGTGGTGAGCACTTGTGCCAAGTTATTTGAAAATCTGTCCATGAATGTCAGAGTTATTGAACGGACACGAAAGCACTTCATTTTGACGTTTGACCTCTAAATATGACCTGACCTTTGGAGCCACTGACCTGGATTTTGTGCGCGACATGTCATCTTGATGTGCTGAGCAAATTGTGCGAAGTTATTTGAAAATCCATTCATTATTGTCAGAGTTATTAACCAGACAAGATTGTACGGACGAACAGACTGACCGACGGACGGTGCGACTACTCTATTCCACCCTTCGGGGCATAAAAAAACTCGCCAATTATCATTGTTGGCAAAACTATTTGTGATCATTTATTTTAGACAAAAACAGACAATAATCTATTATTGTAGTCAAAAACAGTCAATAATTCTGTAAACAACCATTTATTGTAGACAACTAGAAGGGTGTTCCATGGAACACTTAGTGTCGTATTTCAGAAAGTACTTATTTCAGGAAGTACAATCTTTTTTATTTAAAATGTTGAAGTTCATGAAAAGAGGCATACATCTGCATTGGATAATTGATAAGGAAAAACTGTATAAGGTTTCATGATCATAGGTCAATATTTTGCCAAGTTATGAGCTAGGTTAGGTTGCAGATTAATGTTTCATAAAAAGTGGCATAACTCTGCCAGAATGAAAGTTAAAGTTATTGGACATGCATAACAACATTCCTATGGTTACGATGAACATGTGTGTGAAGTTTCATGAACATAGGTCACATGCTTTTCAAATTATGGCCAAGGTTAGGTTGCAGATTAAGTGTGACGGATGGACGGACGGACTGACGACGACGGATAAAGAGATCCCTAAGAGTCCGCCATGCTAAGCAGGCAACACAAAAACTATCAATAATCATTTATTGCAGATAAAGTGTAAATAATCAATAACTGCAGAAAGCCTATTGTGCATACTTACATTCCTTGTTCTTATCGAGGGTATACATGATGGATGCCTCGTCGGTCATCTGTTGGGGACTGATAGGCTGACCCGGCTCCTGCTTGACCTCGGTTACGTTCATCATTGTGGCCCCGGGGTCGTTTGTGGTCGCCTCCTCCCCCGCTGCTGCTGCCGCCTTGGCTCGATCAGCGGCCTGTTGGTCCATCTGGCAATCCTTACAGTAGAACTTGTGAATGTAGTGAATAGCCTCTTCCTCTAGAGAGCGTGTGCCACTGTATAACGGTGTCCATGGGGGACTTGTGCTGGTGTCTGAAAATACAGTGGTAGATGGCCTATTTGAAGAGGTAAATACAATTATCATAATGCTATAACTGTTCCTATATTACTTCTTACACATCCCACACATCATTTTACCTTGACAGTTTTTGACCACTACTACAGCCTTCCTCAGTTCAAGATTATGCTAATTAATCTTTCTTGAGGCCCTCATATAAAACACCTGAGAATATTATGGACAAAAGTACACCTGGCAATGAAAAGATTTTCTTGTTTATGAATACACTGTGGCATTCTCGTTAATCATTATGGCACAACGTTGTACAGGTACTTTACAGGTCAGAATGATGGTACTTGTTAACATAAAAAACAACCATTCTCAGTCAACACAATCACCTTATGATAGGTCTGAAACGAAACAGAAAATGCAAGAACTTGCCAACAATTGCCACTATAATGACAAACAGGTTGTTTAGTCTTTCATTCCTTTTTTTTCTTCTTTTTTGCTATTTTCCTTACTTGCTTCTACCTGGATATGTGGTCTGACATACAGGAGCCAGGTGCTGCACTGGGAGATAGGGAAAGTGTCTTGTCATAGAAGACGATAGTGGCGCAATTTGGCAGTCAAAGACCCAGCAATATCTTTATTATGCGAAAAAGCCATCCCAACCAATTAGAGTATGCATTTATGTTCTTAGAATTACAGTTTAGAATTGAGCAAATGGTACATCAACTTATCAGGTGATATTTTACAACTCTGTATACAAATACTGGTGTACCTACACTACAGTTCTCACAAAAACTCCTGTCACTTGTACAACATTAAACCTGGATCTTGAATTGAATGTTGTTACAGTTCATCAACATATTATAGGTTATTTAGAGAGAGGGGAAGGATACATAGAAACCTGGAACCTGCCCTGGTCTTAAATAAGATTTTTGTGATTCCCTTACATGCTTGGAGGATAGACTTCAATTCATGGAACCGCTTAGTTATTGTCCCATCCGATGGATAAGGCTAAAACTCATTGGCGCTGATGCCGTTTGATCACGAATGAATTGAGACAGTGTAAGGTAACCATAGACCAAATTGTGAGAACAATGATACCTTACCTACTGCACAACCATTAGGCCCCAGTCCTACCCTAAAAGAAATACAAGTACAACTACAAACTTTAACCGAGATGAACTTATATAGAACAGTCCTCTTTTTGTTTAGATATGCAGAGGACATTATTATTTCTTAGAGTTTTATTTTTCATGTCAAAGAATCTAAACAATGAGTTTAAAACACTAAAATTATCTTTAATGTACTGATGGTCAGTAAGTTTGGAAAACAATTAAGATAATCAATAATAACAAGAGGTCAATGACCTTGAAGTTCTACTGATTGATTTTGATTTCAGGAAGTAGTAGCTACAGACTTGTTTTTTGAAAATCTATTTTTAACCGTGGTGGCCATCTTGAATTTCCGGCCGACCTGAAATTTTGCTAGGATCAATTAGACATCAAGAGCAACATTCCTGTGAAGTTTCATGAAAATCCGTCCAGTAGTTTCAGAGAAGTAGTCGCTACAAGTTTTCATTATATAACTCTATGTAAACAAAGATGGCCACTGGCAGCCATGTTTGTCAAATCAAAACGATTTTCGTCAAGGACCAACATCATGTCATACTGATCATTTTAGAAAAAGTCCCATATCAATATCTCTTATAGTTTTGAAGACGTAGTCGCTACAAACTTATTTATTTTAAATCTATTTTTAGCTGTGGTGGCCATCTTGAATTTCCGGCCGACCTGAAATTTTTCTAGGATCAACTAGACATCAAGAGCAACATTCCTGTGAAGTTTTATGAACATCCGTCAAGTAGTTTCAGAGGAGTAGTCGCTACAAGTTTTTACTATATAACTCTATGTAACCAAAGATGGCCACTGGCAGCCATGTTTAAACGTCGAATCAAAATAATTTTCCACAAGGATCAACATCATGTCATGCTGATCATTTTAGAAATAGTCCCATATCAATATCACTTATAGTTTTCAAGAAGTAGTCGCTACAAACTTGTATTTTAAAAGTCTATTTTTAGCCTTGGCGGCCATCTTGGATTTCACATCAACACGATTTTTTGCTAGGATCAACTAGACTTTATGGGCAACATTTCTGTAAAGTTTCATGAATATCCATCCAGTAGTTTCAGAGGAGCTGTCGCTACAAATAAAAGTTTACGGACAGACGTACAGACGGACGACGGACGCCGCACCACGGCATAAGCTCTGCTGATCTCTGATCAGTAGAGCTAAAAATCAAAAAAAAATCAATAAGAACATTTTTGCCCAGTCGGACACTTGTGTTTTCCCCGCGAACTCTGAAATCCTACTACCTCAATAACATGTATTTGGTTAAATGGTGTTTTACATCATTTTCAGCACATTTTAGGCTATATATTCAGGTCAATTTCTTTTTAGTGATGAAAGCAGGTCACCCAGTACTGTATAAATACAGCATTTGTAAGAATCAACTCTTCTCACTTAAAAGCCAGTATCAATGTTTTTTATTTATATTGACTAGCCAATATATTTCAATCACTGATTTATTATTTATTACATCAAAGCAATTGCAATAGCCGATCACCACTTGCCTCTTCACTATTAAATGTCCATAATTGTTACCAGGAGTTGTTCCCGAGTGATTAAAAACAACTTATAGCAACCTTGAATAGTTGGTTATCTGACAGGCTGAAAACACAAGTTGTGAGAGTATATCACATTTTTTTCCTTGAATGATAAAATTGTGGATGATGTAATTATCAACAATGCATAAGACACTCAGCTTAGGTTTTATCTCAACTTAAATTTTCTGAGAGACAGAGGTTAACGAAAACAATTCTCCAATAAACAAACAGAAATTCTTCCAAATTTTCTAGATTTTTCTCTGGTGATACCAATATCTCTGATAACACCAATGTCTCTGGTAATAACAATGTCTCTGTTAATACCAATTTCACTGGTAATATCAATGTCTCTGGTTATACCAATGTCTCTGGTAATACCAATGTCTGCAATATCAATATCCTGGTAATACCAATGTCTCTGGCAATATCATTGTCTCTGGTAATATACCAATGTCTCTGGCAATATCAATGTCTCTGGTAATACCAATGTCTCTAGTAACACCAATGTTTCTGGTAACACCAGTCTATGGTTATACCAATGTCTCTGTTAATACCAATGTCTCTGGTTATACCAATGTGTCTGGTAATATCAATGTCTCTGGTAATACCAATGTCACTGGTAACATTAATGTCTCTGGTAACACCAATGTCTCTGGTAATATCAATGTCTCTGGTAATACCAATATCTCTGGTAATACCAATGTCTCTGGTAATATCAATGTCTGGTAATACCAATGTCTCTGGTAATACCAATGTCTCTGGTTATACCAATGTCTCTGGTAATACCAATTTCATGACATCAAAAGTGACAACAACTCTACATACCTGTGATTCATTTCCCACAGAACAATCTAAACACATAAGAACTATAACAGTTGTCCAATAATAACAACTTTCTTCAGAAAATCTATACAATTTAAGTGAGTTTCCAAGAAATCAGACTATATATGAATCCAGCTGCGTTAAGAATGGAGAACTCGATGACACAATTCATGATGTGCTACAGAAAGACGTGTTTATTTTTGGATGACGATGATCACCTGAAGTAAATTTATAGCAGCAGATCATGTTTTCAGAGTCGCCATGCGACAATACAAGGCCTTTAATAGCATTCGCTACGTAGCTCACTTTGCTACGAAATCGTTCAACATGCAACTGACTTAGAATATTTGTTTTAATAAATTTTACAGTTTGTTAGATTAATTTATTTTATGCCTTTAACTTAAACACAGATTATACAAACAAAAATATGTCCTGATGCTTAGGAATACTAATGGTGTATCATAACAGCGAATCATCATCACTCTATCTGCAATGCCAACCATGCTTGATGGATGAATTCTTAGTTTTGATAAATCCCTCGTTACCTTTCCGATTAAGGGAAACGCTTTTGCCTTGAAGTCATGCACTAGCCGGTAGAGCTTGGAGAATTAACATGTAGCCACTTTCATAACATTCAAATCTCATTCCTATTTTCAGAAGGTGTTCTATTAGAAATGAAAACACCCCTAACTCATCATTGCGATAATATACCCTAAATCGTCAAAAATCGTCCACTGCACTAAATATTGACAACACAGAATCTATTAGAATTGAATTGAATTGAATTGGGTTTTAAGACGCACCAACACATGAAAGATTATATGACGCCTAACAGGATTGAACATGCCAGGTTTATCCTCCATTTACATCAAGATAAAATATGGAGAATGGGCCTAGAACCTACTACCTGCAGAACTGCAGTGTTGCTGCAAATTCTATTGTAGGCACTCCATTTACACTGGAGCCACGTTTATTGTTTTTCTGCCACCGCTCTAGTGATTTGAGAGAGATGGCACCTGAAGCAATGCAGGGGTCATGATGAAGACCTTTAATGAGCATGAACAATTGCACACACAACTACAAATAATAATACTATAACCTCTATCATAATTCTTCATTTGACATATATCTACAGGACCTGGACTTTAATGGGCGAAAAAAAAGAATATAATTAATTTGATTTTCCCAGCATTTTGCAAAATATAGTAAGGTATGCAAACAAATCAAAAATAAGCACAGAAAAATATTCATTACAGACAACAAAAATGATTATATGCCAACTCCAGAATACACCCAGAGTTTCTGACAAATCAAGGTAAAGTCAACACTAGTTGGGGATGACAGCAAATGTCATTACATCAAATCATTCAAACTCAAGTTACTTCTACTAAAAGAAGTTAGCTGCATTTTTGTGTACTATTTGTGCCAAGTTCCACTTTGTGCTGAAAGATGGATGTCCCGAGACTTTGACAAGAACATAAAGGTAAGGATAAATCAGGAAAACAAACTAAAGATGTGTCCATGGAACATAGATGCCCCCACTGAAAAAAAATCAGTGGAAAACGTAAAATTTGACGAAAAAAGGGCCATAATACAATGTCAATTTTAACAGATACAGACAGTATAGTCACACAAACTATTTTAACATAAAATTTGACAAAAAAGGGCCATGACTCCGGTAATACAAAGTCGATTTTGATGCGGAACCGATATGCACATCTTGACATCATAGGTATTTAAAGCATCCCGTAAAGTTTCCAAACAATCAAACTGTAGGAGGAGATAGACACACAAACTGTTTTAACATACAATTTTACGAAAAAAGGGCCTAAACCAGTAATATAAGGTTGATTTTGATGCACATAAAGAATTGAATTGCACATCTTGACATCATTGTTAATCATCCTGTAAAATTTCCAAACTATCGATCAGTTGAAAACTGTTGAAGGAGATAACACCTACTTTTCGGGACAGATGGACATGACTATATGCCCTCACCACTGAACCTCACCATTCAGTGGTGAGGGCATAATAAATGTGTAAAACGAAGTTAGTAACAGTAGGATTTTTTTTTTCGAAACTACAAAATAACTCAAAGTCATGCTATAGCCATCGTACATGGTTACCATAGCCTAACTAGTCTTGATCCCCTTAGACGTTTGATTTTAAATGCACTTGACCACTTGTGCAGGAAAAAGGGACGTAACTCTGCCCAAATGAAAGTCAGAGTTACTGAACATGTCAATGGCATTGAATAATGATAAGGAAGAATTGTATAAAGTTTCATGACCATTTTGGTCAATATTTTGCCAAATTATGTGCCAGGTCAGGTTGCAGGTTAAAGTTTTATGAAACGGGGCATCACTCTGCCAAAATGAATTTGTTTGTTTGAATGGTGTTTTCCACATTTTTAGCACATGTTAGACCATATATATGACAGTCATTTTTTTGTGGCGGAGGCAGACCACCCCAATTTTCCTGGGTAAAACCTGTACTGTATACCTCCCGCCATTCATAAGAATCAAGACTCTCCCAGGGAGATTCAAGAGAGGCGAGAAAGTAGGTCAGAGTTATTTGTATGTGAAGTTTCATGAAGATAGGTCCAGGGTCTTCTACAGAAATCCAAGGGAGGTACACTTCGGGAGACCAATATTTTTATGGTTCATGATTTATATAGACAGGTATAATGCATTTTGGAGATTTATTGGTGTTTTAAGGGATAGGGCAGAGATCAAAGAATAGGGGGTTAATTAAGGAGTAGGGGGAAATATCTTTTAGTATTAAGGGATAGGGGCAATATGCTCTTAAATGGCCTGTTGAAGACCCTGAGGTCTAATAATTGTCAAGTTATGGCCGAGGTTAGGTTGCGGGTTAAAGTGTGCAAACAGAGGGACATGGACAGACAGAGTGATCCCTAAGAGTCTGCCATGCTTCGCAGACGACACAATAAAGTTTGTCCTCCAATAGAAATTAGTTTTATCAAGGTCTGCATGGAGTCCTAGGCTCACCTGATCTTCAACTGAATTGAAATGACATGTTGCTTCAGCGCTTACCAACCCACTAAGAATGGCTCTTGGGTTCTGATTAACTCCCAATGTTTTACAGCTCCAGCAACACAGTTTAGTGTAGACAATGAGTACATTGTAATTATTACAGAACCAATAATCTAATTATAAAACCTGTTAACAAACTGTTCAATTTACTGGCTGAACTCAATGCAAAACAACCTGATTTTTATACAACATACAGAGTGCCATGGACGGCATAAACTAGAACGAAAATCATACCCGTTTGGTTGTAATGGCATACAATATCAGGTGTAATTATAGTGTTTCAAGGACAGAGACTGCTTTATACCCAGTATTGGCACAGAAGAAGTATTTAGCATACTTATGTTTTTTGGCATATATATTTTTTGTTATATTTCCCAAAGACAAAATAAGTATTTCCACTCAAATTAGTAAAACAAATGCATCATGATAATTGCTTTTCAGTCATTCTGCTTTTTATTTACTTTCAGCACGATCACAGCAACTTTACGGCTGAATGCAAAACTATGCTAAGTGCATATAAGTTAATTAAGGACATAGAATAGTTTCACTATTACCTCTCCCAACTAATACAATGATCAAACTGGATTTTCTCATTATAACAATATCTGTACCTCAAAAAAATTGCTTCATTATAGATGGAATGCTCAAGATCAACCCAAGCATAATCAAACTGTAAAGTTCAATGAACAGCTGACAGACAAAAAACATGATCAGGCTGCAGACTCAGTTAAAACAACATGCAATAATTACTGCATATGTCTGGAAAGCCTACCAGCAGAAGTCAGAAGGTATTCCAGGTAATTCCAAGTAAATGAGCCAGGGTCAACAATCTTAATTGGCTTGCTTCTCTCCATTATTATTAAATGAGAAACAAACATTACCCTCTCATGTGAACAGCCTGGACATCTTGGCCTGATTAAACCTCTCAGTTGGCCAAGAAATGGGGGCAGAGTGGTCTTCATTAGCAACAAATGTCTGCTTAGACTGTTTGTGACTTTTATCTGGACTGGAATCTCACAAAGATATCTCACCTCAGATTCAAGTTCAAGATATGAAACAGTAACCATCTGAGTGGGGTGATGGAGAAATCAGAGTTTGTACTTAATGGAAGACGCATTTTCATGATAAAGTAAACACTACAGTATATAATATATACTAATTATCAAACTCTGCTAGAAATAAAGAAGACAAAACTAAGGTTAACTTTTATACTGAGTAAAAATGAAAAGTCCTGGGCTCTGTTTTATGAAACAATTCACAATAACTTTTTAAAATAATACCATCCACCATTTTCCTTTGAAGCATTTAAAGGGTGGAAATAGTGCATGATCAATATATGTATCAGACAGTTTTAAGAAAATCATTTTATTTGTTTAACATAATTTAATAATTTGACTTAAAACCAAATTATCAAATATGTTTCATAAAACGGGCACCTGATCTTTTTCATGCGGGTGAAGCCAAGTTTCAAGTTAAGCTTTGTTGACGGAACTCTGAGATTCAAATAAAATGCTTTAGTTAAGGTATTCCAAAGGTTCAATTTTTAAATTAGAATCAAGTGTCTTTAAATAGAATCCACAAACAATCACAGTGCTAATCTAGCTCAGGTGTGCATGTAAGATATGTAGACCAGTAGCCATAATTTACAGTGTTAACTACTTGTGAAACAAGCCCTAGCATCAGCTGATTAGATAACATGACGTTTCTGTAATTTATCTAAATCGAAACACCAGCAACACCTGAGATTTTTATGCTGCTACTTATTTTTGGTACAGACAGTCTACTGACAGAGAACCTTCTTGTATGATGTGCCATCATGTCAAGTATGCGATGCAGGGAACCATCTTGTCAACTAACGTTAGGAATCATCTTGTCCAAAATGCTTATAAACTGTATGTAGGGTACCGTTGTGTCCAATATGCTGAATGAGAGAACCATCCTGTCAAATAAGCTGAATGCAGGAAACCATCTTGGCTGAATGTAGAGCACCATCTGGTCTAATATGCTATATTCAGGGAACCATCCTGACAAATACACTGGTTGCAGAAAACCAGTATGTCAAAAATGATGAATGTAGGGAACCTTCATCCTGTCTAAGATGCTGTACCAATAGGGAACCATCCTGTCCAGTAAGATGAATATAAGGAGCCATCCTGGTGAAAATGTTGAACGTCATGAATCATTCTGTCAAATACCCTGAATGCAGGGAAATGTCCAGTCAAATGTTTTACACATGCTGAATACAGGGAAATGTCCAGTCAAATTGATGTATGAAACAGCTGTAAATTATGCTGAATGTAGAGAACTGTACTGTCAAAACGCTAAAAGTTGTACTGTCAAAATGCTGAAAGTAAGGAACCATACTGTCTAAATGCTGAATGCAGGAAACAATAGTCAAAATGCAGAAGGTGGTGAACCATTATCTTAAAATGCAGAATATAGGGAACCATACTGTCAAAATGCTGAATGTAGGAAACCATACTGTCAAAATGCTGAATGTAGTACTGTCAAAATGCTTATGATGTAGGAAATTGTACTGTCAAAATGCTTATGATGTAGAAAAGTGTACTGTCAAAATACTGAATGTAGGAAACTGTAGTGTCAAAATGCTTATGATGTAGGAAATTGTACTGTCAAAATACTGAATGTAGGAAACCATACTGCCAAAATGCTGAATATAGGAAACTGTAGTGTCAAAATGCTGAATGTAGGAAACTGTACTGTCAAAATACTTCAAGTAGGATCCATACTGTGTCAAAATGCTGAATGCAAGAAACTGAAAATATAATAATGATGTAGGAAACTTGCAAGTAGCTAGTATAGCAGTGTCATGGGTAGACTGACTGTCATCAGTCAAAGGAGGCAAGTAGAAAATGAGTGATGTAGAAGTAAACAACCATATTATTTCAGTTAAAGAGATCATCCAAGATCAAACACTGATGACTGATGATTATAAACTGAGGAGCTATGTTTATCGGACTTATCAGAGTAAAGGTTAATCACCCCACTACATCTGCATAATACATCAGAATTCTCCATCAAGAAATAGAAGTGAAGTACATTCTCAAGGGCAAAACACAAAGGTTATGGGTGTTGGAAGCCACACAGGGCGATCATAACTTTTTTCAAACTTGCAGCATCCCAATTTCCTAAATAATTGCACATTTCAAAATATTTAAATAGTTTAAAGCAAATTGTTTCCGACTGTTGATTATGTTGCATCAACAATATATTTATGCATCAACAGTATATGGACAATAGCAAAGAAAATTGAAAACTCCAAAGCGCTGTGGTATAGTGGTAGAGCATTGGACACATGATCAAAAAGTCGTGAGTTCGATCCCTGCCATAACCATATTTGTTGTGTCTCTAAGCAAGACACTTTATCTGCATTGCTTAGTACTGGTTCTACCAAGGAAGACATCGAGAGTGATTAAAATAAGTTCAGAGAGCTTTCGTTACAATCAATGTAAAATAAATAAGTTTAAACTAAACTGTATTACATTTTATTTAAATAAATGTAAACAATCAAAGTAAAAATAATACTGCATAAATGAGATGTTAATTTTAATGTTTGATAACTACTTCAGGATTGCCATGTGTCCCTTTAACAGAAATAATCCACAAAATAGTACATATCGGAAGTGGTTTTAACTTTTATCTTCAGTTATGCTGTTTTATTTAGATATTTTATGGATTTAAAATTACAATTCTCATCATAACATACATAACTATCATCAGATGCCAAGTTTACACATATTATACACAGATGTACTTGTTCTTCATTTTTATCAATGCATATATTTTATTATTTAATCTGTTCATACAAATCACACCCTTTGATAACTTATTATAGAAAATAAAATATGAATGTATACATTGCAACAAATAGCAATAAAATAGTGCTGTATGTGAGAATGTTCTTGAATAATTATGTCTTGGAGACATAATATTAGGACATTAGGAAAAGAACATCTACATCTGCCTCTGATTTATATTTACTTATATTAAAACAACTATGTTCTTCTTTGACGATTGTAACAGCGTTATATTAAACATATTTGGCCTTTGTATGTGTACACTCCTACAGATATGCCCAGAATACCAGGCATTTGCTCTTTTTTGTGCTGGAGGTCTAATTATTATACCAGTTAACTGAATGCATGACCATTATTTATTGCTCCACATTGCTCTACTTCCAGTACTGTAGTGCAGGTCAATGTGGTCAAACTTATATTCAAAATCATACTGTTTTGCATGTTATTTCATACTTTGCATACTGTTAACCAGTTTCTACTATTATTTGTTCAAAACTAGTTTGTAAAGTGTTTTCCCCATATTTATTGGGGTTCACACTATTTTTAGGTAAAAAAATAAAAATATACAGAGAGATATGGTACAAATGCTTTTAAGGTTATTAGACATTTCTTGTTTGGAATTACTATTGCCATGTTTTGTTTTTGTGTTTTCTTAACTCTAGGAAAATCAACTTTGTAAAATGATACAAATAAATGTTTAGATAGTTGAATCTGAGTAGGACAAGCTTTTATTTTACTTAGCTTTACTATCGTTATTTAAACAAGAGGTCAATGACCTTGAAGCTCTACCGAATGATTTTGATTTCAGGAAGTAGTCGCTACAGACTTGTATTTTGAAAATCTATTTTTAGCCGTGGCGACCATCTTGAATTTCCGGCCGATCTGAAATTTTGCTAGGATAAATTAGACATCATGAGCAACATTCCTGTGAAGTTTCATGAAAATCCGTCAAGTAGTTTCAGAGGAGTAGTCGCTACAAGTTTTCATCATATAACTCTATGTAAACAAAGATGGCCACTGGCAGCCATGTTTAACGTCGAATCAAAATAATGTTTGACTCTGATTAGCATCATGTCATGCTGATCATTTTACAAAAAGTCCCATATCAATATCACTTATAGTTTTCAAGACGTAGTCGCTACAAACTTCTTTTTTAAAAATCTATTTTTAGCTGTGGCGGCAATGAATTTCTGGCCGACCTTAAATTTTGCTAGGATCAATTAGACATTAAGAGCAACATTCCTGTAAAGTTTCCTGAAAATCCGCCAAGTAGTTTCAAAGGAGTAGTCGCTACAAGTTTTTACTATATATAACTCTATGTAAACAAAGATGGCTGCTGGCAGCCATGTTTAACGTTGAATCAAAACAATTTTTGACAAGGACCAACATCATATCATACTGATCATTTTAGAAAAAGTCCCATATCAATATTACTTATAGTTTTCAAGAAGTAGTCGCTACAAACTTGTTTTTTAAAAACCTATTTTTAGATCTGGCGGCCATCTTGGATTTCACATCAACATGAATTTTTGCTAGGATCAACTAGACTTCATGGGCAACATTTCTGTAAAGTTTCATGAAAATCCATTCAGTAGTTTCAGAGGAGTAGTCGCTACAAAAAAAAGTTTATGGACAGACAGACGGACAGACAGACGGACGACGGACGCCGCACCACGGCATAAGCTCTGCTGATCTCTGATCAGTAGAGCTAAAAATATATCACTAAAAATGTTTGTATTTGAACTGAAATTGTAACATGACAGTGAATATATCATATATTTAAAACAGTAACCCTGATCTTCTTTCCAAATATAAAAGTAATTTAAGAACTCTTCTGCGACAAGGACTATCACAACCTGACTTCTATGGTGACGTAATTTACAAACTTCATAAGATCCTTGGTCATGATCACTTTCATACTATCTTTGTTAAACTTGTTAAAAGGTTTATCAAAAGAGGTTATGATCCTATCATTTTGCATCGCACTGCATGCTTGGTGGTGAACCCATTTACAGTTCGCCACTATGCTTTCCTCTTTGATTGTGCGATGACCGGACAGGCTGTGGACCCTATGATGACTTCTACCTAAAGCCCAAAAGGACGGTGACATTTGATGTTTGTCTGCAGTCTTGTCTTGTTGTGCCCTCAATGGTTTATTCTCTTGTTGCTCTGGCTTCTGCCAAGTCAATGAGTACCTTCCTTGTGTCTTTCTAGGCTATTGCTTTCTTTTTGTATTTATACATACACGAGCATCTTTGCGTTTTACTTCTAGTGCCTATTAATGCTGCCTTGTTGGTTAGAGAATAGTTCATGGTGGGGATTTCTTTTTTTACACTGTCCTGTTTTATTGGGTTGACAGTAGAGTAAGTGTGAGGTTTGGTGCGCCCTAGAACTTGGTTTAAACCCGCAGCGGCTTTTTTTACCACTGAACGTTCCAAGGCGGTAGCCCTATTGTCAACCCTTTTGTGTTTGTGATGTCTTGTTTGGTTCATCTTTAAATTTGTTCTTTGTTTCTGTGTGTGTTTGTGGTTGACTGTCGTCCTTGAAGTTGAATGCTGCTTTCCCTGTTCGATTTTTATATCTATATTGTAGATCAAAACTGACTGCATATAAAGTCAGTACAGAAATAGTAGAAGTGTTTGTTATAGGAAGTAGCTCTATTTTGTATCCATAATTAATTAAAAAACATGAATTAATATGTTATACGTTTTATCAATGAAATTTCATAAATTACAATTTATATTCATTCTGTCATTTTTTTATCATGTTCATTCAAGGTCTTTATCATGACACCGCGTATGCTATGTGGAAACGTGCCTCCATCTTAAATGGAGTGTCTTATACTATAGAATTTGCAGGAACTCTGCAGGTACGAAGGTTCTAGGCCCATTCTCCATATTTTATCTTGATGTAAATGTAGGATGTGCCTGGCACGTTCATTCCTGTTAGGTGTCATATAAGCTTTCATGTGTTGATGTGCCTCAAAACCCAATTCAATTCCTAAATTAAAATTGTATTGTGATTTGTCTTTATACATACAATTTTACAAACCAAAACTTCCCATTTGTTGTTGTCTTATCACTATCCCTCCACAGTGCAACTGGATATCTCTGCTCAGTGCTGTGTTAACTAACAAGTACTTAACAAATGAACCCTGCTGAGTATGTAACGGTAAATGACTGTTTAATAACTAACTGTTTAATAACAGGAACTGGCTGAGTAACTTTCCTGGGCATTTCTGTAGGAGTGTGTATATAATGTTTACTCATACATATTTCTTCCTGCTGTAGAAAAATACATTAAGTGACATTTGTGTTCAAGTTCAGTTGAGTTACATACTTGACAAACTCTTTCATTTCTTTCAATCCTATTTTTTATTTAGAGTTTTTACTCACGAACGAAGAAAAATATAATTTTTGTTTCATTGTTGTGTGCTATCAGTATATTATTGCTTTTGTCGCCAATTTTTGGCTCTAAGATAGATCAACAACTTAACTCGCCTCGCAGTAAATACCGTACAAAGTAGGTCAAGGCCTTATAGAATGTACATATTAAAGAGAGATGAACTATGCACAATCCACAAATATAGCCGAACTTTTATAGCAAATAAATTCGAATATTTGAATTTAAAATGTTTTAAGCAAACTTAATCTGCAAAGTAGGTCAAGATTATATGAAATGGTACATACTGTTTGCTAATTTAGAAAATTTTGAGCAAGTAATGGAATTCCTGTACTTATAAATCGACGCTATTAAACAGTTTTAGTCTACACTCCATGTGGACATTCATGAAGCTACACCCCTACATCCCTGCAGACTTTCTGGCCTAGATTTGCAACAGGTGAGTTTTAAAATATGCGTTTATTACAGATGTACTGCAGAAACTTGGAAGCATTTCAAGACCAAGGGAGTCTGCAATCTGATGAGTAGAAAGAATAACTTTACAAACACAGGTGATTGCATAAAACTGACAATCAAGTTTTAATGAACTGAAGTCTGTAGAACCACTATGAATAAGTGGCAATGAATTTATAACAGCATGCACTTGTTTTTTTCAAATGAAATAATTGTTACTCTCAAATTCCGTATTGGGGTGTAGTTGGCTAGAACGGTACATTGCCATTATGACCTTGAGCAATTAATTTACTTCCTATTGCAAGACAGTTTATTTTTTTGTTTGTTTGTATGGTGTTTTACGTCATTTTCAACACAAGGTTATATATGACGGTCGATTTTTAGTGGTGGAGGCAGACCACCCACTTTTCCTGGGTAGAACCAATACTGTACACCTCCTGCCATCCGTAAGAATCGACACTTCCTCACTTACAAGGCGAGCTCCCGGTGGGATTCGAACCCACAGTGGTGAGAGGCGAAGGTTCAAAAAGCAAAGTTGTTAACCATTCGGCCATGGAGACGCTTTATATTGCAAGACAGAAGTTTTAACTGGGCAGTTCTATATACTGAAGTCTATCCTCCGTGCAAGTACAAGAACCATAGAAAACGAATATAGGTACTTATATTCACTACATATTGGAAATAAGAGTATATTGGTACACATATGATGAATGATACAAACTCTTAACAGCCTTTTTATAGCGATAACAATATGACCATTCCTAGCAATTAGTTTTCATTTTTTGCATTAATATATATATTCAAAATTTTACCTTTTAAATTTCATCTTCTAATGTACTAAATATGATTCAATGATAAAATCACAGCTTTACAGTACCACCTAGGTGAAATCTTATTTAAACCTTTTTTTCACCAACTACATAGTGGCCGCATTCACCACATCATGTTCAAACCACATGCAAAACAAGCGAAATAGTAGCAGAAATCTAGCAACTGTTTTAGTATGTTATTAAAGTGCATTGTTCAAATGATCTGGTATAATTCCAGATGTTACAACTGCTGCTTCATTTAAAACCTATTATTTCAATACGTGTTAAGCTTTACTTGGTCCTGAAGTCTGAATATAGATTGTTATAAACATGAAGCGAAATTTCTCTTTTTTTCTTTCTTTTTCCAACTCTTAAATGACTACAACGTCTGACAATTTACAACTGTTTCTAGGATAGGCAACCATAAATTTTCAATAAATGTCTCTATATGAATGTTTAATGCATGAAATGATCTTTCTAACAGAATTAGGAGTGTTAAAACAAGGGACTAACTATATATTTTGGGAAGTAAAAGGTATGTCAACAAACTGTAACAAACCATAATAAAAGTAACAAGTATAACTAACAAAGATTGGGAAAAAGACACCAAACTAGCATTGTAAAGTTGATTGAAGTCACAATTTTATGGCAACATGAGGTTTTATGGCAACATGAGGTTTTATGGAAACATGAGGTAGCATTAATTCAGGCAAAAGAAAAAACGTATTTTACTGGATATCAAGTGTTAACTAGAAGGGTGTTCCACCAAACACTTGTGTCATCTGCTGTGAGCTTGGTTAGGTTGCAGGTTTAAGTTTTAAGAAAGGGGACATAACTCTGAAAAAATGAAAGTCAGAGTTTTGGACATGTGTAACAATATTCCTTGGGTTAAGATGAAGGTTTGTGTGAAGTTTCATGAACATAATTCAACTACGTTTCAAGTTATGACCAAGGTTAAGATGCAGGTTAACGTGTGACGGACGATGGAAGGCAGACAAAATTTCCTAACTCATATATTTTCTTCTTATCAGTTCTCAACATCTAGTCATTGATAATTTATGCTGCCATAAAATCTTAGCTATATATTGTGTATATACATATATTTTAATCCTCTTGTTATTATAACTCTATGTAGCCCGAGTGAAATAAAGAATTTGAAGTTAAAACTCTTTCTATTTGATAATGTTACTGACAAGTGTGCTTATGTGTCAAGAAAAGTCACAGTTTGCAGAGACAGATTTATCAAACATAGCGGTACCATGAACAGGGTTCCCACTCTTATTGGAAGGCCAAATTCAAGGACTTTTCAAGGACTATCAAGGACCATTTTCCAAAATTCAAGGACTAATATTCGCGCAATGTAATGCCCAAAACAGCAACAAATATTCTAGGAACGCACAACCAATAGCCTTTTTTGGGATGAACAGCAAAAATCCAGAATTTAAGGACTTTCAAGTACCTTATCAGATTTTCAAGCACTTTCCAGGCCTTAATTTTTTTTCTTTCAAATTAAAGTACTTTCAAGGATTTCAAGGACCTGTGGGAACCCTGTATGAAACTTCCTGAAAAGTGTACAGTGTAACAAGGGTGTGAAAGTCGTTTCTTCATCAGCCTTATCCAATCGTCTTCCAAGTTGGTTTATGTGTCAAACTTTCAAAGCGCATCCAGTTTTATGCTAATTTGGCTCTGGAGCAATCAATGATTCTATTACTAGGAGCGAAAATTGCTGACTCTAAATATTTCGGATATATCGCAAAACCTTCATCAGCTAATTGATGTCACTTATGCATGTCACGTGACTTAGTCACGATCAGCTATCACACGACTTAGTCACAATCAACTGATGATAGCCAAAATTTGCAGAGAAATAAATGTTTGTTCTAATATCATTAGTTCTAATTAGTTAGGAAAAAATAGTATGCAAAGAAATATTCGACACACATAATATGAACTTACAGGAAAGTGTACATATGTTTATAAGTGCCAGGGTGAGATACACTTCTCAAAACTGCTAACTACACCGCTACGTTTTGGGTTATATATATCGATGGGTTGAATGTTTTTCAATAAAATAAAAAGGAAATACCAATTCAATCATTTTTACATTATTTCATTTTATTTTTTTCATGGGCAATGCTAGAACTAAACCACAATAAGCAATTACAAACGACCCATGTAAACACTAAAGTCACACTTTTCATTTCTTGTTCATAAAAGTGTGACTTTAGTGTTTACATGGGTCGTTTGTAATTGCTTATTGTGGTTTAGTTCTAGCATTGCCCATGAAAAAAATAAAATGAAATGATGTAAAAATGATTGAATTGGTATTTCCTTTTTATTTTATTGAAAAACATTCAACCCATCGATATATATAACCCAAAACGTGAG
Organism: Cyrtodaria siliqua; assembly: GCA_037043455.1. Lineage (NCBI taxonomy): Eukaryota > Metazoa > Mollusca > Bivalvia > Adapedonta > Hiatellidae > Cyrtodaria > Cyrtodaria siliqua. The sequence continues at coordinate 100,199 of JAWPHD010004112.1, forward strand.
CGGTGTAGTTAGCAGTTTTGAGAAGTGTATATTTAGCTGAAACTTGTCACGATGTTACTACTGAATATCCAGGTGTATAAACCATGCATCCAGCTAAATGATGTGTTGCCATAGATGTCTGTCCCTGAAGCCTTAGCTGCGGAGTGGGTACTACATACACTTATAAAAGACAGTATTCCACAATATTAGAACTCAACAATATTTATCACAGATAATTTATGAGTGCATGATCAAAATGCTACAAACTCTACCATCCCTAAATTAAAGCGAACAAAGCTAACTTAAAAGACATTCCTACAGTCGTTTGTGCCCGTCTTTTTCGCCCATACCTGTTTAAGAGAAGTTAACATACTTTTTTGTAAATATTATGTATTTTTCACTATTTTTCATAATTATTAACCCAATAAACTGTTTAGATAGTGGAGACATTTGTTGATACACTAAAATCAAGTATATTTCAATGTGTTTTAACGACCATGAAACAAATGATTGTGTTTAGCCTCTATAGCGTTCATATACAAAGCATTTCTTCTGTCTAAAACGTAAGAATTAACTACTATTTTTGCATAATGTAGAATTCATTTCAATTAAAAAGGGATATGTAGATGTTAAAAATTCGAGACAAAATCTTAATTGTGCTTGATTTTGAGAAAAAAGGGAGTTATAACACTAAAACAAGTCTGAAAATTGATGGATTTTGGAGAAAAAAAGCTGTGACTTTAACTTTTAACATCTACATATCCCTTTTTAATTTAAATGTAAAAATAGTATATACTAATCAGGTGAGTAATATTTAATGTTTTAAGTTAATTCTTATATCCTTGTCACACAATACAGAACCCAGAAATACGGAAACATATCATATTTGGCCTCTGTCGATAATAAACTGAGTACATGCCCATAACTTTATTCAATAAAAAAAAGTAAATCATGAGACTCGTTACATCTAAGAAAGTGACACAGACATTCTCACTAGTCAAATTTTAGATTGTACCTTTTTTAACCAAAATAAACAAAAAACAAATTTGAAACGGTATCGAATATGTAATAGAATTAAATAAATATTGGCTGCTGCCATAGCTTATAATAATCTTCAAATCTGACCTCACAAATTAGTTCTATTTTTATGGCATCATGAAACTGTTGTATTTAACCTTTCATGACATCCTGAATTTGTTGTATTTAATTTATTAAGACATCATGAATTTGTTGTATTAATTCAGACATCATGAAGTTGTTGTATTTAATTCATTAAGACATCATGAAATTGTATAAATTATGAAATCATGAATTTGTTGTATTTAATTCATTAAGATATCATGAATTTGTTGTATTTAATTAATATGACATCATGAATTTGCTGTATTTAACAGATTATAACTGTCAGAAACCTGGTAATTAGCATGGTGGTATCATCAGTAAGTAGCAGTGGACCCCCTGCAGTGATAACACATATTTCATTCAAGACCAGTCAGCAATGCCAGATGTTTTACAAGGCATTATGTACACCATAGGCTGGAAGTATATAATGTTAAATTAATTGAATGGAATTATCTTACCACCTATACCTACCTACATCAACAGACAAGATTTCCATATAAAATTTACAAAGAAAAGGGGAAGAACTCATCAAAAAGTATTCTGACTGAAACGCTAAAGCAATATGTGCATTTTCACTTTGTGGTCTTCTGGCCTTCTCAATCTGAAGAAAACTAGGAGTTTATCAAAACAGCAATTTTTATGACCAATGTGTAACGATCATAATTATGGACAGCAAGAGTGATTGACATCCCTTCATTCCTTTATGAAGAAACAAAAATAACAGGTACTTTGTACTTAGGAAAAATTACCCCCAGACCACTCTACCCCAAACAAATTAGCGATAAAACATGAGATTCAGAAGAATTCTCCTAGGTAAAATTGAAAATCTACTGTCCATGACATCTGAAATAATAAAACTCTCACTGAAAATAGTCCATCTCTTAACTGATCTTTCCTGAATCATTGTTTTAACCCTATTTATTTATAAATTCAAACCTTCATTGTACTGGTCACTACCTATCCCAAAATACCACTCCACAATAAGCAACATGCTGAGATCTAACAGAAGTCCCAGTCAGCTGTTGGAATACACATAACCCTTGACCCTTGGAGTATTTCATGATGCCAATAAATCTTCATTCCACACAACTATCAAGGATGATTGTGTACTTTTGCTTCTGTTTACATCTTATGGGTCATATCAGTTCATGGATTCTGATTGTATAATCTTTCAAACCAGCTTCCAAGTCTAGAGTATAATATTATCTTTCCAAATACCAAACCATCTGGCGGTAATGAAAAGAAATTGTTAAAGAAACTAACCCGCCAAATTACGTCAAAATTACACTACAAAACCGTTTTCGAAACTTCTTACAGGTGTTCAAGTCACGGAATAATGTGAATGTGCCGATTAAAAGTGTAGTTTTATTCACAGTTTCTTAAATACCCGCGACTGAATATGCGTAAAATGAATTACGAGTATATATATCTCGCTGTCAGCAGGTTTAGAAATGGTGTACATATGTTGTAAAATTTGGCTGTTGGTGGCGGGATAGCTACTTTAAATTTCAATTGGTTCCGTCTCTGTTTGGAAATACAGAGTATTGCATTGTGGTTTTCAAATGCAGAATAGTTTTATTTTCAACCTGAACAGAAATGATACAGACTTTGTGTACAGTATCAGTGTTCGAAAAAGTGGGATAGCCCGACGCCCGGGGCTTCTCGAAATCCATTCCGGGCCTGTCTCATTTTGCAAACAAGGAGCCCGTCAGGCCTGTCTAAAAAAAAAAACGAACCCAAAATTAATTTTACTTCATCTCAAGTCAAGATCCTCAAAACAAAATACTCCCGTGTGCATTGTGAACTGTGAAAACACTTTCAATAAAGTAATTAAAATGTGTTATATACACATTGAAACAATGAGAAGTTTGAATATTGTGCATGGGCTTCGTGTTGGCAGTTTGTCACAACTTTGAGATCGACAATTATTGACATAAAACTACATTATCCTGCTATTAGAGTTGTGTTTTCTTTCCTCGTTGATAATAAATACCATTTTTTGGCATTCAAAACACATTTATGCATGAAAAAAGTTTGTAATTGATGTTATTTCGATTGAATGTTTGTGAAATTTTCGGGCCGTAAAAGTGCGGTGTCATAGTAGTTCAGATGGTTCATAATTTCGGAATTTTTTTATATTTTTTTTTTACATAATCGAATAAGAAAAACTGTCTTTTACAAATACACGTTGGTGGAAAGAAAAAATATACAGATATAAAGTATGTTTCTATTCATTATTTAACCCATCATTCTTTCTTTTATCAATGTGTAAGGAGTTCATGGAATCCTACTTCTAAATGAATGCTAGTCTAGGCTCCTTGGAGAAAGTGGTGACAAAAAGAAAAATACAGCCAGAGGAGGCCCTTATAGTCTAATAAAACCCGATTAAAAATTTGGCTCCAAGTTCGGCTCCAGTTTCACTAAATCGGCTTTATTATCGTTTGGCAAAAGTGCTAGTACTCTCAATTGCATCGGTTATAAATTACTATATAATATTCCATTCTAACGTATTTGAAACGAAGTGGTAAATAAGTCCACTGACTAGGGATCATAAAGTGGTAACAAAAAGAAAAATATAGTCAGAGGTTCTGAGTTCGATTAATACATACGAAATAAATGTGTGCTATAAAAGTGAATAAAGACACATTTCCAATAAGAACTTTTTTTTTGGACCTGTCCATTTTAAATCAGGGCCTGTCCATTTTCGGAAGCAACAAGCCCTGAGCCTGTCTCTTAAAATAATTTTCTGTGAGCACTGAGTATTAGTAAATATTACTGTTAAACTTGCATTATATCACCCGTCTCAGGCAAGCCATTTAAAAGTATTCACTGATAACTAGAACTATCACTAAAGGTGATGAATACCTCGGCTTAAATTTTAAGTAAAAAAAAGGGCCATAATTCTGTAATAAATTAGGTTATCAATAATGGGTGGCGTACAAGGACATATGATCATCAGTTGTTATGCTTATATGAAGTTTATGAACAACCCATTCAAAAGTGTTTGAGGATTTTCAAGTAATGAAAATGCAGGACGCGACACGACAGGATGTGACGGGAAAGGACAAAACGGGGTATAAAAAGTTATGCGACCTTTTAGCAATTGTTTATACATATTATTTTTCTGTACACACTATCTGTACTATAAATAGACCATTTTGCCCGGCAAGCTTTCCATTTTATGCATAAACGTAGGGTACATGGGGCATTAGTTTTCATGACATTTTGTACCGAATCTGTTTAGTCGGTCTAGTCTGCGAAGTTGTACTGTATTCTATTGCTTTTATTGCGTAATTCCCTAATTATAAAGACTTCCGAAAACTGCATCGACTCATTCAATTGATCAGAATATTAGTTTTCTTGTAGATTTATCTTTCTGTGTATGAAGTATGAAGCATACGGCTACTGGTGATTTTAAGAAATGGACATATGAAAACCTTAACCAGAATCACTCGTGTAAAAAGTTGGTTACGGTCTGTCATCGTGACCTACTTTTTGTCAGAATGTGAATTATGCATGCAGATGTAGCTGTGAATGAAGTTTTAAGATTGTAGGCTATTGGTGACTTAGAAACTCTTAACCAAGATGTGACATAAGGACAAGTGTAACACTATGTATCTCCCTCTATTATCCTAGTACAGGACTTCAGGTCTACTATTTCAAAATCCCTAATTTCAAATAACATTCAAACATGTCCATGCATGATCACCTTTGGGAACTAGACCCATGACTCGTTCTGATGATCCAACTCCATACTTACCATGTATTCGCTGTACTCGTTTGTTCTTGAAGTGATTCGGAGATGCTAGTTTTCTTTTCTTTGTTAAGTTCTCATGAACTGGAAGGTGAGCTGAAAAACACAAGCAAAACCACCATGTTATTCATCTTCAACTGAAGAGACATTCGAGTTTAATATACATTCAGAAATTGGAGCAAACTGCAAGAATTCTTATAATATTTAACAGTATATCGAAAGTCTGAAGATCCTTTTGCACTTGCAAGCCAACAGACCTGTAAACCAGTACCACACAGAAACAATCAAAAGAAAACGAAATACTGGCATATCAGAAAATGTTTTGAAACTATGAAGGCAGCTAAATCCTGCTCTTACATAGAAAAAACGTCACTCCATCATCAAAATACTTTCCCAACCATACTCAGTCATAGTATTACGGCATTCCCCCAACCTAGACTCGGTCACCCGGCCGAGACTTTCCCCCAACCATGCAACTTCATTTTATGAGCAGTTTTTTAACAGAGATAACAGCAGTGTGGAACCAAGTGTTCTGAGAAGACTGGTTACTTTGCGGCAGAGCTGGTAACTTCTCTTTTCGAAATCTGTCTGAAGAAGTACTGGTAAAAATTCGTAAAAGTAAAAACAACATTTACCACAATACAAGTGTTCAATTTCGTCATGGAAGCAAGGCGTTTCTATGACAATGTCCCCTTCAGTTGGCATGGCAATATAATCCTCTTGCAGCACCATTATAAACACAATTTACGTTTTTATTCCATTTCTGTGAAACCTCTGACGTATTTTTAAACATTAAGTAATAAGTTTCATCAGATTTTCAGCTTCAAAGTTTAAACAGTTTCAAAACTGGATTACTTGATTCTATTTTAAGGTTAGCAGTATTATCTCAAATGCTCCGAAGGTTCAGTTGTAATAATCAAATCATTATTCCTTAATGGAATCTATGCCTTAGACTGCAGGAGATCTGTTTGCTGAGACATTAAAATAATTGATACGTAGAAGCAATAAATGCATTAAAAGTTCATAAATTAAATTCCATGACCTTTTTCTCCAAAATGTGCATGTATGTGTATTTATACCAATCACATTCTCAGTTCCATCCTTTTCTTTCACTTAAATTGCCTGAAGTTTACGATTAATAAATAAGAATAAATATAATATGGTCCATAAGTTAAAACATTACGTTCACATCAGCTGAAACACATTAAACTTTACATGTCTATTTCTTAAATAAGAATATAAATCACACACAAAAATAAATATAAATAACACACAAAAATAATTTCCAAATCCACAAAAGCACTAAAATCGTGTATATAACGGTACATGTATACACATTCACAGAAATCACAGACATACAATGATCACTCCCATAATCATTGCTCATCAGCAACAAATTATAAACACAAGGTGATAAATGTGCCCCAACCCCATCCCCTCAGCTGTCTGTGAGTGTAGTATTACATAAACACATGATAGGAAGCAGTAGCCAGACCAGTATCTCTAACCAATCTGCATCTGGAACCCTACTGGGTCCTCCAACACTTTCTCTTGTCTAGTGGTATCTGCTAACCCTTCCTTATCATTTATATCTAATCTCTGTGCTATAGTATATTATGATTAAAAACTATCATTCCATTTTCTTTAATTTTGGATTCAAAAAAATATATTACACAGTATTTTCGCTTGCGTTAAATAAAAGTTATTTTTAACTGTGTAAAGGTTAAGACATTTTTTCTTGTATTTCTTTTTATTTGGTTCAGTAATATTACGCTATGTTTTTTCCTTATCAGCCTACGATACATATACTCAGTTGCAAAAGAAAGTGGACACTGCGGTTTGTTTAGATTTAATTGTATAGTTTTTTTAGAATTAAATTGACAAATTCCAATGTTCGGTACCAAAGTTTTAATCATTCCATTGCCAATATCATGCTGTCATTTGTTTTTCAATAAGTCGAATCATTAGGGGACTGTCGCTTGATAAAGAGGATAGGGTGTAAAGTAAAATGTTCAAAGTGTCCAGTTTCTTTTAGTTAACTTATTTACTTTACATCGATTGTAACGAAAGCTCTCTGAACTTATTTTAATTACTCTTGATGTCTTCCTGGGTAGAACCAGTACTAAGCAAATGCAGATAAAGTGTCTTGCTCAGGGACACAATGCATATATATGTCAATGGCGGGGATCGAACCCACGACTTTTGGATCATGGGTGCAACGCTCTACCACTAGACCACAGTGCTCCTTTGCAACTGAGTATACTTGAGTATCTCACAGACCTCAATTTTAACTGTCTAAAAGTTATCAAATGTTTTTTTACTGATTCTGATTTTGTTAGAGATGCAAGAAATAGGTATCTGTGTCAATAATATTACGAATGATTTTCGTAACTGTACATGTTTGAGAGTCTAATAATCCTAAATTTGATTTTTTCTGATTTTGTTTAGTGCAATACAATATTACAATCTTTGCTATTTTTTTCTTATTACCGGTAGCCTACAGTACATTCATCTCGAGTGTCCCATAAACCTAAACACAAACAGATTCCTGTGTTGAACCTGGGGATACCTCATGGTGGTCAGTCCCATGTTGACCATGGGGATACCCCCTGTGGTCAGTCTCACAAGCACCCCCAGGCTGTGTGATCAGTGAGGTCCAGTGGTGATGTCTGGGAACACCAGTAGATCAAGATAAAGCAGTAGGACTTGCTACATCAAAGGGAATAGTGACAATATCTCTACCAACTGACTCCTCTTTGAAATACACCCATGGTCTGAATACATGTTATAATCAGTTGTTATTTTTCTTACATCAAATTGAAAAAAAAGCTGCAACCCTAATAAAGGGAGTCAGGGACTTAGACAAGAGTGAGTGCAGCTTTTAAGATCGGCAGAAAAGTCATGAAATACTTTTTTTTAAAAACTTTGAATTAGAAACTCACTAATGCCATTTTACTTTTTCATAAAATAAAAAATGTCTTCTATGTAAGTATTTCAAGGAATATCCAACATTATTTTTTGTATCATTCAAGATGAATGGCCACCCTTTTTGTAGTATTATTAATCAACAAATTTAACTCTTAAACATCATATGAACATTTCTTGACAGTCCCGGAGAGAAACATATATTTAAAACCGCTACTAAGTTGTATGTAAAAATAAGTATTATTTGCATGACGTAGATACTACTTTACCACTGCCTGACTGCACGGGGAAATGAGGTAAGGAAATGAGGTAAATCTGAACTGTATAGCTGCACAACTATTGCCAGATAATTGATAAATACATTTACCTATGGATTAATTTACCTGTTCAAAGTTTTCTAGTCATCAATCACTTTTCCCAGATATTGCAATGTGTGAATTGTAAATAACTATTGTTGTGTATTGATTTAGATTTAAATAAACATAAACATATTCATGAAACAAAACATGGCCAGAGAACTTTAAGAACAAGAGGTCAATGACCTTGAAGCTCTACTGATTGATTTTGATTTCAGGAAGTAGTCGCTACAGACTTGTTTTTTGAAAAATTATTTTTAGCCGTGGCGGCCATCTTGGATTTCCGGCCGACCTGAAATTTTGCTAGGATCAATTAGACATCAAGAGCAACATTCCTGTGAAGTTTCATGAAAATCCGTCAAGTAGTTTCACAGGAATAGTCGCTACAAGTTTTCATTATATAACTCTATGTAAACAAAGATGGCCGCTGACAGCCATGTTTAACGTCGAATCAAAATAATGTTTGACTCTGATAACCATCATGTCATGCTGATCATTTTACAAAAAGTCCCATATCAATATCACTTATAGTTTTCAAGACGTAGTCGCGACAAACTTCTTTTTTAAAAATCTATTTTTAGCTGTAGCGGCCATCTTGAATTTCTGGCCGATCTGAAATTTTGCTAGGATCAATTAGACATTAAGAGCAATATTCCTGTAAAGTTTCATGAAAATCTGTCAAGTAGTTTCAGAGGAGTAGTTGCTACAAGTTTTCATTATATAACTCTATGTAAACAAAGATGGCCGCTGGCAGCCATGTTTAACGTCGAATCAAAACGATTTTCGACAAGGACCAACATCATGTCATGCTGATCATTTTAGAAAAAGTCCCATATCAATATCACTTATAGTTTTCATGAAGAAGTCGCTACAAACTTGTTTTTTAACAAGAGGTCAATGACCTTGAAGCTCTACTGATTGATTTTGATTTCAGGAAGTAGTCGCTACAAACTTGTTTTTTGAAAATTTATTTTTAGCCGTGGCGGCCATCTTGAATTTCCGGCCGACCTGATATTTTGCTAGGATCAATTAGACATCAAGAGCAACATTCCTGTGAAGTTCATGAAAATCCGTCAAGTAGTTTCAGAGGAGTAGTCGCTACAAGTTTTCATTATATAATTCTATGTAAACAAAGATGGCCGCTGACAGCCATGTTTAACATCTAATCAAAATGATTTTTGACAAGGACCAACATCATGTAATGCTGATCATTTTAGAAAAAGTCCCATATCAATATCACTTATAGTTTTCAAGAAGTAGTCGCTACAAACTTGCATTTTGAAAATCTATTTTTAGCCATGGCGGCCATCTTGAATTTCCGGCCGACCTGAAATTTTGCTAGGATCAATTAGACATCAAGAGCAACATTTCTGTGAAGTTTCATGAAAATCCGTCAAGTAGTTTCAGAGGAGTAGTCGCTACAAGTTTTCATTATATAACTCTATGTAAACAAAGATGGCCACTGGCAGCCATGTTTAATGTCGAATCAAAATAATGTTCGACTCCGATAACCATCATGTCATGCTGATCATTTTAGAAAAAGTCCCATATCAATATCACTTATAGTTTTCAAGAAGTAGTCGCTACAAACTTGTATTTTGAAAATCTATTTTTAGCCATGGCGGCCATCTTGAATTTCCGGCCGACATGAAATTTTTCTAGGATCAATTAGACATCAAGAGCAACATTTCTGTGAAGTTTCATGAAAATCCGTCAAGTAGTTTCAGAGGAGTAGTCGCTACAAGTTTTCATTATATAACTCTATGTAAACAAAGATGGCCACTGGCAGCCATGTTTAATGTCGAATCAAAATAATGTTCGACTCCGATAACCATCATGTCATGCTGATCATTTTAGAAAAAGTCCCATATCAATATCACTTATAGTTTTCAAGAAGTAGTCGCTACAAACTTATTTTTTAAAAATCTATTTTTAACTGTGGCAGCCATCTTGAATTTATGGCTGATCTGAAATTTTGCTAGGATCAATTAGACATTAAGAGCAACATTCCTGTAAAGTTTCATGAAAATCCGCCAAGTAGTTTCAGAGGAGTAGTCGCTACAAGTTTTTACTATATAGCTCTATGTAAACAAAGATGGCCGCTGGCAGCCACGTTTAACGTCGAATCAAAACGATTTTCGACAAGGACCAACATCATGTCATGCTGATCATTTTAGAAAAAGTCCCATATCAATATCACTTATAGTTTTCAAGAAGTAGTCGCTACAAACTTGAATTTAAAAAATCTATTTTTAGCTTTGGCGGCCATCTTGGATTTCACATCAACATGAATTTTTGCTATGATCAACTAGACTTCATGGGCAACATTTCTGTAAAGTTTTATGAATATCCATCCAGTAGTTTCAGAGGAGTAGTCACTACAAATAAAAGTTAACGGACAGACGGACGGACGGACGGACGGACGGACGACGGACGCCGCACCACGGCATAAGCTCTGCTGATCTCTGATCAGTAGAGCTAAAAACCTATTTTTAGATCTGGTGGCCATCTTGGATTTCACATCAACATGAATTTTTGCTAGGATCAACTAGACTTCATGGGCAACATTTCTGTAAAGTTTCATGAAAATCCATTCAGTAGTTTCAGAGGAGAAGTCGCTACAAAAAAAAGTTTACAGACAGACGGACAGACGGACGACGGACTACGCACCATGGCATATGCTCTGCTAATCTCTGATCAGTAGAGCTAAAAATGTTAAATGCATAAATTTTAGAGTTACGCAGATATGTCCCCTTGTCCCTTATGCAAGATCGCAACTTAAGTATAGCACAATTTTTATATATCTTACATTTTGAAATTTAAATTACTTTATAACACATGAAACAACATTGGATTGAAAACCTTTTAACAGAAGCCTCTAGATCCTTTGCATTATTTTAAACAGTCATATAAATTATGCCTAACATATATTTTACACCCCAATCCTGCCAGTCCCTTAAAATGCTTAGTAAATGAATATAATTGAATTGAATTGGGATTTTAAGGTGCACCAACACATGAAAGGTTATATGGCGCCTTCGAATGAACATACCAGGCTCATCTTCCATGTACATCGAGATAAAATATGGAGAACTGGCCTATTGTTTGGGGCGCTTGTTTCAGTCAATGGTTTTTCGGCATTAACATGATCAGTTCAATAAATACGTCCATAAGTTATCTATCATTAGAACTGGAATTTTTAGTGGTACATAAAAATACCGTAATTTTGAATTGAATGTTGTTTAACGGCTCATCAACACAGTATAGGTTATTTAGAGCCGCCCCAGAGAGAGGGGAAGGATACATAGGAATCCGGGAACCTGCCCTACTCTTATTATCGAATAGATTTCTATGGTTCTTTAACGTGCTCGGAGGATAGACCGATACACGGGACCGCCCGGTTTACGTCCACATCCGACGGTCGAGGCTAAGGAAAAGTGTCTTGCCCAAGAACACACCGACGGAACTCAGTGCCGTAATTTTGAAAATCGGTTGAGAAATAAATAGTTTACAGCCCAAATGATGTTTTGATAGGGCTTTTTCCCAAGTAAATTACTTGTCGGTGGGACAGCAGAAAATTAAGAAATTTCATATAACTTCAGTTAGCCTTCAGATTTTGCTATAAAACTTTCAGGGTGTCATATTTACGAATATCCAACAATTTAAAACCATTTTTGGATATACATTCTAAAAAAAAAAAATCAAACTTTTCATGCAGCAGAATTTTGCATTGAAAATGTCCCATCAAAAACAGCTTTCGCGCAAGCAATTATTATTTCTATTTGAAAAGTAAGAAATTTTATTTACCACTGAAAATGTCTGTTTCACTGATATACAACTTATTTTGGTACGAGATGTATTTTGTCTGAAAAGTCCAAAAAAACTTTGGCTGAAACAAGCACCCAAAACAATAGAACCTTCTCACCCTAAACTGCAGAGTTGCTGCAAATTCTATTGTAGACACTCCATTTATGCTGGAGCCTCGTTATATGAGCGAGATGGCACCAGAAACAATGCAGGTGTCATGATGTGAAGACCTTTAATGAGCATAAACAAAAAATGATGAAATGAACATGAATATGGGGGGTTCTAACCCTCTGCCTTCCCCTCCAATGGGATCTGCAGTGGTCCTATTTTTTGCCCCTTAACCAAATGGGGCCCCCAGAACCACACAGGGCCAAATGAAAAGATATAAAATTGTGTTAAAACACAAGTATAGCACCAACAACAAATGGAACAAATAGCTGACAGATAAGAAAACCAGCTCTTTTCAGTAGACACAGATTTTTACCAAATAATACACACTATTAGTAGTATGTAAATATAATTAAAAAGCTGAACTGGCACCGATTATTAGCTAGCTAATTGCCAAGTGATGAGTACTGTCTTGATGTTACTGATGCTCGACCCCCTGGGGGTGAAAATAGAAGCTCTATCTAATTAACTCTCTTCCAGAACTTAATTAATAGTGTAAGTTGATTTTACTGCTTTTATGGCATTTTTGTAAGTGAAATATTAGGACATCTATTAAAAAGGAAAAACACAATCACAATTTTTTTTTTTAAAAACTCTGAAAGACTTTCAATTAACACCGAAATAAATTAACTTACATTTTATTTTTAGAATTTATAAAAGACTGGTAACAATTATGATACAAAGCTGTAAAAATGTAATAAATAACTTATTCAATGCCATTTCATTGTATGTAAAAGAATTCCTGCTAGTAAGTAGATATCAGGAATCTAGATTAATCACTGGAAGCTGTGTTTGGCTTGTTCACTCATTCACAACATGCCTTCTATCTCCTGAAGGAAATCTTGATCATCAAAACCAATAGTTAAATCATCTCTTTTTCTTTTTTTATAAACAATTCTGAAAATAGTGCAGCATTATGCTTTAACACTTGACTGTTTTCCTTATCAGTCATACATTAATATTTTGAAAGGTAATACAAAATAGAGAGATTTTATTGTGCATTTTTGCATTGCAGACCATTATTATCATCACAAAATCGTAGCACAGTGGACAATGCATTCGGGCTTGTCTGATGGTAATCTTCATCTCATCTCCCTCTGAGGCTGCTGTCCCAATATAACCTTACCCATGTTGAATCATCTCCCTCTGAGGCTGCTGTCCCAATATAACCTTACCCATGTTGAATGTCTCTTCTCCCTCTGCGGCTGCTGTCCCAATATAGCCTTACCCATGTTGAATGTCTCATCTCCCTCTGAGGCTGCTGTCCCAATATAACCTTACCCATGTTGAATCATCTCCCTCTGAGGCTGCTGTCCCAATATAACCTTACCCATGTTGAATCATCTCCCTCTGAGGCTGCTGTCCCAATATAGCCTTACCCATGTTGAATGTCTCATCTCCCTCTGAGGCTGCTGTCCCAATATAACCTTACCCATGTTGAATGTCTCATCTCCCTCTGAGGCTGCTGTCCCAATATAACCTTACCCATGTTGAATGTCTCATCTCCCTCTGAGGCTGCTGTCCCAATATAACCTTACCCATGTTGAATGTCTCATCTCCCTCTGAGGCTGCTGTCCCAATATAACCTTACCCATGTTGAATGTCTCATCTCCCTCCGAGGCTGCTGTCCCAATATAGCCTTACCCATGTTGAATGGAACGTATAACTTACTGACTTAACAGAAGCATGGATTACCTATTTTCTAGATAATTTTAGTATTTTTTTATTTTTTAGAGGACCACCCGCTAGAGATTTGGCAGGTATCTTTTGTTTACTTCCAAAATAAAAACAGCTCTAAAATCGATTGGAAATGACCATTTTTCCATCCATCATTAACACCAAACATCATCAGAAACAAAAATGCTTTCATGATAATTAAAGAGTTTTAGCCAAGATTCAATTTCTCAATATTTACAAATTCTTCTCAGCAGAGAATGCACTCTGGTACATCCACATTCCATTTAACTGACATAATTATAACAGTAAATGAACACCAGCAGCTTTCAGGCACACTTTCTTAGCAGGGGGTCTGCAGATAAGGAAGACAACTGTTAATCCAATTTCTAGCACATGGTTTGCAATTTACACCAGTTGTGACATACTGTCATGTTGTGAAACATTGTCACATCAGATGTTTTGGTTTGCTGGGCCCTATTCATAAAGCAAAATATTACTTAAAGGCAAAACACCAGCCTAAAGAGAAACCAGGAGCATAATTATACTTGCCTTTCTCATGCATTTTGGCAAGTGTGATGAAGTTCATGGAAATTGAAAATTGGTATGTACAGTTATATTATGAGTCCCCTACGAGCAATTTTAAACCCGATTTCTTAATTATTTCTAAATTGTATGTGTGACAATGAGCATGATTTAGTTCCAAGATTTTTAGAAAAAATAATATTTTTAAAGACACCATACATTATAGAAACATAAATAACAAATTTGGCAATTATAAGAAACATCGCACATAAGCTTTATGAATAAGGACCCAGGTGCACTAAAGAACTCTCTCTTTATACCACCTTGCGGATGTTGGGAGGTGTACATTACTGGTTCTACTCAGGAAAAATGGGTAGTCTGTCTCCACCACAAAAAAAATTGACCGTCATAATTATATAACCATACATGTGTTGAAAATGACGTAAAACCATACAAACAAACAATCTTCATTCGACACAAGGGTTTAAAATAGCCAGCGGGCAGCTATCTGTTTACGTGTACTGTTGTTATAGTTGATTTTTTATTAGAGTATGTGTTCAATTAGTTTTAATACAGTAATGTTACTACAAGATTTCAAAAGAAGAAACAGGATTGACTAAAGAAACTTTAATTATTTAATCGTCTCCCTTTAGGCTTCTGTAATATTTGGCAACTTGCATTGTATTGTCAGGTTTTAAATCTTTGGTTTCAATTTGACACCAGGATAGTCAAGAAATTTTTTTTTTCTCCATTTTTATGATTTTTTTGTTTTCCAAAATTATTAAAGAGTGCGATGTTGATCCCCCCTTATTTAATTCTCACTATTTTTTTACAGTTTTTCCTCACTTAAATTGCGTTTCTACCATCTTAGATCAACCTGCTCACTTCATCCAATCTGCTTTACACACCTCATGTTTAAGTCCATGCATGTATTTCAGCATTTTTTATTAAAAGCACCAACAGACTTCAAAGAAATGGGGAAACTGCTGCAACTTGATGAGAGAGAATTATAAGAACTGACAGAGGGAGATATCCACTTGTGATCCCAGCCTGAGAAATAGGTGCCTGTAAGGCAAGTGATAGGTAGAAGCAAGCACCTGTCAAAGGTTAATTACTCGGCTGTCAATTGGTCAAGATATCAAACCATGATCACTTCATCACCATTATCACTGCAGGAAATCTCCCCATTTACCCACAATACACTGCTACTGCATCCGAGAGATCGTTTCCTTAGCCATCTCCCCATAAAACAATTGCAAAATGTTTCAAGACACAAAAAGAAGATTGTAATAACAACCAGGAAGCAATAGGAGAAAACGGATACAGTACAATTATCGGGAAAAATCAATTACAAACTGTGTCTTTGTTAGCTCTGCGTAAGTGTGGTAGTTGAGATGCGTGGTGGCAGGGAGGTGCAGGGTTTGACACTAACGTTTGTGAGTAGGAAGCCTGCCGGACTTTCTGCCTTTGAAAACTGGTGGTCCTTCTGACTGATAGGTGGTCCTTCTCATGTAGTTATACAAGTTTACCAAAACATTACAATAAAATAAAACATATACAGTGTTGTTCTGTGATCAATGTTTACATTATATTATCAACAATGTATATGCCTTATAACTGTTTTGTAGTGCTGCTAAATCCTTATCGTAGAGTGTTAGATGCTTGCTTTGGGTTTGATGTTTTTCAGCTTTGTCTTTTGTTATTTTGGTGGCAGAGACGTTTTTGAGAATTTTCCACATTTTAAAAGAACCCGAAAACCTGTTACACAAAGTCTATCATGCGAATGTTTGATACTCCTATATGTACAATCCTACTAGATGTACATGAGATGGATATATGTCATGTCAGTGCTCCAAGAAATGGGGGACTAGCCCAGGGCAAGTAAATTTCAAAAGCCAGTTGCCCAGATTTTTTTTTAACTTGCCCCGAAATTGTTATTATCTTCTCTTTTTTACTTTGTTTTATTTATAATTAATTAATAATACACAATCATGTGATTAGAATCAAACAATAAGCTTCTATTTTCCATTATTTTCCTTTTATTTATCCATTGCATCAAAAACAAAAACAAAATTATTTTCTTTTGCATTTTAAGGATCACGGCGCAAATCACGTCAAAAAACGTACTGGGTCCCGCAAAGTAACGTAAAGTAGAAAAGCAGGTGCGTGTTATTTAGCAGTTTACATTTGCGAGTAAGCATTCGTTGTAAAACATTTGTATGATACAGACTTACTAAAATGAACTAAAAATAGACAGGAATTCATTGAAAAATAAGAATATGAAATCGAAATTACCATTCAAACTGTTAATATTGTAACGAATAATCTTTCATCTTCTGTGAAACGTGACAAATGTTTGTGTCCAATCAATGTCAATATGAAAGTTGTAACGCAATTAGTTCAAATCGTGTAATCAACCAATGAAATGCGAGCTTTCAAATTGATGAACTTGAATAAACGGAGAGAAATTTTATTTTTCAACCACTATGGCTTCAACTTACACACGATAAAACATGATTTTTGGTTGAATTTTACTTGAAAAGTTTGTCTCGAGATTGTTTTAGAATACCCGACGGGCCACCAATCTTTAGGAAAGTGGTGGTCCTTCCGAAAATCAGGTGGTCTTGAGCCAGCGGACCTGCATTAGTGTCAAACCCTGGAGGTGTGGGAGATGGAGGTAGTGATGTGGATGTGCGGATGTGGTGTGTGGGGGCAGGGAAGTGGGGAGGGGTGGAGGTAGTAATAATCATGTGATCGATGTGCGAGTGTGGTGCATTGGGGAGTTGGAGGTGTGGGAGGTTCGAGGTAGTGATGTGGAGTTGTGGGTGCAGTGCATGGGGTTTGCGGTTGGAAAAGTTGGAGGTGAGGATGTGAGGGAAGAGTTGCAGCAATAACCACAATCAAACTGGCATGTGCATCAACTGGATAACAATCTGAAAAACATACTTCTGTCTGTATCCAGTCACTCCAGGATGTAGTGAAATTCCAGTTTACAGTCCATGAAGTATCCTTCAGAAGACCACACAAACAGACTACATGCAAGACCAGCAGGCATTTGCAGTTGTTATCTATCGGACTGATAACTTTTATCAAATTATCCAAATAAAACATTCATCACTGTTTTATTCTACAAGTGGCCCCCTTTCCAGCTCATTAGCACTACTGTAGTGTTGATAACAGTAGTAAAGGTACAATATTTGTGAATGAAACTGAACAGAAAACATTTTTATTCTGATAGCAGAGAACCATTCTTCCAGAAACCATTGTCGGCTTGGTTATTGACCTGAAAAACAATGGGGTTTTCTTTTACCATGGGCAAAATAACTATGAATGTTTTCATCAGTGTGGGTGTTATTTTTTCTGGAGTTATCCCATGGAATTCAGATGCTGACATGAGGTAATAGCGACCTTGACCTTTCTGACTTACTAACCCCTAAAGCAATAGGATTCGTTCTCTCACCAACGGCAATGAACTTGTATATCAGAATAGAGGCGGTTCATTCAGTGGCCTTCTTTACCTTCTCACATCTGCATGAAAAGTGTTTTGCCATTTATCCTCATCACGGTCTTAATCTATTTTTACCCATTTCCCACCACTGCTTTTGACCGTCATTCCTCTTTGCATATAATAGAAAAGACAGTAATTCCCACACCTATCATCATGCATAAATTCATTCTGAACTTGGAGTCAGCATGCATAGCCTCCAGATGCATATCTGTACCATAGGTGCAGCAGTCAGACATCCCTTACACCTATGATTTGGTCTTTGTGAAGGGTTTTTAATACACTGCATGGTCTAAAGACTGACATTACAATAATTAAATATACTTGGAACCTACACAGCCTGAAAGTGCATTCAGGGCATTGTAAATATTGTACTGCTACATGGCTAGTGTTTACTTTAAATCTGAACGACCTCAATCTTTATTGGGCTGCGGAATCTGCTGCAACAGTTCCATTATAATATCATATCCACTTAGGACTTTTACCTATATAAAAATATAATCAAACTAGAGCTAGATGGGGTTGTTTCTGCAACAAAAACATATGTCTCCCCCACCCCACCCACCCCACACACACACACCCTCAGTGTAATGCATATGAACCAACCTGAAATTTGCACTCTGCATGTTGTCTCGATATGGTGAACATTTGTGCCAAATTATTTCAAAAACCCTCAAGCGGTTCAAGAGATATAGAGGACACAAAATATAGTCCATATGACCTTCGACCTTTATGTGTGACCTTCGACCTTTAAGTGTGACCTTCGACCTTTAAGCGTGACCTTGACCTTGAACGGACGTGGCTGGAAGTTGCGCTTCCAAAAAATTCTATGTCAAACAAAGGGAATTAATTCTGTAGTAAGTAAGGCAATCAACAATGTGTAATATATTATAGAGGGACACAAGGTCATGAGTTTTTATGTCTATGTATAAGTTAGGGAACAATCCACTGGAAACTGTTCGAAAAATGCGAGCAATAAAATGTGTTATGTGACAAGACGCGACATTGTGCGGTCGCTACAGACAGTGCAATTGCTATATAGCGAGTGAAGCGGGGTTATAATAATGGAAGTAGTAAGGCTGCTATATAGCGAGTGAAGCGGGGTTATAATAATGGAAGTAGTAAGGCTGCTATATAGCGAGTGAAGCGGGGTTATAATAATGGAAGTAGTAAGGCTGCTATATAGCGAGTGAAGCGGGGTTATAATAATGGAAGTAGTAAGGCTGCTATATAGCGAGTGAAGCGGGGTTATAATAATGGAAGTAGTAAGGCTGCTATATAGCGAGTGAAGCGGGGTTATAATAATGGAAGTAGTAAGGCTGCTATATAGCGAGTGAAGCGGGGTTATAATAATGGAAGTAGTAAGGCACTACATACATCCAGATGGTGTACATTCTCACATCTACAGACTGAGCAAGATTTGGCAAAATATGCAAAATGTTATTAGTTTTTCGCTCCAGTTGAATCAATTACCATATATCCAGTAAATCCATAAAATTGTACAATAGAATGATACTAAATCAGAATTGGAAAAATATGGAATGACTTAGTTTTTCGCTCCAGTGGAATCAACTAATTACTAGATACCCAGAGGTACAATAGAATGATACTAAATCATTTAATATCTTTTGGCAGACTGATGATGCAGCTGAGACAGGTTCCAACTGTCACTTCAGTGCAAAACAAGCAACGTTTTTACACTACCAGTATCAACAATAACTGCATTTGTGCTTGCCAGAGTATCACTTGCCGGAGTATCACTTGCCAGAGTATCACAACGGTACCGTTTGTTAATCCACCGGTACTAGCTCGATTATCTGGGAATGAGGCAGAAATTATTCATCAATCAGATGTATCCATTTCAAGTTGAAGTTTAAAATAATCAATCAATTTATGTGAAGCATGATTGCTTTGCAGTTGTTAAAAAGTTGATTTTTTTTTTATTTTAATATCAATTAAAATTGCAATTGATGAACAATGACTTTTAAATCTGATCTAAAATATCCTCACTCTGAGATGTGAGAATGATATATAACAAGCGATATCATAGGAGATTTTTGTTAATATATATTCAAGATATTTTTAATCACAAATTTCAGCATTCAAAGAAATATAAACCATATTAAAAACATTACAATTTTTTTTTATTCAGAAAGTTTTAATTAGCATACACACATTGCTTGAACTCTTATACTTCCAACCATGACGACAACTAACAGCCATTTTTTAAAGATACCTACACCATAATTTCAGTTAAAAAAAAGTAGTTTGAACATTAGATACTTATAATACGCACAAACATCATTTTGTTCATAAATATTATATTTGAATATCTGGGTGCTTGTTCTTGAGCCACTTTTATCCTGGTGAGCTTAAAGGTAAACCCAAACACCTGACTGAAAAGATGTCTGTCTAACCTGTCCAATAAATGTGGGACACAATACAGTTAAGCAGCTCTGACACACACTGAGTGTGCAAGCACTACCAGTTAACAACCTAATCCTGCATGCAGCACTGCCATATCATACTGAAATCTAATCAACTATTGTAATGATTATTGTGATGAGCTCGCACGTGATTATTGTGATGAGCTTGCACGTGTATTCATTTGCATTCAATGCGTTCCACTTACTTCAGGTAAGTCACTGAGCTGTCAACAAATGATTTTTTCCATCTCTCAGCGCAAAAAAACAGAACAGTTCATCAACAACTAGAACAACTAGAAGTTCATCAACAACTAGAACAACTAGAACTATCACTGAAGGTGATGAATACCCCCGCTTTTTTATTCTAAGTCAAACAAAGCGCATTATACTTAATAAATTATTCAATCAACCATGGGTGATGTAGAGGGACATAAGGTCATCAGTTGTTATGAGTATATATGATGTTTGGGAACAACACATTCAAAATTGTTTGAGAAATACTAGTAATAAACAAGAGGTCAATGACCTTGAAGCTCTACTGATAGGTTTTTGATAGCTAGATCACCATTCCTGTGAAGTTTCATGAAAATCAAGTTTTCATTATATAACTCTATGTAAACAAAGATGGCCGCTGGCGGCCATGTTTAACGTCAAATCAAAATAATTTTTGACAAGGATCAACATCATGTCATGCTGATCATTTTAGAAAAAGTCCCATATCAATATCACTTACAGTTTTCAAGAAGTAGTCGCTACAAATTTGTATTTTGAAAATCTATTTTTAGCCATGGTGGCCATCTTGAATTTCCGGCAGACCTGAAATTTTGCTAGGATCAATAAGACGTCAAGAGCAACATTCCTGTGAAGTTTCATGAAAATCCGTTGAGTAGTTACAGAGAAGTAGTCGCTACAAGTTTTTACTAGATAACTCTATGTAAACAAGAGGCCCAAGAGGGCCTATGAACGCTCTACTGGCTATTATACCATTGATGAATCGAGTCGTACTACATGGTGTCTAGAGTGTACACAAGGTTTTTCAAGTATTTGACCTAGTGACCTAGTTTTTGACCCCATGGGACCCATTTTCGAACTTGACCAAAATATAAATAAGACAACATTTCGACAAAGTTTCATCAAGATCGGGTCAGAAATATGGCCTCTAGAGTGTACACAAGGTTTTTCAAGTATTTGACCTGGTGACCTAGTTTTTGACCCTTTGTGACCCATTTTCGAACTTTAGCAAGCTATAATTGAGACAAATATTCTGACAAAATTGCATCAAGATCGGGTCAAAAATATGGCCTCTAGAGTGTACACACGGTTTTTCCAAAGTTTGACCTAGTGACCTAGTTTTTAACACCATGTGACCCATTTTTGAACTTGACCAAGATATAATTAAGACAAACATTTTGACAAAGTTTCATAAAGATTGGGTCAGAAATATGGCTTCTAGAGTGTACACAAGGTTTTTCAAGTATTTGACCTAGTGACCTAGTTTTTAACCCCATGTGACCCATTTTCAAACTTGACCAAGATATAATTAAGTCAAACATTCTGACAAAGTTGCATCAAGCTCGGGTCAAAAATATGGCCTCTAGAGTGTACACAAGGTTTTTCCAATATTTGACCTAGTGACCTAGTTTTTAACTTCATGTGACCCATTTCTAAACTTGATCAAGATATAATTAAGATAAACAATTTGACAAAGTTTCATCAAGATTGGGTAACAAATATGACCTCTAGAGTGTACACAATTTTTTTCAAGTATATGACCTAGTGACCTAGTTTTTGACCCACATGACCCATTTTTGAACTTGACCGAGATTTCATTGAGACAAACATTCTGACCAAGTTTCATCAAGATCAGGTCAAAAATATGGCCTCTAGAGTGTACACACGGTTTTTCCAAAGTTTGACCTAGTGACCTAGTTTTTAACACCATGTGACCCATTTTTGAACTTGACCAAGATATAATTAAGACAAACATTTTGACAAAGTTTCATCAAGATTGGGTCAGAAATACGGCTTCTAAAGTGTACACAAGGTTTTTCAAGTATTTCACCTAGTGACCTAGTTTTTAACCCCATGTGACCCATTTTCAAACTTGACCAAGATATAATTAAGACAAACATTCTGACAAAGTTGCATCAAGCTCGGGTCAAAAATATGGCCTCTAGAGTGTACACAAGGTTTTTCCAATATTTGACCTAGTGACCTAGTTTTTAACTTCATGTGACTCATTTCCGAACTTGATCAAGATATAATTAAGATAAACAATTTGACAAAGTTTCATCAAGATTGGGTAACAAATATGACCTCTAGAGTGTACACAAGTTTTTTCAAGTATTCGACCTAGTGACCTAGTTTTTGACCCCACATGACCCATTTTTGAACTTGACCGAGATTTCATTGAGACAAACATTCTGACAAAGTTTCATGATGATTGCATCAGAAAAGTGGCCTCTAGAGTGTACACAAGCAAAAGTTAACGGACGACGGACGGACGACGGACGGACGACGGACAACACACCATCCCATAAGCTCTGCTGGCCCTTGACCAGTAGAGCTAACAAAGATGGCCGCTGACAGCCATGTTTAACGTCGAATCAAAACGATTTTCGACAAGGACCAACATCATGTCATGCTGATCATTTTAGAAAAAGTCCCATATCAATATCACTTATAGTTTTCAAGAAGTAGTCGCTACAAACTTGTTTTTTGAAAATCTATTTTTAGCCGTGGTGGCCATCTTGAATTTCCGGCCGACCTGAAGTTTTGCTAGGATCACTTAGACATCAAGAGCAACATTCGTGTGAAGTTTCATGAAAATCCGTCAAGTAGTTTCAGAGGAGTAGTCGCTTCAAGTTTTCATTATATGACTCTATGTAAACAAAGATGGCCACTGGCGGCCATGTTTAATGTCGCATCAAAATAATTTTCGACAAGGATAAACATCATTCCATACTTTTCATTTTAGAAAAAGTCCCATGTCAAAATATCACTTATAGTTTTCAAGCAGTACTCGCTACAAACTTGTTTTTTGAAAATCTATTTTTAGCTGTGGTTGCCATCTTGAATTTCCAACCAACCTGAAATGTTGCTAGGATCATTTAGACATCAAGAGCAACATTCCTGTGAAGTTTCATGGAAATCTGTCAAGTAGTTTTAGAGGAGTAGTCGCTACAAGTTTTCATTATATAACTCTATGTAAACAAAGATGGCCGCTGGCAGCCATGTTTAACGTCGAATCAAAACAATTTTCGACAAGGACCAACATCATGTCATGCTGATCATTTTAGAAAAAGTCCCATATCAATATCACTTATAGTTTTCAAGAAGTAGTCGCTACAAACTTGTATTTTAAAAATCTATTTTTAGCTTTGGTGGCCATCTTGGATTTCACATCAACATGAATTTTTGCTAGGATCAACTAGTCTTCATGGGCAACATTTCTGTAAAGTTTCATGAATATCCATCCAGTAGTTTCAGAGGAGTAGTCGCTACAAATAAAAGTTTACGGACAGACAGACGGACGGACAGACGGACGACGGACGCCGCACCACGGCATAAGCTCTGCTGATCTCTGATCAGTCAAGGTAAAAAGTGTTACGCGACGCGACAGGACAGGACAGGAATGTGTTATGGGACGCATAAAAGCGGGAGTATAAAAATACAGTTATTATGGGCTGCCAGGGGAGAATGTTGAGTGTTATGCCGATATGGAATTGTTGTGCAAGTTGGATGAGTGTTATACTGGTGTGGAACTGTTGTAAGTTTGTTGAGTGTTATACAAGTGTGGAAATGTTGTGTAAGTTTGTTGAGTGTTATAGCAGTGTAGAACTGTTGTAAGTTTGTTGAGTGTTATACAAGTGTGGAAATGTTGTGTAAGTTTGTTGAGTGTTATACCAGTGTGGAACTGTTGTAAGTTTGTTGAGTGTTATACCAGTGAGAAAATGTTGTGTAAATTTGTTGTGTGTTATATCAGTGTGGAACTGTTGTAAGTTTGTTGAGTGTTATACAAGTGTGGAAATGTTGTGTAAGTTTGTTGAGTGTTACACCAGTGTGGAACTGTTGTAAGTTTGTGGAGTGTTATACCAGTGTGGAAATGTTGTGTAAGTTTGTTGAGTGTTATACCAGTGTGGAACTTTTGTAAGTTTGTTGAGTGTTATAAAAGTGTGGAAATGTTGTGTAAGTTTGTTGAGTGTTATACCAGTGTGGAACTGTTGTAAGTTTGTTGAGTGTTATACAAGTGTGGAACTGTTGTGTAAGTTTGTTGAGTGTTATACCAGTGTGGAACTGTTGTGTAAGTTTGTTGAGTGTTATACCAGTGTGTAACTGTTGTAAGTTTTTGAGTGTTATACAAGTGTGGAACTGTTGTGTAAGTTTGTTGAGTGTTATAGCAGTGTGGAACTGTTGTGCATTTATTGAGTGTTATACCAGTGTGGAAATGTTGTGTAAGTTTGTTGAGTGTTATACAAGTGTGGAACTATTGTAAGTTTGTTGAGTGTTATACCAGTATGGAACTGTTGTGTAAGTTTGTTGAGTGTTATACTGGTGTGGAACTGTTGTGTAAGTTAGTTTGTTGAGTGCTATACTGGTGTGGAACTGTTGTAAGTTTGTTGAGTGTTATACTGGTGTAAAACTGTTGTGTAAGTTTGTTGAGGGTTCTACCAGGGTGGAACTGTTGTAAGTTTGTTGAGTGTTATACTGGTGTGTAAGTTAGTTTGTTGAGTGTTATACTGGTGTGGAACTGTTGTGTAAGTTAGTTCGTTGAGTGTTATCCCATTATGGAAATGTTAAGTTTATTGAGTGTTATCCCAGTGTGGAACTGTTGTAAGTTTATTGAGTGTTATCCCAGTCTGGAACTGTTGTGAGTGTGTTGAGTGTTATACCAAGGTCATACTGCTGTAAGTTTGTTGAGTGTTATACCAGTGTGGAACTGTTGTGTAAGTTTGTCGAGTGTTATACTGGTGTGGAACTGTTGTGTAAGTTTGTTGAGTGTTATCCCAGTATGAAAATATTGTGTAAGTTTGTTGAGTGTTATACCAGTGTGGAACTGTTGTAAGTTTGTTGAGTGTTATCCCAGTCTGGAACTGTTGTAAGCTTGTTGAGTGTTATACCAATGTCGAACTGTTGTAAGTTTGTTGAGTGTTATTCCAGTGTCGAACTGTTTTGTAAGTTTGTCGAGTGTTATACTGGTGTGGAACTGTTGTGTAAGTTTGTTGAGTGTTATCCCAGTATGGAAATATTGTGTAAGTTTGTTGAGTGTTACACTGGTGTGGAAGTGTTAAGTTTGTTGAGAGTTATACCAGTGAGGAAATGTTTTAAGTTTGTTGAGTGTCATACTGGTGTGGAAATGTTGTAAGTTTGTTGAGTGTTATACAAGTGTGGAAATGTTGTGTAAGTTTGTTGAGTGTTATACCAGTGTGGAACTGTTGTGTAAGTTTGTTGAGTGTTATCCCAGTATGGAAATATTGTGTAAGTTTGTTGAGTTACACTGGTGTGGAACTGTCAAGTTTGTTGAGAGTTTTACCAGTGAGGAAATGTTGAGAAAGTTAGTTGAGTTTATACCATTGTGGAACTGTTGTAAGTTTGTTGAGTGTTATACTGGGGTGGAACTGTTGTAAGTTTGTTGAGTGTTATACTGGTGTGGAACTGTTGTGTAAGTTTGTTGAGTGTTATCCCAGTATGGAAATATTGTGCAAGTCTGTGGAGTGTTACACTGGTGTGGAACTGTTAAGTTTGTTGAGAGTTATACCAGTGAGGAAATGTTGTGCAAGTTAGTTGAGTTTATACTGGTGTGGAACTATTGTTAAGTTTGTTGAGTGTTATACCAGTGTGGAACTGTTGTGTACGTTTGTTGAGTGTTATACTGGTGTGGAACTGTTGTGCAAGTTTGTTGAGTGTTAAACCAGTGTGGAACTGTTGTGTAAGTTTGTTCAGTGTTATACCAGTGTGGAACTGTTGTGTAAGTTTGCTGAGTGTTATACCAGTGTGGAACTGTTGTGTAAGTTTGCTGAGTGTTATACCAGTGTGGAACTGTTGTGTAAGTTTGTTCAGTGTTATACAAGTGTGGAACTGTTGTGTAAGTTTGTTCAGTGTTATACAAGTGTGGAACTGTTGTGTAAGTTTGTTCAGTGTTATACAAGTGTGGAACTGTTGTGTAAGTTTGTTGAGTGTTATACTGGTATGGAACTGTTGTGTAAGTTTGTTCAGTGTTATACTGGTGTGGAACTGTTGTGTAAGTTTGCTGAGTGTTATACCAGTGTGGAACTGTGTAAGTTTGCTGAGTGTTATACCAGTGTGGAACTGTTGTGTAAGTTTGCGGAGTATTATACTGGTGTGGAACTGTTGTGTAAGTTTGCGGAGTATTATACTGGTGTGGAACTGTTGTGTAAGTTTGCTGAGTGTTATACCAGTGTGGAACTGCTGTAAGTTTGCTGAGTGTTATACCAGTGTGGAACTGTTGTGTAAGTTTTCAGAGTATTATACTGGTGTGGAACTGTTTTGTAAGTTTGCTGAGTGTTATACCAGTGTGGAACTGTGTAAGTTTGCTGAGTGTTATACCAGTGTGGAACTGTTGTGTAAGTTTGCGGAGTATTATACTGGTGTGGAACTGTTGTGTAAGTTTGCCGAGTGTTATACCAGTGTGGAACTGTTGTGTAAGTTTGCGGAGTATTATACTGGTGTGGAACTGTTGTGTTAATTCGACTGTTGTTCAAGTTTCAGCTAGGAGCTGTGCATGTATGTTTCACTGTTGTTTAAGTTTCACTGTTGTGTAAGTTTCACTATGGTGTAAGTTTAATTTCTTCCAACTGAGATTCTTCTGTCAGGATGCAACTGTTGTGTAACTTTCTACCAGGTTAGATTCTTCTGTTATGATACAACTATTGTGTAAGTTTCTGCCAGGTTAGATTCTTCTGTCATGATGCAACTGCCGTGTAAGTGTCGGCCAGGTTAGATTCTTCTGTCATGATGCAACTATTGTGTAAGTTTCTGCCAGGTTAGATTCTTCTGTCATGATGCAACTGTCGTGTTAGTGTCGGCCAGGTTAGATTCTTCTGTCATGATGCAACTGTTATCTAAGTTTCTGCCAGGTGAGATTCTTCTGTCATGAGGCAACTGTTGTGTAAAGTGTGTGCCAGATTAGATTCTTCTGTCATGATGCAACTGTTGTGTAAGTGTCTACCAGGTGAAATTCTGTTGTCATGATGCAACTGTTGTGTAAGTTTCTGCCAGATTAGATTCTTCTGTCATGATGCAACTGTTGTGTAAGTTTCTGCCAGGTTAGATTCTTCTGTCATGATGCAACTGTTTGTAAGTATCTGCCAGGTTAGATTCTTCTGTCACGATGCAACTGTTTGTAAGTTTCTGCCAGGTTAGATTCTACTGTCATGATGCAACTGTTGTGTAAATTCTGCCAGGTTAGATTATTCTGTCATGATGCAACTGTTGTGTCAGTTTTGAGTCAGGTGATATAACAAAGAAGGTAATATCATCTTGTGTTATTGAATGCAAGGTTGATTATCAACTTGCATTCATAGCCATTGCTTTTGCCACCTCCTCATCGCCATCTGGAAGATAACCTACATTTTTTCTCATAAACTGAGACTTCAAGTCGTACATTTATGTCAACCTATGCTAGACGAACGTATTGGATGCTGAAAACAACTATAATGCAAATAAACAGGGCGAGAAACTCTACGAAAATCTCATTATGTATGAGTTGTGGGTGATTTTTTTTTTAAGCGATTTTTTGCAAGGTTTTCTCATCAAGGGAGAAACACGACATGACATTACGTGTACCTTCACTTGCTTGACAGTGACTATAGTGTTATATTAGGCAAGTGAAAGTAACAAAACACCCCCGGACAAATTGAAACAAAATATAAATATATGATTGGAAAACAAGAATTGGACAACTTTGCTTCAGAAGAAAAAATTGTAGCGTATTTCGATATTCGAATAATTGCACTATCT
Source organism: Cyrtodaria siliqua (assembly GCA_037043455.1). Taxonomy (NCBI): domain Eukaryota; kingdom Metazoa; phylum Mollusca; class Bivalvia; order Adapedonta; family Hiatellidae; genus Cyrtodaria; species Cyrtodaria siliqua. The sequence goes on from JAWPHD010004112.1 coordinate 128,420, forward strand.
GGTTACAAGTTCATTTACAATCTTGCCTGTTCGTACTAGTTATTTGCATTTAAAAATTGTACCCTAAATTAATTCCTGTATGCATTTATACGTATTACTTTTTCTATTTATGTTTGGATGATTTTATAAGGTAGGTTGACGAGAAAACGATATGAATAAAAACTATTTCAGTATCAAAATGAGCAATTGCGTTTCGTCCTCAGTTTCATACCTCGTTTCATCACAATATTAACTAAACAGAAATGTCAGCGTACTTTAGAGTCGGCACTTCGCAGAATGTATAGCACTGATTTAATCATATCAGATTAGTCTTATATCTTCAAGTTCATGTTTTCTGCAGTTTCTTTATGATAGTACAGCTGTGATAGTAGATCTGTTTTACTTTCGAAAATGAACATTTGTTCAATTTGCGAGGACAGTCTTGACAATGGACAAGTTACTGTTATTTTAATGAAGAAAGGGTGTGATGGTGTAAATAGAGCAAGTATAGCTTGTGGTGACAAGTTATGTGTACAGCCTTGGCAAAATATTCATAAAACATGTAGAGCTACATATATCAGTCCTAAATCAATAGCAGGGCACAAGAGAAAATGTGAAGCTACTATAGGGAAAGACGACCCGCAACGCAAGCTTAGGTCCGAGAGATCATTTTCATTTAGGGAAGACTGCCTATTTTGTGGCAAACCAGGGTTAACAAGCTTCGGAAATGAAACCAAATCTATCTTTTCTGTAAGAACCTATGATTTTCAGGAGCGAATAGTTGAAGCATGCAAAAAAAGGAAAGATTCTTGGTCTAATGAGGTGTATGCCCGTATTCAAACGGTACATGATCATTTGTCACCAGGAGAGCAGTGTTTGTTTCAGGACAGGCAAAGGAAACGAGGAACTGTCTGATACATATGAATTATGTACACATCCTCTGGCACTTTTTGACACTGACGTGTTGATTTGAGCTGCTAACAAATAGAAACTAGTCGAGGCGCTTTGAAACTTCACTGATACGGACTCAGATTACAAAGAACCGAATGATGTGATATATGTTCTTGATGGTGGTGCATTAATTCAAAGAATACCATGGACAGGCGGCCTCTGAGGCACCGAGTATTGTTCTTCCATAACAAAGCACTTTGGTCGGACTTCTGTTGTAGTTTTAGATGGATATCAGGATAAACCATCAACAAAATACATCAGACTAGACACATCAGAGTTATAGCTCTTGATTTTTTAAAAAATTGTTTTCCAGTAGGCCTTAGACTATTAAAGTCAGTAGAGTGATACAGGCCCTCTTGTGCATCTTGTTCCCAGAAGACTACTTAATACACGCCACTCTGTAAATGACATAAATTTAGACATGGAGGTCATCTTGAGTGACAGTTTGGCCATAAAACACAACTCTGTCTATCCATCAGCAATTTCATAACATAATATTCTAGTCTAGATCTGAAACAATTTAATGACAATTGATCACAATAAATTTGGAATGGATCGACCTCTAAGATTTTTGTAGGTCGCCCAAGATCGCCAAGTTGACTAAAACTACGTCAAATTCATGGAATTTTAAATGTCCAGCAATCGTGCAAATATTCATACAGTCTTTCCTATCAAACCTTGCATTCTCAGTACTTTCAGTACTTTGGTATTTAGTCACAAATTCTAATATCTTGTGTAAACTATGCCTGAAGAAAACCTTAAAATAATAATAGTTAAGAGAATTACTTGGTGGAAAACACAGAGATCTATTCTTTCCAATAATATTAGTGTTTGGTATTATATAATTCCTTTCCAGATAGTTTATAGCTATGTTACAGCTACCAAAGCTTACTTCACAAGGTGTTTCCCCATTTCACTCAATTTCAACAAGAGCGCCGCCTAACGGGGCTTTATATGCCCGTTTTCTAAAGTTTTTATGTTAAAAGCATTTCCTAGATGTCAGGTCAATGTAACCCCTAACAAAAAATAACTGATTGGGGATGTTGTTTAACCAAAAGCACTATTTGTATAAAGTTTCAAGACTGTAGTTCAAATATTCGTGAATAACTGCTGGGAAGGAATTTGTCATGATCAGGTCACAGTGACCTTGACATCTGACCTACTAAGCTTAAAATTAATAGAGGTTGTTATTTTAACATGGGTACTATTTCTGTAAAGTTTCAAAATTGTAGGTCTAATAGTTACAAGTTACAGGAATTGTTTTTAGGATTCAGTCATTGTCAGTCCAATGTGACCTGGATGACCTACTGAACCCAAAAGTAATAGGCTTCCTCCTCTGACCAAGGACAATGCACCTATGAAGTTAAATAAGTGTAAGTATTATACTCCTGGAGTTATCACTTGGAATATGTACTGGTGCCCTTGAGCTTTGATCTAGTGACCCCAAAAGCAACAGGGTTCCTCCTCTGACCAAATGCAATTTATCTATGAAGTTTCATGTGTGCGAGTCTTGTGGTTTCACAGTTATTTGGCAGAATGTGTATTTCCATATAACTTAATAAGGTCATGGTGACCGTGACATTTGGCCTACTGACCCCAAAGACAATAAGGTTCTTTCTCTTGCCAATGTCAATGCACATATGAAGTTTCATCAATGGGGTTGTCATAGCGCCCTTGACCATTGACGTGCTAACCCCAATGAAATACAATATTTTCTCTTACCAAGGGCGACGTATCTATGAAGTTTCATGAGAGTAGGTGTTATGGACACGAAATGCCTATTTCCATATAATGTCACGGAGACCTTGACCTTTGACCAAATGACCCAAAATCAATAGGGTTCCTCCTCTCACCAAAGTCAATAAACCTATGAAATTTCTTGAGTGTGGGTGTTATAGTTTCAAAGTTATCGCGAGGAATGCCTATTTCCATATAAGGTGATGGCCACCTTGACCTTTGTCCCACTGAACCATAATCAAAAAGGCAATATACCTATGAAGTTTCATAAGTGTGGGCATTATGGTTTCGAAGTTATCAGATGGAATATCTATTTCCATATAAGGTCATGGGGACCTTGACCTTTGACCTACTGACCCCAAAAACAACATGGTTCCTCCTTTCACCTAGGGCAATGTACCTTTTGAAGTTATTGTGTGGAATGCATATTTCAATATAGTCACTGTGACCTGACCTTTGACCTACTGGGCTCAAAAGAAATTGAGTTCCTGCTTTCAACAAGGGCGATGAAGTTTCATGAGCGTAGATGTTACGGTTTGTTAAACCTGATACAATTTGTCCTGGATGGAATTCATATTTCTCCAGAAACCGCCTCCTCGCCGAGCTGACGGAAGTGAGATTGACGCTGTCAGGTAGCCATAGCCATACTGGGTTAACATCCTGGTCTGACAGCCAGATCAGTGAGTTAATGTTCCCTTCTTACAATCATATCTGTGGGTTTATGTCCACTTTTGAGAACCAGATCAGTGGGTCTATGTCCACCTCTAAAGGCCATATCAGTGGGTTTATTTCAATTCTGACATCTTACAGCCGTATGTCCACTTCAAACAACTGTTTCAATGGGTTTATGTCACCTTCTGACAACCAGATCAGTGGGTTTATGTCCCCTTCTTACTGCTGGATCAGTGAGTTTCGATTCTTCCGTCATGATTCCTCTAACAGTCTTATCAATGGGTTTATGTCCCATTCTGACAACCGGATCAGTGGGTTTATGTCCCCTTCTTACAATGGATCAGTGAGTTTATGTTCCCTTCTTACAGCCAGATCAGTGGGTTTAAGTCCACTTCTGACAACCAGATCAGTGGGTTTATGTCCACCTATGACAGTCTCAATAGGTTTATCGCTCAGTCTGACCGCCGGATCATGTGTTTATGTCCCCATCTGACAGCCGAATCAGTGGGTTTATGTCCCAATCTGACAGCCAGATCAGTGGTTTATACTTTATACCCATTTCTGACAGCCGGATCAGTGGTTTATACCCCATTCTGACAGCCGAATCAGACAGTGGTTTATACCACCTTCTGACAGCCGGATCAGTGGTTTATACCCCTTCTTACAGCTGGATTATTGGGTTTATGTCTGTGAATACCAGATCAGCGGGTTTATGTCCCCTTCTTATAGCTGGATCAGTGGTTTATACCCTTTTCTGACCAGATCAGTGAGTTTATGTCCCCTTCTGAAAACTAGATCAGTGGTTTATGTCCCCGTCTTACAGCTGAATCAGTGGATTTTTGTCCCCATCCGACAACTGATTCAATTGATTATTTACCCTGTGTGACAGATCAGTGGGTTTATGTCCACTTCTGATAATCGGATCAGTGGGTTTATGTCCACTTCTGACAACCGAATCAGTGGGTTTATGTCCACTTCTGACAACCAAATCAGTGGCTTTATGTCCACTTCTGACAAGCGAATCAGTGGGTTTATGTCCACTTCTGACAACCGAATCAGTGGGTTTATGTCCACTTCTGACAACCAAATCAGTGGCTTTATGTCCACTTCCGACAACCAAATCAATGGGTTTATGTCCACTTCTGACAAGCGAATCAGTGGGTTTATGTCCACTTCTGACAAGCGAATCAGTGGGTTTATGTCCACTTCTGACAAGCGAATCAGTGGGTTTATGTCCACTTCTGACAACCGAATCAGTGGGTTTATGTCCACTTCTGACAACAGGATCAGTGAGTTTATGTCCACTTCCAATAACCGAATCAGTGGTTTATGTTCTCATCTAAAAAGTGGATCCCATGGGTTTATGTCCCCTTCTGGTTGCCAATCCAGTGGGTTTATGTCTTATTACTAGCGGCTATAAGCAACTTGTTCAATGTCACAGCAGTGAAGTGCAACATTTTCTGCCTCAATAATGCATAAACTTATCATCCTGGCTTGCAGCCATTACTGAAGGTTGTAAGAAAGGTGAAAGTACTGATCTAATCATCGAGTGTCTGACTCCTGCATTCCTCGATTAGTCGTTGACAAAAAACTGAAATTATGTAATTCAGCTTGTAAGTACCTATAGCAAAAAAAAAAAAACTTGAATGCAAAACTAGGTAAATAATGCAAACACGATTTACTTGCCTAAAATATTTATTGGTTTTTAAATTCATTATGCTAAACTGTAATCTGTGCCATAAGAGTGATATGTATAAGCGGTATAGCTAATTTAGTAATCCATGTAATTTGAATTGGGTTTTAAGGCACACCAACACATGAAAGATTATATGGTGCCTAGCAGGAATGAACGTGCCATGCTTGTCCTCCATTTACATCAAGATAAAATATGGAGAATGGGCCTAGAACCTTCTTACCTGCAGAACTGCAGAGTTGCTGTAAATTCTAGTAGACACTCCATATATGATGGAGCCACGTTTCCACATTTGCATATGCAGTGTAGTAATCCATGTAAAATATACTATGTGTAAAGTTATCAAATTAACACAATTCTACTTCATTGGGCTGGCAAGGCCCGCTTGTCAGCACAGTGAACAATAAACTGGAGAACCATGGTTCAAGCCTCACCGTTGCCTCGGAGTTTCGTCAGATGTGTTCTTGGTTTCTTTCCTTCAGCCTCGTCTCCCAGATGGAAACGTAAACCCCCCCCTCTCAGCCTCGTCTCCCAGATGGAAACGTAAACCCCCCCTCTCAGCCTCGTCTCCCAGATGGAAACGTACACCCCCCCCCCCCCCCCCCCCCCCCCCCACCCCCGGCTGTCCTTTGTATCAAACTCTATCCTTTAAGGAAGTTAAAAAACCAAAGGAATCTATTTGTTAAGAGTTGGGCAGGTTTCCATATTCCTATGTATCCAGCCCTCTCTCTCTGCTGCGTCTTTAAATAACCTATACCGTGCTGATTAGCTGTAAATCAACATTCAATTCTTCTTCATTGTGTATTTAAAATAAAATATAAAATAAATATCATTGAATTAATAAACACGTACTACTTCATTACATATTTAAAATAAAGTAAGTATAATCAAATTAGTCCGATACTTTGTTATATGTTTTACAGGGTGCTTGATCTTGAAAAACATACAATTTTTATTTGTAAATTAACACATTTGTCCAGTATAGTAGTATGCAACACTAAGCATGCTGATCAAATTCAAGTACCTGATCAGAAGCCAATATATATCTATCCAGAAAATGACTGGCCACACTCAAATACATGCCTCTCTTGGACTATAGATGTAATAATGAAGTAACATTCTAATGGTAAAGACACTTGATACTTTTGACATTTCGAGAATGGGTTGTCAATCGATGAGACAACAAGACTGGTCTAAGGAAAATAGCTATTAAAGGTGAAAATATAGTATCTCCATTGTTATAAAATTCTTATCTAAAGTTAACACTAAGTCTTGTATTGTACTGACTTTAAAATGATGCATTTTATGATGCGACTCACGACATTAGCTTAGGTAATTCGAGTCTTCCCAGAGAGAGGCAAAGGATAGGTAGGAATCCGGGATAACCTTTCTCTACTGTACGTGCCAAGAAGATCTCCGATACACAGAAAACCTGTTTAACGTCCCAATCCAGCAGAAAAGACTAAGCAAATCTTCCACTGAAGAAACCCTGTGGAGCAAATAGCTTCCTTGCTTTATGTTCAGCATATGGGACTGGTCTGTCCAGTGGGTGTAATGTGACTGGGTGGGGTATCATCATGTCACGTGTCGATGGTGTGGTATTCCAGCGTGGCAGCACTATGAAGTTGAGAATTGAGTGCACCGCTACAAGAAGATTATGACTGAAGATTGTTAAAAGTGATGATAAACTCCATACATATATATAAAAAGTATATGGATAGATATATATTATCAGAGACGTAATAAACCATGTATTTATGGTATTTAAGACTTCTTAAATAACTGATATTATGACTAAGAACAAATCCAATGGAGAAAAAAGAAAGGCTATGAGATGTTGTTCCTAAATCGCCCTGTAGCCCATGAACTATCAGAGGTTATTTAGACCCATTCTCAGGAAGATTGAGCGCCAGGATACCATGGAATACTCTTGCTATCATACATATTCCTCTGTCAACATATTGCTCTACATATAGGCAAACCAATACACTGCATGTACCAGACACTGTTCATTGATCAACATTTAGAACTATCGTTTGTTTGTTTCTTGCTGAATGTGAACATCGCCATCATTAACACTAAACATCCCTGCCAAACTATTTCTTAATAAGAACATTAACTATTTCTTCAGTTAATTAATTGCCTAACAGATTTCATACTTAGCAACATCATTCTTAGATTCTAAATAATCAAAGAGCAAATGCTAATTTCTCAACCTGCTAGTAATGTTAGTATCTTTCTTCTGACATCTTTCTTAACCTTCAGATGGACATCCAAAGGTAAGTTTTAAAGATGAATGGCCACCATTCCACCATCCAGGTCATCCGGACTTCCAAGTCCACCATGCTATCTGCTGGGCCATACATCTTTTTTTATTCAAAGAATAAATCTGGTACTTAATTGATGATAATTTATAACTCATAACTCATTAGTACAATACTGACAGTTCCTCAAGGGAAAGCACATGTATATTTCATTCATATCATTACAACTCTCATCTTCAACATCTGACACCGATTATTGCAGGAGATGATAAATGCAGGAGACCGAGCACTCCTTGCAGTGGCCACATCAAAGGTCGTTAAACCCAAATATCCTGGTAAAGCACTTCCAAAAGTTCAGAATGTGATTACGCACCAATTATAAGCAAGGGGGGAAAAGAATAGCCATTATTATGAGAAACTCTGTGGAGAATATGTGTGTGTTTGTATAATTAGAACCAGCAACACATGTGCACTATAGATAAATGAATATACGATGCACAAACAATTTCCAGATCAGTAAAACTGTGTACAGATCTTTTCTGGAATACCTCAGGCAAGGGAATTGTTTTAAATTCCACTTTTAGTGTGGTTTAATTGATATTATAAAATTTTAATTCAGATTGAAGACACTGAAGTCTTAAGTGACATCATTATTAACAGAACTGTTTAAACCAATTGTATTTTTATTTGTTTTACTTCCTTCCTCCTACTAGAACTTATTATTTTGTACAACACTGTTCAATCATTTTAATTATCATTTTGTTTTTCTTTGTTAATTGCTTCAATTATTATTGAGAAACATACATTTAAAACGGCTACTAAGTTGTATGCAAAAATAAGTATTATTTGCATGACGTAGATACAACTTTTACCACTGCGTGACTGCACGGGGAAATGAGGTAAATCTGAATTGTATAGCTAGCTGCACAACTATTGCCAGATAAGTGATAAATACATTTACCTGTGGAACCTGTTCAAAGTTTTCCACGTCATCAAATAAAATCATATTCTCGCTTTTCCCAGATATTGCAATGTGTGAATTGTAAATATCTATTGCTGTGTATTTATTTCAATTTAAATAAACATTATAAACATGTTCCTGAAACAAAACATGGCCGGAGAACTTTAAGAGTTAAATTTGTTAATTGAATACTACAATTATTATTTTGTACAGTTCAATCATTTTGTTAACCTTGATTGTTTCTTCCTCCCACTAACAGGTAGGTCGTAGTCAAGCTGTGTAACATCAGATACTGCCTTTCAGACTGCATGAGCCGGCCGTGGCTCAGTGGTTAGCACAGTTTATTTAAATTTGTAGGGGTTCAAGCCCCACCTGCGCCACTATGTTTCTTTGAAGGGGTTCATAGTTTATTTAGTCCCTAGCCTCATCCATCAGATTGGGATGTAAACTGAGTGGTTCCCTGAATTAAAGAGTCAATCATTAAAACTTGTAAACAAGAGCATCACCTAGCAGGGCGAATTACCGCCATTCAAAGGGAAATAGTTTTTAAAAATATGAATTGGAGAGTTATGGGCCTTGATAAGATGTATTCATCGGATCATGTTGAAGATGAGTGCAAAGTTTCATTGTTGTACACCAAATACTTTGGAAGTTATTACCCACAATTGCTTGTAAAATGCAAGTTTAAGTTTGATTAAACATATTTTTCAAAGGGGAATAATTCAAAAAATATAAACCAGAGAGTTATGGGCCTTTATCAGATGTTTGCTAAGGACGTTTACAAAGTTTTATTGTTGTAGACCTTATACATTAAAAGTTATTAGACACAATCAGTTGTCAGGTAAAAGTAAACAGACAGATGGACAGACAAACGGACGTATAAGGCCACGACATAACACGTCCCTATGGGCGTATAGAAACCATAGGCTTCTATCTGCTTTTGAGAGGTCATAGTTTCCTGATTCCTATGTTTCCTTCCCCTCTCTCTGGGGCATAAATAACCAAATATAATGTGTTGATGAACAGTTATACAACTCATTCAGACTGGGATCAAGCCACATAAAAGATGAATGGGAGCAATGGGCACTCTCAATCAGACTGAAGCCAAACTTTACCAACGTTTGGTGCAGCTGCTGCCTTTCCAAAAGGGAACAAGGCTTAGGCTAACCTCTGTTGGATACTATATCGAGAATGGGGTCAACCCTAACCTAACCTGTATATATCAAGATAGCCTTTGATAGCACATCAGTGAGGAAGTTATTAGTTCACATGCTCTTCCTTATTCATACAACCATGATCCTGAATGCTAAACCTTCCTGAGCCAAACATTCTTTTAAACAAAGCACCTGCTGCAAACTAGAATTACCATGACTTCTCTTCAAGGTGATTATTGACCCCCAATAGCTTGAGCTATAGCCTTTTAACAAAAACTCTTTGTAGTAGTTTTAGTGCCAACAAAACCTGTAATCATACTTGAGCTTCTTTTTCAAGATGCTAGATGACTAAAACTACTATCATTATGTATATACCTCTTACATATATACCTCTTACAGCTAAAACCCTTGGTGTTCATGAAAATATGCTACTGAAACTAGATTTCTGACCTTCACAATGGAACATTATCCACCATTTTTCATAGTTACACCTTTATCTGCCAGAACCCTTTGGCTTTCATGACAATCTATTATTTCAACCGGAGAAAATGCAACAAGCAAGACCAATAACAAGGTGTTGACCTCCCTGCTTGATAATGTTCAGTGTTACAAACCATCAGAACAACTACTAAATACTTTAGCAGATGATTCTACTACACACACCAGTTACCATTGAGGATGGCTATCACCTTCATGGGGCATTGCTTACATTCTCTACCATTTGCACCAGATGGTTAAAAACACACAGCAGCCATTATGAAAGACAGTTGTTTTCAGTATTTTCTTACACAAATATGTGTTTGTGGCCAGTGTCAATCACGTGTGTTTAAAAGCAAACCAACTGCAATAAATGCATACAAAAATGTGGAATAATTGCATATGTATGTATATGTTTGGCGTTTAACATCGCTTTAAAGTTTAAGGTTTTTCAGTTATAACACGATGGTGTCTACTTGTAGCAGTGAGCTCAATGCGCACTCTGTGAGCTCAATGCGCACTCCGTGAGCTCAATGCGCACTTATATAGTGCTGCCACTCTGGAAACCACGCCGTAGACAAATATGCCTTGATACATTTTAATGACACCAGGCCGACCAGTAAGAGCACTATCCTTTACATGCTGAACGGCAAGAAAGGAAGCTATCAGTACCATTTTTAAGTAGCCTTTTGTATGACCCAGCCAGGGATTGAACTCACTGTCACCCGCATGCAAGACGGATGCTATACCACTAGGCCATGCCAAGGTCTTTGATGTAATAAGTTGTATAGCCAACGGAAATGCAACAAACCAAAACTCACAGAGGGTGTTCCCACATAGGTTATGCATTATTACTACAAGGAAAAAAGTAAAAGACGCTATTCATAAGAGGTTCTTATCATCTAATGCAGCATAATCTACCAACAACAAACTTTAAAATTTACTACGCGTAAAAAAAATACAGCGTTTTTAATAAATAAACAGTATTCCATGTGTACATTACATAACCACTGAAGAGTATGCATTTTTTCACCGACTACCTATTTAGAATTAACATTTTATAACCAATTCCTGTTATACTTGTTTCAGAATAATAGCTTCACCAAAATCTTGATATATGTATCATCTAAAGGTTTTGGCCCAGATAGTTTAAAGTTCTTGAGACTATTTTTTAGTAATGGTGACCATCTTGCAGGTTGTACAAATTTTAACAAACTTGAAAACCTAAGAATAATCCATGTGAAGTTTGATCAAATCAGTCGAGTGGTTTCTGAGAAGATCTTTAAAGCTAAAGATAACAATGGATTGACGGAAGACGGACAGACAGATAGACTGGACTGACGGAAATCAGGGCTTTTTCCCACAGAATTGGGAAGAGGCCCAGGCCTGTCCATTTTGGGAAAAAAGAACTCGCTTATTTCTCATTTTGGGAAAAATACAAGATTTCATAAATTAAGTAAATATGACATTAATATACTTTATTTATATTGTCATCCATTATTTACCATAATTATTAACTTTTCCAAGTCGGAATTTACTTAGCAGACAAAAACACATTGCAGAATTCATGCTCTTTCTTAAATTCTGAGATACTGCTGTTTTCCGATTGGGAAATATTTCTGCCACAGTTGGGAAAAAAAGTCCAATTTTCAGTTGGGAAGAGGCCCTTTACAGGCCTCTGTTATATAAGGTAAAAAAAGCCCTGGAAATAGCTCAACTTTCTTCGGCTCAGGTGAGCTAAAAGAAAATCAGAAAACGTTTTTCAAAAATGATTATGAATGAGTTGTGAATATCAAGTTATTTAAGGCATTCATGCTTCTTGTTTATCTTCCATGATACTAAACTTGGATTTTAACCAAACAGCCAAGAAATGATAATGTCAGATAATGTTACCAAAGTTGTTTTTTGATTTAATGCTACTACTGAGAAACTATGTATTTGAAGATTTGATGGGGACAAGAATAAGAACTAGATCAATTCCGAGAATTAAGGTTATTTTAGAAGGCTAATTATAAGAACTACACGTACTCTTCAAGTGGTCTGACAGACAGTGTTTGGGACTACATGCATACCCATTTCCACTGACCAGCATTATATTGTCCACAACATGTGCATTATATTGGCCACACAATGTGTATATAATATTGACCACAACATGTATTACAGTATACAAAACTGACCTCACCATGTGTATATAATATTGGCCATAAAATGTGTAAATTATATTGGCCACACAATGCATATATAAACTACTGTCCACAACATGTAGACAAAGCTGACCTCACCATGTGTATATAATATTGACGACAACATGTGCATATTATATTGGCCACAACATAGGTATATTATATTGGCCACAACATAGTTATATCATATTGACCACAACATAGGTATATTATATTGGCCACAACATAGGTATATTATATTGGCCACAACATAGGTATATCATATTGGCCACCACATAGGTATATTATATTAGCCACAACATAGGTATATTATATTGGGCACAACATAGATATATCATATTGGCCACAACATAGGTATATATCGTATTGACCACAACATAGGTATATCATATTGGCCACAACATAAGTATATTATATTGGCCACAACATAGGTATATTATATTGGACACAACTTTCTACAGTTTATTGACAAACTGGATATTCTTAGAAACACTTGTTAAAACATACAAAAAGCACCGATTTTATTAACAGAACAAAATAAATAAGTTCATCTTTAATAAATGTAATAAATGTCTAGGAGAGTTGATAGAAAGCAGAACTACAAACGCAGCCTACGTACAATCAGGGATGTTGGGTAAGATTGTATACGCATTATAGCATTTGCCATAAGATTGTATACACATATTGGCATTTGCCAGGAAGTTTTCTTCTGCATGTAAATCTCTTAATAACACAAACTAGGTATGCGGTGTGTGACCGAAGAATGTTGAAAGTGGCTCACCTGGTGAATTGTGCAATTTATATACAGCATACACCATAAACAACACTTCCACCCCCAACTGGTTGATTTACACCGGTGAGGTAACAACCGACTCCAGTGCTGATGTTGGTGGTGGAACCTATCTAGACAGCATTCCAGACAGAAATACACCAGAATATCAAATACATCAGCCAAATGTAGCAATATAATGTTAAAATATCATAAAAATAGCTATCTGTCAGATTAAAGACTTGTCAGAAAACTGTTTTTCCAAGAATAAAAAGGGTACCAGTGATAAGTTGTGCAATATTTTATAGATATGATTTCACCATTTTCAGTTATGCATATCAATTTAATGAAAGATGCAGGATTAATGGCTACAAAAACTGTACTGGCAGTAAGCATGACAGAATGTAAGCATTCCAGTTTTTAAAATAACCTACCGCAGCCAAACCCGAGGACAACTTGCAGGAGTATCTGAAGATATTATACAAGAGTGTCTGTGGACATTATACAAGAGTGTACGAGGACATTAAGAGTAAGTTACTGAAGACATTTTTCAAGAGTCTCCATGGCATTATAATTTGCAAGAGTCACTGAGGAAAGTATGAAAGAGTCTGGGAACATTATACAAGAGTTTGAAGACATTATGCAAGAGCCACAGAGGACATTATGCACAAGTGAAGACATAATGCAAAAGCTATTGAGAACATTATACAAAAGTTTGAAGACTTAATGCAAGAGCCACTGAGGACACCATACAAGTTTGAGGACATTATGCGAGAATCTCTGCAGACATTATGAACAAATCTGAGGACATTATGCAAGCCTTCTTCTTTCCACTTATCGGCTTTCAGAAGGTTGGATATCCATTTCTAGAAAAATCTTATTATCGTAATCCAACGTACGGACAGTAGTCCCCCTACTACGTCTTATTCCAAGCTAATCATTGATCCATGCGGCATTTGAACTCACCTGAAGCAGGGGAAGTGTTCTGCACCAGACAAGCCATCTCTAGACCCCCCGAGCCAGATGAGACTGAGACAGGGGGGTGACGCGCTTCTGTCCCTATCCTGATGCTTATATGTATCCAGTTCGAAACACCACAATCCAAGTATTCCTATATCAATTTTAACTCTTTACTGCTTGTATGTCATTCTATTCAATTATTTTTTTATACTTCTGTTTTTCCACACTGAAATTTTACTGAAAGTAGTACTTTCTCCATATTTCCGTTAATTTCTTTCTGATGTTGTATCTATGCTTTACCATTTAACTTGGTTTCTACCTCACATTTTAATAAATATTTTCAACAGCTTTAGAAATCCAATTTCTTTTATTCTTTTAGTTTAAGATGATACACTTCACATTAAAATCCACCGACATACCATGTATTTAATTACTTGAGTAAACCAATCACAGAAACCATTTGCAACTCTTTTCAACTTCAAATATTTACAGCTTTCCAACTCCTAGTCTGACTGTAAACGCACCATGTGTGGCACCCATTTTGTCCAATGTGTCCAGCCAACCGTTATCCTTACTTGCCACTGGTCAAATCCCCAACATCATCCGAACCGTAACACCAATCGAGCCCTTTGCTCCACTCTTCTAGTCCACAACAAACAACAGCAAAGACTGAGACTGACAATCAGCTGTTGGTGTAGGTAGATGCTCTGCAGTGGTACCCAGGTATAATATCCGCCATCCAATATACTCCCAAGTCAGCAGTTTACCTTTCCACAACAGATTGTCTAGATTAAAACAGGCTGTCACTTTCAGTTTGAGCACCGCTCACAGGTACCAATCTTCGGTATCTGTAACATTCCATTGGGAACAATACACATTCATGTTCCTCCTCGTCTCACAGCGTTATCCTCCTACCTGTAGCACTCTTACATACATCACACACAATCCACATTTTCTCAGAAAAGCATATTTTCAATATTTTAGGGGTCTTTAGTCACTGGTGCTCTCTGTTTCATAATTGAGAACCTGTGCTATTAATTATCTGGTTTTCTATCCTTCTCTGATAGATATCCTTTTCTATGGAACATTTCAGTACATTTTTTCGAATGTGATCTCAATGTCATGGGAAAAAATCCAATTTTTCATTCATTATCTTATAACTGCTTCTTACAAGTGGTAGCAGCCAAAAAAGTAATGCAACATTTATCAAGAAGTTAATTTGATATTGCCCTCTGCAAAAAACATTTCCAGACTATTCTGGTTCGGTTCCATTGCAATAGTTTTTAAACTTCATAACAAAACTGAAATATGTCTATGGCAAATGTCAGGTACTACTGATTTTTAGCAAGACTTAAATTGTTATCGGGCTATGAATGCGATAAATAAAATGTAAATGAAAACCTCCGACTCTTAACTACAACCTATCTGAAGAAATTCTGATGTGGGAATCTTGGAATCATAATAGCATCCTGTAGCCTGTAGTACCACTTATCTAACTGCACCCTGTATTCATTAACTCACAAAATTCATTGCACAACAGGCTTCTATTTGCAGCCGCAACAGTTCCGAATCCAGTTCATAAAAGAAGAACATTGTTCCTAAAGTTGCCTTTTGGTAAATTCTTTTGAGATCATAAACTGATTTTATAATAACATTAGATCATTTTCCCACCGCAATTATGTCATTTCTCAATTAATGAAATTGTAATTAACAATTAAAGAAGTCGTGAATTTAAGTGGTTCCATAATATTATAGGGTTTCTGATGTTCATAGTGCCATGATTCACTTATTTCACCTCATAACATAATTACAAACATGAGAAACTCGTCATAATTAGTGCCATGCTATGATTGTCTAAATATATTGCTTGTGCAATACCAGTACATTTGATTAAAACCTTTTCGTTTTCACCTTTATGTTCAAAGTCCTATTGAAACCCATGCACCTTTAAATCTCTATGATTACCTTGCTATAATTAGCTTGCTGATATGTCACGTTTAACCATGAACTTCCAAAGATGGTGAACTAAGGTAAAACCTACTTCTGTGTTAAATTTCAATAAAAAGAAGTTTCAATAAAAAGAAGTCTCAAAATGACCTTGAAATCTCATAAATTGCCTGGAATTTCACTTACATAAACATCCTAAATGTTAGGAAAACTTTTATATTGTCTTCTGAGTTTCAGACTGCCTTACAGTACTTTCACGACTCCCACTCAATCCTTGATAATCCCACAAACAGCATACCAGTCATCACAGATGGCATCCAACCACAGGTAAAAATCCTCACTCAAAATTCCAATCTCAATCACTTTCACAGATGGAAGCCCACCTAATTAAAAAAATCACCAATGCATTAACACACCACCTAAACCTAACAACAAAATATAAACTTTGAAATATCTCTATCCCCACTAAACTTTTACTACTGTTCATCCTCTATGGAGATTCAAAACCTATACAAATTCAGGTAAATCATTTTGAACACTCTCAGAACCAAAACAGCTGTATTTACTCCCGATTAAATTGAAATCATGACAGCAAGAGGTACAGGAGTGAGTGAGAGCACTTTTGTTTCGGCAGATTTTGGGGTGAGTTATCAGGAGTTGCAGTTTTCTGGAGAGCAGTAACCACAAGATTATGTTGAAGGCCGGGGCACTCAAATGGACAACGTTGAAGAAATATAGTGAATAGGAACTCACATCAGACAATATGGAGTATCGAAGAGAGTTGAAATATCAATTAATTAGTCAAGCCTGCTCGGAAGACCACCTGTATTAACAGACCTCTGCTTCAGTTCCCAAATATAATGGCAAAGAAAAATGCACCTGTATTACAAGACCACCTACATTAAGAGACCAATTTTACTTTTCCCTTTAGTAACTGTAATGCCAAATACACGATTTCATTCTGTATGTATTTGATTGTTTAAGCCATTTCCATTAATCCCCTTAATCCAGCCGGATTACTCATTATGTATTTTGGCAGCAACCAAAATATAGATATGCAACCAACCTTGCGTGCTATCTGCTACCCTAAATTCTAATTTTATAATGTACTGCAGCTTTGAATGTGAATTAATATGAAAACATTATCAAATATTACAATCATATGTTATCCTTACCAATTTATTGTTTTAAGAAATAATTTCGCATCTGATGGGCTTACATTATGGTACCTAATAATCATTTGACATTGGAAGTAAAGCAGTTCAAAAGCTCAGGGATAAGGCCTTGCGTTTTAGAGCTACAGACTTCTGCTCCGCACGGGTTCACTCCCCAACAGAGGCATGTCTGATAGGGAAACTTCATCATTCATCTCATTTCCTTCTGACATTGCTGGCCCATTATGACTTAATATTATGCTTTAACAGGATGTAAAACTCTTTTCACTCATACTAAGGAAGTATCGTCTTGTTTACCATTGTCAACGTTGCACTTCCTGCGTCGTCTTGTTTACCAATGTCAACCTTGCACTTCCAGCGTCGTCTTGTTTACCAATGTCAACGTTGCACTTCCTGCGTCGTCTTGTTTACAAATGTCAACCTTGCACTTCCAGCGTCGTCTTGTTTACCAATGTCAACGTTGCACTTCCTGCGTCGTCTTGTTTACCAAGGTCAACGTTGCACTTCCTGCGTCGTCTTGTTTACCAATGTCAACCTTGCACTTCCAGCGTCGTCTTGTTTACCAATGTCAACGTTGCACTTCCTGCGTCGTCTTGTTTACCAATGTCAACGTTGCACTTCCAGCGTCGTCTTGTTTACCAATGTCAACGTTGCACTTCCAGCGTCATCTTGTTTATCAATGTCAACGTTGCACTTCCAGCGTCGTCTTGTTTACCAATGTCAACGTTGCACTTTCAGCGTCGTCTTGTTTACCAATGTCAATGTGGCACTTTCAGCGTCGTCTTGTTTACCAATGTCAATGTTGCACTTTCAGCGTCGTCTTGTTTACCAATGTCTATGTTGCACTTTCAGCGTCGTCTTGTTTACCATTGTCAACGTTGCACTTCATGCGTCGTCTTTTTACCATTGTCAACCTTGCACTTCCTGCGTCGTCTTGTTTACCAATGTCAACGTTGCACTTCCAGCTTCGTCTTGTTAGCCAATGTCAACATTGCACTTCCAGCGTCGTCTTGTTTACCCGCTGGAAGTGCAACGTTGACAATGGTAAACAAGATGTCGCAGGAAGTACAACACTGACATCATTAAACAAGATGATGCAGGAAGTGCAAAGTTGAAAGTGCAACGTTGACAATGGTGAACAAGACGACGCAGGAAGTACAACACTGACATCATTAAACAAGATGATGCAGGAAGTGCAAAGTTGAAAGTGCAACGTTGACAATGGTGAACAAGACGACGCAGGAAGTACAACACTGACATCATTAAACAAGATGACACAGAAAGCGCTATGTTCACATCATTAAACAAGATGATGCAGAAAGTGCAACATTGACACTGGTAAACAAGACGATGCAGGAAGTTTGCAAGATTGTTGTTTGTCCCTTTAATATCTATGAGAATACAAAATATTAAACCAAGTCTGTAGCTTTACGTTTTCTTGGTTCTGCAATTTCCAAAAAGTAGACACCAAAGAGTAGACTCCCTTGCTTCATTAGGGATCAAGTCATAAAAATATTTAAATGAAATGTGATTTTATAGCAATCTGCCTACTTTTATTCTGATCTACAAAATATAAAATGTTTCTTTGGTTTATTCAATGGCACATTATCAAAACATAAGCACAAAAGTCTTTCCACTTACTGTGTCATAGCAGGCCTTACGTTCGGCATACTTTATAATCAAAGTTACTTCCCTTTCCATGTATAATGCTGGCTTTCTCATCAGAGTTATTTCTCTTTGGAATGAGTAACTTGAAATTGTATAGAGAAATTCAACTCAAACATGAGCATACACTTTAAACATTTCATGTTATAAATAGACAGAAAACTCTTTATTTGCTTTTTTTAACATTAAAGCCTGCCTGGCATGAGCCTATTTTTTCCCTATTTTCTTCTAGTTTCCACTCTTTGAAGGGTCGTTCTGCTTCAGGCTCATTACACAAACAACTTAAACAAACCATGTCATTAATATTCTCTGAAGAACAGTTGCTGCTAATTAACTTTTTACCTGGAATCTATAAACTTTACCATCAGTATACACAGAGAGGAGCCCAAGTAAACTGAACTGAAACTGTTTAGCTCTTCTACAGTTTTCTCCCTTTCTTTTCCTAAGTGTCAAAATCTGCTGTCCTATGTAAAGTACAAACGTGGTTTTTTTTTTAAACAAAACCGTCATTTAAAGGTAAATAATAAAAAAGTTAATTGCACATTGTAAACAACTTCCACTAAAGTTAACTGAAACTAGTTTTCTCCCCCGCTTGTGTTCTACATAAATGATATGCGTGGTGTTTAGTTAAAACAAAACTCTCATTTATAGGAACAAAACAAAAACTGTAATTACACACTGTAAACAACATGCACTGAAATCGTAAATCTCAATAACATTTAATGTTCACAAAACTGCACGGTAGAACCTAATAGTGCTAAAATTACTTCGTTAAAACACTTTCTGTGCATGGATGTTCCTACCGCAATGCAAAGCCAAAAAAACAAACACTTCAGGACAAACAAAAAAGATAAAATCTTTCTAAAAACTTGAAAATTCTTCTTCATCAGCTAATTAATGTATATCAAACATGTCAGTATTCAACCTAGGCTAATCTTGAATAAGACAACAGGCATAAACTTATACTTCATTTGTTTTATTCATAAATCAATGCCAAAGAATCAATTATCAAGATGCACTTTCATGCAGGGTTATCTCCCCTGAGCTTCTATAAACATTGCAGGATTTCCTGGGTCAACTGCGTTCAAAAATGTAGGTAGAAAACATTGAAGCAATTAAACTGTGCCATCTTCACAAAATGCCAACAGGCAAGAATTTAGACACATCCATATACTATTTGTTATCCTTCAATTTAAGGACTTAAACTTTCTCAGCATTTGTATGAACTTTTGACACAGGATCAACCATTTTCATGGGAAATTACAAACTAATGAACTTTCATATTTCAAATGTTAAATTGTAGTTGAAATTCTATACCAATTAAGAATTTAGAATTAGAATATGTTTTTGTGTAATTAATTACAAGCTTTTAGCAGTAGAGATTTTACCCCAGATAACAACAGTTAGAACAAAGTACTTGTGTAGAAAGTTTCTTTTTTGAAATTGTTCTCCAAAGGTCATCAAGGGGAACAATACATACTGACCATAGATTCTTGTGTTGGTTTCTTTAACAATAGTTATGTATGTTTGTATAGCGTTTATCTGATTCAGCTTTTTAAACACAGAGCGCTAATGCTCTGTAAGCCCTTTGCGTCATTCTTTTTTAACATTTTATACGTAATATATTTAATTATGGGACATGTTGATTGTTGATATCGGAGCAAATCTTGGTTAAAGAACGCCTTTCGTAATCGTACCGTATAAATACTATGCCTAGGAATCTTTATGTGAGGAAGCTATCCAGCTGGCTTGCGGAACGTCGGTGGTTCTACCCAGGTGCCCGCCCGTGCACGAAAATTGCCCGGAGGGGCACTGGGGTCTTCCTCCACCAATAGAAGCTGGAAAGTCGCCATATGACCTTAGCTGTTGGTGCGACTATAAAATCCAATTCAATCAATCAATCAATAAATACTATGCCACGATAAAGCGTTCGATTGATTCTGATGACAAAATATAAATGCGTCTCGCCCATTGGGGTGTTGGTACCTGTGCGCGACTACAAGGTGGGGTGGGGGTAAAAACGTCGAATGTTTTAGATACTGAACTAGCTATTCAGCTCTCGATTATTTTTATCAAGTTGCAGTACGGCTTTTACCCCAACCTGATAGTACGACAATATCAGTTTTCGCGAAAATGTAATACGTTTACGGAGAGCTTTTTTACCAATATTTAATATTTTTATTGAACCTTTTGATTGGGAAAATATGACTTTGGATTGGGAAAATATGACGTTTTTTTGGGAAAATACAGTCGATTTTTGCTAGGGGAAAGTGCCGATATTCCGCGGTAAAAATAACCAAAAACAAATCACTGGTACACCTCCCGCCATCCGCAAGAATTGACACTTTCTCACTTACAAGTCGAGC
This sequence comes from Cyrtodaria siliqua, assembly GCA_037043455.1. Taxonomy (NCBI): domain Eukaryota; kingdom Metazoa; phylum Mollusca; class Bivalvia; order Adapedonta; family Hiatellidae; genus Cyrtodaria; species Cyrtodaria siliqua. Next base: position 149,376 of record JAWPHD010004112.1, read on the forward strand.
TCCCAGTGGGATTCGAACCCGCAGCGGTGAGAGGCGAAGGTTTACAACGCAACATCGTTTACCAATCGGCCACGGATACGCTCCATCAAGCAAAAGAGTTACTTAACTGTAGTACCGTTTTTATGAAGTCTTTGGTATGACTCAGCCGGGGATTAACCAACAATATCCCGCATGCAAGGCTGACACTAACATTACGCCACCGCCTCGGTCCAACATAATAAGGTTAATGCTGGGACTTGTCAGCCCAATGTCAGTATAACCTGACTGGGTTCATGTTATGTTAAGAACATCAAGTGCCTACGGCATGGTATTCCAGTATGGCATTACTATATAGTAGAGAACTGATATCACTACTATGAGTAGACATTGTCATATATTGAAAGCGACTCTAAACCTATACACATACATATTGTTGAATTATTTTATTCAATATGATGGCAATACAGGGCAACTTTTGGTGAACTGGGCTGTAGTGCAGAAAGGTGAGCAACAATTCCACAGGACTGTAGTGCAGATTCCGATCACTTTAAAGCAACTCCAAAACAGAATAAAGACCCAAGGTCCAACAATAAGAGAAAAAGTGACATGCAGTCACTTAGGTCAGTGCTGCAAAAGACAAGTCCAGGAAGTTAACAGTTGTATCAGATGATCAACTAACAGCTGCAACTAAACTTTCAAACTTTCAAACAGGAGGTGATGAAGCACTGACACCACAAAACTGATTTTTCATTGTGCTCATTAATTTAAAGGAACATATGGCAATCTTGATTGATTTATTTTAAACTCATGGTATCCCATTAGTTTTAAAAACTACATCACTTGCATATTTGCAAATCATTCTTAATAATTATTTGAACATTTCAAAGCCAATGTTTTTGCATATAACTATATATATATAAGAAGAGATGTTTGTAAAAAAACATATATATGTCCCCCTTGACAGTTAAAATAGTCATTGTGACTATAAATCTTGCATCCAAGTTTCATGGTAACTTTTTTTAATAATTCAAGGTCCATTACTCCCAGTAAATGTTTCTGTTTATGGAACCTGACCGTGACATTGTGACTATAAACATTATGACCCAGTTTCATGAGGACTAGATTTTAAATACTTAATTGTGTGGAAACCAACATTTTTTGTAGTTTTTATATAAAAGTTGTGACCAAGTTTTGTAAAGATTGATAAAAATGTCTCCACTTTTGTGAGACCTGTAATCAAAAATGGGACCAACAGACCGCTGACCAACCGACCAACAAGTGCAAAGCAATACCTCCTCTTCTTCGAAAGGGGGCATAATTATGATAATTATATTGCAACAATAATATGTGTAAATCTATGTTTAGGATAAGGAAGACAATTTGAAAATTCCCATTTTTTATTTCCTTTTATTTTAATTACTTACAAGATGGTTTAAAATCACTATGATACTGGAATAATAAACTAAAGTGTGATATTAATTATTTTTAAAAATACTTCAAGACTGAGCATCCCCTTTTTGAGACTAGTATCTCCACCCAAAAAGTCTTGGATACCTGCCCAAAAAGGCTAAAAGTGAAATTAACAAGAGGCCCAAGAGGGCCTGTGGACGCTCTACTGGCTCAAGATAAAGTTTATGTATAAGGAGCCATAAGTCTTTCAAAAATCATTCAACCAGAACATGGCAATGACAGGTGCAACTAGGCTTAGTACTGATCATTCTCGCCAAGATCGCTGAAATCTGGCAAAGAGTTCAGAAGAGACTCATCTGGACAAAGTTTGTGTATTAAAACATTTAAAGGGTCACAACTCTGCCAAAAATCAATCAACCGAAATATGGTGATTGATATGCACAACTAGGCTTGATACTGATCATCCTTGTCAAGTTCCATCTATATCAGCCAGGGGTTGAGGAGAACTAGCCCGGAAAAAAATTGTGGTATAAAAAAAATCTTTAAAGGGCCATAACTCTGCCAAATATCTGTAAACCGGAACGTGACAATGACATGCACAGCTAGGCTTGGTGCTGATCATCCCTGCAAGTTTCATTGAAATCTGGCGAGGGGTTCAGGACAAGTAGATCAGACAAAGTTTGTTTATTAAAACCTTTAAAGGGCCATAATTCTGATGTGCACAACTAGATATAGAATCGATCATCCCTAAAAAGTTTTGTTTAATCCGGCCAGGGTTCAGGAGAACTAGTCAGAACAAAGTTTGTGTATTAAAACCTTTAAAGGGCTATAACTCTGCCAAAATCATTCAACTGAACACGGCGACTATGTACAACTAGGCTTGGTACTGATCATCCTGCAAAGTTTCAATGAAATCCGGTCAAATGAAGGCCGTTTCATCTTAATGAGGCCAAGATGTAGCATATTTCAGAAATCAGGGCATGACTCCGATGTAAATGGTCCATTCTGGATGGTTTTCAACTCGTCCAAGCTTTCATTGATATTAAACAATTTGGTAAAGTTTCTTAAAGATCGGATGAAAGATGAAGGCCCTATCGTCTTAACGAGGCAAAATATAGGATTTTTAACTAAATCAAGGGCCATAACCCCACTGTTACTGGTCCGATCTAGCTGGTTTCCGAACTTGACCAAGCTTTCATTGATATTAACAATTTGGTAAAGTTTCTTAAAGATCGGATGAAAGATGAAGGCCCTATCGTCTTAACGAGGCAAAATATAGGATTTTTAACTAAATCAAGGGCCATAACCCCACTGTTACTGGTCCGATCTAGCTGGTTTCCGAACTTGACCAAGCTTTCATTGATAGGAACAATCTCATAAAGTTTCATAAAGATCGCATGAAAAATGAAGGCCCTATCATCTAACGAGGCAAAATATAGCATTTTAACTAATCAAGGGCCATAACTCATCTGTTACTGGTCCGATCTGGCTGGTTTTCAGAATTGTCTGAGCTGTCATTGATATAAACAATCAGGTAAAGTTTTGTAAAGATCAGATGAAAGATGAAGGCCCTATCGAATTAACAAGGCAAAATATAGCATTTTTAACTAAATCAAGGGCCATAACTCCGCTGTTACTGGTCCGATCTGGCTGGTCTTCGAAAATGTCCGAGCTTCCATTTATATAAACAATCTGGTAAAGTTTGGTAAAGATCGAATGAAAGATAAAGGCCCTATCGTCTTAACGAGTCAAAATATAGCATTTTTAACTAAATCAAGGGCCATAACTCCGCTGTTAATGGTCCGATCTAGCTGGTTGTTGAATTTGTCCGAGCTTTTATTTATATAAACAATCTGGTAAAGTTTGGTAAAGATGAAAATGAAGGCCCTACCATATTAACGAGGCAAAATATAGCATTTTTAACTAAATCAAGGGCAATAACTCCGCTGTTAATGGTCCGATCTAGCTGGTTTTCGAACTTGTCCGAGCTTTCATTGATATTAACAATCTGTGCAAGTTTGGTAAATATCAAATAATAAATGAAGGTGCTAGAGTGTTCACAAGGCTTAATATGGCATTTTTCAGCAAAACAAGGGCCATAACTCCGGTGAAATTATTTAGATCATGCCAGTTTTCGAACTTGTCCGAGCTTTCATTGATATAAAGACACTGGTAAAGTTAAGTAAAAGTCCCGATTAATATTGAAGGCCCTAGAGTGTTCACAAGGCAGAAAATAGCATTTTCCAGAAAAAACAAGGGCCATAACTCTGGTGTTACTGACCCAATTTAGCTGATTTTCGAACTTGTCCAAGCTATAATTGGTATTAACAATCTGTGCAAGTTTGGTAACGATCAAATAATAAATGAAGGTGCTAGAGCGTTCACAAGGCAGAAAATAGCAATTTTCAGAAAAAACAAGGGCCATAACTCTGTTGTTACTGACCCAATTCAGCTGATTTTCGAACTTGTCCAAGCTATAATTGGTATTAACAATCTCTGCAAGTTTGGTAACGATAAAATAATAAATGAAGGCGCTAGAGCGTTCACAAGGCAGAAAATAGCAATTTTCAGAAAAGACAAGGGCCATAACTCCGGTATTACCAAACCGATTTGGCTGGTTTTCGAACTTGTCCGAGCTTTCATTGATATTAACAATCTGTGCAAGTTTGGTAAAGATCAAATAATAAATGAAGGTGCTAGAGTGTTCACAAGGCTTAAAATGGCATTTTTCAGCAAAACAAGGGCCATAACTCTAGTGAAATTTATCCAATCCGGCTGGTTTTCGAACTTGTCCGAGCTTTCATTGATATAAAGACACTGGAAAAGTTTTGTATGGATTCGATTAATAATGAAGGCCCTAGAGTGTTCACAAGCCAAAAGTTAACGACGGACGACAGACGACGGACGACGGACGACGGACGGACGACGGACAACTCGCCATCCCATAAGCTCTGCTGGCCTTTGGCCAGTAGAGCTAAAAACCATTTTTGAAAAAAAGAAATTGGGAGAGCACTATATTATAAGTGAACACTGACTAATGTTTGTGGCGCTTGTTTGAGCCAAGGTTTTCTGCAGTAGCTTGAGCAATTTAAATAATATATACATTCATTATTTATCATTAGAACTGGTATTTTTCGTGGTAAATAAAAATACCTTAGTTTTGAAAATCGGTTGAGAAATATATATTTTAGTCTGAATTATTTTTTTTGATTGGGCTTTTGCCATGTAAATTCCTTGTTGGTGGGACAGCAGAAAATTAAGGAATATCAAATAACTTCAGTTAGCCTTCTTATTTTGCTATAACGTTATCTTAATTTACGAATATCCAACAATTTAAAACCATTTTTGGATAAACATTAAAAACAAGAGGCCCAAGAGGGCCTGTGGACAACTACTGGCTAATATGGCTCTTATAACATCAATGAAGCGAGTGACTATCGTCTTAAAGAGGCAAAATATAGCATTTTTAACTAAATCAAGAGCCGTAACTCCGCCGTTACTGGTCCGATCTGGCTGGGTTTCGAACATGGCCAGTAGAGATAATAAAATAAAAAAATAAAATAAAAAAATAAACATTTAAAAAATATATAAAAAAATAATAATCAAGGGCCATAACTCTGCTGTTACTGGTCCGATCTGGCTGGTTTTCGAACTTGTTCGAGCTTTGAATTGACATTAACAATCTGGTAAAGTTTGGTAAAGATCGGATGAAAAATGAAGGCCCTATCGTCTTAACGAGGCAAAATATAGCATTTTTAACTAGACAAGGGCCATAACTCTGCTGTTACTGGTTCGATCTGGCTGATTTTCAAACTTGTCTGAGCTATCATTGACATTAACAATTTGGTTAAGTTTGGTAAAGATCGGATAAAAAATAAATGCTCTATCGTCTTGAGACAAAAGTTAACGACGGACGGACGGACGACAACTTGGATCCCATAAGCTCTGCTGGCCGAAGGCCAGTAGAGCTAAAAAAAAGAGTAAAAAATGCAGCAGAATTTTGCATTGAAAATGCCCCCATCAAAAACAGTTTTTCCCATGAAATTTTTAATTCTCAACAGTTTGTTAAAAGAAGGTATTTTTTTTATTTACCATTAAAAATGTCTGTTTCACTGATATACAACTCATTTAGGTACCAGATGAATTTTGTCTGAAAAGTAAAAAAAAACTTAGGCTGTAACAAGTGCCCCAAACCACAGTACATGGATAGTCAAAATGTTACCTCACATCAACTGTTTCCTCACAGAGCTGTTGTTTGATGCCAGAGAACTGTCTTACACCTGAAAATATAACAACTGAGTGTAATAAAGCCATGGCATAAATATCATAATAAACTAGTGTAATAAATATGCACAGGCCTTTTTACCCTTCTTTGCAGCGGCCTGTATAATGCCCCTTCCCGAACCAAATTTCTTTTAATATCATGCAGTTTACCGCATTTTTTAAACTTACCTCAAAATTTCATTCCCCATTCATGGATTTTTTCCCAATTTAGGTCAAAAGGCCCCTTCCCCAAAACTGGTAAAAAGGCCATGATGCAAATAAAGACCAAATCATCACTTGTTTTTTTCTGTTCAGGTGTGCAGTCGGAATTGCCTCGCTGATTTCCGTAACCGAAATTATGAAACTCAACAAGGTACTTCCAATTGCTCTGTGTGATCAGGTACGGAGAGATGGAATCCTAACAAAGATATATATCGGCAGCTACATGAACAAATGTAGGTAATGTGGCATTTTGGAGGTTATTGTGATCAAAGTATCTCACATTCGTGCTTATTAATATATGCTAATATTGAATTTATTAAACATGTTGGATAAAATCAATATGATACCCATTTAAATAACTCAGTATTACACTGGCACTCAGGGAAGATCCTCAAGAACACCAATCTAATAACTCAGTATTACACTGGCACTCAGGGAAGATCCTCAATAACTCAGTATTACACTGGCACTCAGGGAAGATCCTCAAGAACACCAATCTAATAACTCAGTATTACACTGGCACTCAGGGAAGATCCTCAAGAACACCAATCTAATAACTCAGTATTACACTGGCACTCAGGGAAGATCCTCAAGAACACCAATCTAATAACTCAGTATTACACTGGCACTCAGGGAAGATCCTCAAGAACACCAATCTACAATTTCATAATGGCTGACTGGGGAAATTCTAGAAAGATACATCCAAAATAAATAAATATATATATACATAATATTTTTTGATACATTACAGCTCAGTTGAATTACAGGATATCTGGTCATTCAATTTTATATCTAGACGTTAAATTCCTTAGATGGAAAATGACTCGAAGTTTTAGGTAATGTCTAATACATGTTATGGGGATGATACAGCTGTAATCCTTAAAGACACATTTCGAGATTTCGAGCCTATTGTATTTGTGTGTGTGTGTGTGTGTGTGTGTGTGGGGGGGGGGGGGGGGGGGGGGGGGGGGGGGGGGGGGGGAGGGGGGGCATTTGTGACCAGTATACATAATGTTGTATATGTATTGTGTTGTGCTCTGATTTTTGGATTTGTGACCAGTATACATAATGTTGTATATGTATTGTGTTGTGCTCTGATTTTTGGTCTAAAAGCAATTAAGAAATACCAGATAAGTTTTGTATTCACAAGCTAAATTATGAACATATATTTCTTCATTAAATTAAATTACAGTGTTGTTAAGCTATTCTTACCCTCAAAGAGCGGGCCTCAATTTATATACCTGAGTTGATCAGCCATGAAGCGTGATGTGCTGGCTGTAAATATTCAAGCTTCCCGTGCTTTTTCAATGACCAAGTAGCATTGGGAAATGTGTCTTAAAATTAAGGCGGACTAGGCTTATGAAAAGGTTGATGAAGTTTTCGGATGTCTTACAACTTTGGGAACAATCTATGTATAGAATAGAACAATTATTTTGCAAACTAATTCAAACTAGAGCAAGGTCGATGTGGGGCTCATCGCCAATATCCACACTTCAGTGTACACATACTAGGCAACCAATTTGTCAAATATGAACACCCTCCTTCAACTGGCGTGGAAGGAGTTCTTGACCTCTGGATGCAGGGGTCAGAACCTGGTCAGAACCTGGACATGAAACCTTTTTGACAACTAAACTTCCTAGGCCCACGCTGTGCCAAACATGAACATGGTCACCCTTCAATTGATTAAGCAGGAGTTTATGTAACAAGCAACCAACAAAAGCGCATGCTAACCCCATATGACCATAAGTCCCTTCCCCTCTGTGGAGGAGGTCCAATACACAAACTGGGAAATCGGCACTGGGCCCATAAGAGGAAGTAGATTTTGCAGCAACTCTCGTCAAAAAAATTGACTTTCAAAATGTCCCAACCCACCATTTACATCCGTTCATATTACAAAACACAAGCCCGGTCTGGAGATGTCTCTGCAACTGCAAAGATAAGACTTGAAATAAACAAGGGGACAATTGGCCAGGAGACGCTCATCTGAGAATTTTTGCAAAGAGGAAAAGGTAGTTAACAAGTGCAATTGATTATTAGATTGAAAACTTTGTACGACATAAGGTAAAGTTGCAAAACTTTTCTTTTTTTTCAGTCACCAATGGTGACCCATTTATTCTCCCCGTAATTTGGCATGTTGTGGGTCGGGGAGGACCATCCCACCGCATGCCTTACAAACACATCTATAATATTATACAATACACAAGTGATATACATAACAGAAATCTATTATTTGTATTCAATATGAGAATTCTGTATAAATGGTTGTCTTTTAAAGATTTAGCTTGTTTGTGTTGTGTTTTATCTCTATTTGTATAATAAAAAAGTCACTATTTAGAAGAGTACTGTTTTTAGGGGAAAAGATAAAGAAAAACAAATAATTATAATAAACAAGAGGTCAATGACCTTGAAGCTCTACTGATAGATTTTGATAGCTAGGTCAGCCAAATCAATATCACTTAGTTTTCAAGAAGTACTCGCTACAAACTTGTTTTTAAAAATCTATGTTTAGCCGTGGTGGCCATCTTGAATTTCCGGCCTACCTGAAATTGTGCTAGGATCAACTAGACATCAAGAGAAACATTCATGTGAAGTTTCATGAAAATCCGTCAAGTAGTTTCAGAGGAGTAGTCGCTACAAATTTTTACTACACAAACTCTATGTAAACAAAAATGGCCACTGGTGATAATGTTTAATGTCGAATCAAAATAATTTTCGACAAGGATCAACATCATGTCATGCTGATCATTTTAGAAAAAGTCCCATATCAATATCACTTATAGTTTTCAAGAAGTAGTCGCTACAAACTTTTTTGAAAAATCTGTTTTTAGCCATGGCGGCCATCTTGAATTTCTGGCCGACCTAAAAATATTCTGGGATAAATTAGACATCAAGAGCAACATTCCTGTGAAGTTTCATAAAAATGTGTCAAGTAGTTTCAGAGGAGTAGTCGCTACAAGTTTCTACTATATAAATCTATGTAAACAAAGATGGCTGCTAGCGGCCATGTTTAAAGTCGCATCGAAATAAATTTCGACAATATCAACATCATGTCATGCTGATCATTTTAGAAAACGTCCCATATCAATATCACTTACAGTTTTCAAGAAGTAGTCGCTACAAATTTATTTATTTTAAATCTATTTTTAGCCGTGGTGGCCATCTTGAATTTCCGGCCAGCCTGAAATTTTTCTAGGATCAACTAGACATCAAGAGCAACATTCCTGTTTAGTTTCATGAAAATCTGCCAAGTAGTTTCAGAGGAGTAGTCGCTACAAGTTTTTACTATATTACTCTATGTAAACAAAGATGGCCACTGGCAGCCATGTTTAACGTCGAATCAAAACGATTTTTGACAAGGACCAACATCATGTCTTGCTGATCATTTGAGAGAAAGTCCCATATCAATATCACTTATAGTTTTCAAAAAATAGTCGCTACAAACTTGTATTTTAAAAATCTATTTTTAGCTTTGGTGGCCATCTTGGATTTCACATCAACATGAATTTTTGCTAGGATCAACTAGACTTCATGGGCAACATTTCTGTAAAGTTTCATGAATATCCATCCAGTAGTTTTAGAGGAGTAGTCGCTACAAATAAAAGTTTATGGACAGACAGACGGACGACGCACCACGGCATAAGCTCTGCTGATCTCCGATCAGTCGAGCTAAAAAGGAGAGAAAAAAAATTGTGTTGTTTATGTTTCCCCCACATGATCACATTTCACATCTCACTCATTGTTAACAATATAGATATATAATATAGAATATCAGACCGTTACATCAGTTCCTTGGCCAGAATATTACATAAAACACAAAATGGAAGGGTGAAGTCTGATATTTACAGAATTAAAGCTAATAAAAAAGGTTCTTAAATGTTTCCATTTTTTTTACAAATAGTTTGAGTACGATTTTCTTATTCTGTTTTTAAAAGCCTCTATAGACAGTTGACTTTGTAAATGTTTGGTTGAGAAAATATAATACTTCATTTCAAGTAGTATGTACAAATCAGCTGGTGTTACTAATATTAAATATAAATGATTCTTCTGTGAAATGTAAATATATGTTATTGCTGGACAGCCAAGTTTTTAACTTATTGAGAAACAATTGGGTTTCGGGACAATACCAAAGCATATGTGTTAAGGTTTCCTCTTCTTGACAAAACTTGCACATTGGGCTATCAATGATGTTTATTTTATGAAGAAATTTTCCGTTTGGAAAAATTCTATGGTTTAACCGTACTTGAAACCATTGTAAAGTTGTATTTGTTGAGGATTTAAAGGAGGATATTTATATATCATTCCATGTTTCTTCCTGAATGTTATACATTTCATCCCATTTGGATTTTGAAGATGGTTTCCTGGGGTTTTGGTTAATAATATTATAAAGGTCCCTTGAAAAAAGTTGCAAAACTTGGTTCTTCGTATTTACAGCGAATGTTGGTATGAAATGGATGGATAGGAAACCCCGGGGGCACAGCCAATTTTTACCCTAGGAACTTCATTTGTACAACTTTTATAGTATATATAAGTCTGTGAAAAACTGTGACCCCTGCGGAGGGGCCAACCATTTGAACAAACTTTGTAGAGGAACATAAGCTGATAATATATTTAAAATATTAACCTTTAGCTCTTGTAGTTTCAGAGAAGAAGTTTTTCCCTATATAAGTCGATGTAAAACTGTGACCCCTGGGCTGGGCCAATTTTGACCCCAGGGTCACCATTTGAACAAACTTGGTAGAGGACAATAAGCTGATGGTAAATACAAAATATTAAACCTTTGGCTGTTATAGTTTCAGTGAAGATTTTTAAAGTTTTTCCCTGTATAACTCTATGTAAAACTGTGACCACTGAGGCAGGACCAAATTTTAACAAAACTTGGTAGAAACTTGGATAAACTGATAATAAATAAACAAGAGGTCAATGATCTTGAAGCTCTACTCATAGATTTTGATCAGATCAGCCATGGGAACCTGTGAAGTTCTATGAAAATAAGACCAACACTTTCAGAGTAGTCGCCACAAGTTTTTCCTGTATCTCTCTATGTAACAAGAGGTCAATGACCTTGGAGCTCTACTGAGGTTTTGATAGCTAGATCATTCCTGTGAAGTTTCATGAAAATCTGTCACGTAGTTTCAGAGGAGTAGTCGCTACAAGTTTTCACTATATAACTCTATGTAAAGAAAGATGGCCACTGGCAGCCATGTTTAATGTCAAATAAAAATAATTTTCAACAAGGACCAACATCATGTCATGCTGATCATTTTAGAAAAAGTCCCATATCAATATCACTTAAGTTTTCAAGAAGTAGTTGCTAAAATAATGTTTTTTTCAAAATCTATTTCAGTCATGGAGGCCATCTTGAATTTCCGTCCGACCTCAACATTTTCTAAGATCAACTGGACATCAAGAGCAACATTTCCATTAAGTTTCATGAAAATCCTTCAAGTAGTCTCAGAGGAGTAGTCGCCACAAGATGGCCACTGGCAGCCATGTTTAATGTCAAATAAAAATAATTTTCAACAAGGACCAACATCATGTCATGCTGATCATTTTAGAAAAAGTCCCATATCAATATCACTTATAGTTTTCAAGAAGTAGTCGCTACAAACTTATTTTTTAAAAATCTATTTTTAGCTGTGGTGGCCATCTTGAATTTTTGGCCGACCTGAAATTTTGCTAGGATCAATTAGACATCAAGAGCAACATTCCTGTAAATTTCATGAAAATCTGCCAAGTAGTTTCAGAGGAGTAGTCGCTACAAGTTTTTACTACATAACTCTATGTAAACAAAGATGGCCACTGGTGGCCATGTTTGACATCCAAATCAAAATGAACTTTGGTTAAGACATGTCGTGGCAGTCATTTTCGTAATGGTTTCAAATCAATATCACTTATGTTTTTTGAGAAGTAGTCACCACAAAATTGCATTTTTAAAATCTATCTTTAGCCGTTGCGACCATCTTGAATTTCCGGCCGATCTGAATTTTTGCTAGGATCAACTAAACATCAAGAGCAACCTTCCTGTGAAGTTTCATGAAAATCCGCCAAGCAGTTTCAGGAGTAGTCGCCATAAGTTTTTCCTATATAACTCTATGTAAACAAAGATGACTGCTGGCGGCCATGTTTGACATCCAATCAAAATGAACTTTGGTTAGGATCAACTACATATCGTGCCAGTCATTTAGGTAAAGGTTCCAATCAATATCACTTTTTGAGAAGTAGTCGCCACAATATCGCATTTTTAAAATCTATTTTTATTGCTAGGATCAACTAGACATCAAGAGCATCATTCCTGTGAAATTTCATGAAAATCCTTCAAGTAGTTTCAGAGGAGTAGTCGCCACAAAAAAATGTTTATGATCAGAATGACGGACTGACGGACTGACGATGGATGCCGCACCACTTTGATCAGTCGAGCTGAGAACTGTTAAAATCTGTTCATCATCAGAAGATTTTTTAAGGTTTTACCATAAATGGTAATGGTGGCCATCTTGGATGTCGCATTGACCTAATTTGTGCAACTTTGGAAGGCGCTGACCTCGGTATTGTCCATGTGAAATTTGGTCAAAATTGGTCAAGCTGTTTCTGAGGAGATGTCGTTTACAAATGCCTATATAAGTCTACGTAAAACATGTAAAATATCCGTAGTAACAAACTTTGGAACCTCGGGGCACAGCCATTTTTTGACCCTAGGAACTTCATTTGTACAACTTTTGTAGTTTAGGAGTTGGCGATTATTTATAATCAAAAACTTTTCAAAATCGGCTCAGGTGAGCTAAAAACAATACACTAACTACCGAGGCATTAATACAGTAATAGAAACAAACAAACAAACAAAAAATACAATGCAGAAAGGTCTTTCTGCATTGTATTTTTTGTTCGTTCTTTCAACTGATAATTTTAAACCATTACATCGGAATATCAGGCGAGAGCATTGCAAGATAATCAAGACACAAAACAATAATTTTGCCATCGGAATCCCGGTGGCACCACAGTTTGGCACCCTCTCAAGGTGATAAAATAAATAAAGTAGGTAAAGAATAATGATGGAGATGAGGAATGACAATGAGACTGAATTGTTTGCCACAGCAGCATGTTTCTCCACAGCTGTAGCTGATACCTTCTTTTTCTTGCTACCGTTATGCAAGTCATTTATGATATTCTAGAATGGGGTCCATAAAGTCACAATTTCCAGTCCTTCTGTATGAGACTTTTTTACCAATTGACTGCACTAAAGTTTGCCCATCTTGGCAAACCAAAGTAACGGTTTCCCTGAGGTAAGTGTTTCTCAAATAAATGTGTTGGTTGGTTGAATGGTGTTTAACGTCATTTTCAGCACATTTAAGGCTATATATGAAGGTAAATTTTTTTTCCTGGGTAGAACCAGTACTGTATACCTCCTGCCATCTGTAATGATCGACACTTTCTCAAAATTCGATCTCCCAGTAGGATTCAAAACACGCAGCGGTGAGAAGCGAGGTCAAACGCAGCATCACTAACCCTTGGTGTACTTATTACCGTTACAATTGACTATAGGAAATAAAAACTAAAACTGTAAGCCAAAGGCTAACAAATACCCCCGCTCAAGGCTTTTACTATATGGGGAAGAACGTTAGCAGTCTTTGCTAACGATAAGAGAACAAATTTGGTGCAAATGATATTATCATCAATTAAGCATAAGGTAGATTTTAATTATTAACATGTTTTTTTTATTTTTGTAACCGATAGTTAAAAGGTTATGTAGGTGCTAAATATGCAGAAAAATACAGAATTGGGAAAATAATAGGACTGCCTTACCTAATCTTTATAAATGTAATAATGAAGTCTTCTGTTAGAGGGTATGATCCTTTTGCTGAGTATAATAGTCAAATCAACAAGAAACGTGGGAATTCCACGAAAACCCGGTTTTACGAGCGGAAACCGTTTTTCTATTTTTAGTAACAGTGACCTTGAACTTGACCTCAGTGACCCCAAATGCAATCTTAAACTTCCTTTGCATATAAGGTACCTAAATAGCAAGTTTCGTCCAATATCTCATTCCTTACTTAAGTTATTGCGTGGAAACCATTTTTCTATTTTTAGTAACAGTGACCTTGACCTTGACCCCAGTGACCCCAAATGCAATCTCAAGCTTCCTTTCCATATTAGCTACCTACCCTGCAAGTTTCATCACAATACCTCATTCCTAACAAGCTACTGAGCGGAAACCTTTCTACTTTTAGTAACAGTGACCTTGACCTCAGTGACCCCAAATGCAATCCCAAGCTTCCTTTCCATATAAGCTACCTACCTTGCAAGTTTCATCGCAATACCTCACTCCTAACATAAGTTATTGAGTGAAAACCATTTTTCTATTTTTAGTAACAGTGACCTTGACCCCAGTGACCCCAAGTTTCCTTTCCATTTAAGCTACCTACCCTGCAAGTTTCATTGCAATACCTCATTCCTAACAAAAGTAATTGAGCAGAAACCGTTTATTTTTATTTTTAGTAACCATGACCTTGACCACAGTGACCCCACATGCAATCCCAAGCTTCCTTTCCATATAGGCTACCTATCCCGCAAGTTTCATCACAATATACTCGTTCCTAACAAAAGTTATTAATTGGACAACATTGTGTCTACGGACAGTCAGATGGACGGACGGACAGACAAGCCGAATCCAGTATTCCCCCCTACAAACTTCGTTTGCGGGGGGTATAATTATGTATAGCACTGTTCCATAAAGACTCAAGTTATTGATGTTTTATATTTCTTTAACAGTTATCCTACTCTATTTAGTCTGATTCAAAGGCTGCCTAACTGACCAATCAGTGAGCATGTAACCAATTCTTATAATACTCAATTTGTAATTTAGTGATTTGATTGGTCCTTTAACTATTGCTACTACAATCGGTCAAGGATAGTATGCTTAGAAATTTACTAAACCGAACAATCGAAGACGTTGTGACAGACATGCTGACGGAGAGTTAGTATTCCAACAAGACTGCGGTCTGAGGGTGTCTCACCCACCGCGGCAAACGGCATATGAAATATTTTACAACACTTCATATGACCAAGTATCAAAGAAATAAAAGCGAGGTAATCATAAGAAGTTAAATTACTGAGGTTAAGTGGTTTAACCAGGGTGTAGTTTTGGGAAAATAATGCAAAATATGACCTTGACCTTGGTATGTTTGTCGTTCAGCGATGTCCACCAATGCCAACAATACATATGACCAATTATCAAAGACATAAAGTGAGGCAATCACATAAAGTTAACTGAGGTTAAGTTACCTAACCAAGGTTAAGTTGTCTAAGGTTAAGTCTTGGGGAAATAACGCAAAATATGACCTTGATCTTGGTATTTTTTGTCATCCAGTGATGTCCACCAATGCCAACAATACATATGACCAAGTAGCAAAGACATAAAGTGAGACAATGAAATATAGTTAGCTGAGGTTAAGTTACCTAACCCAGGTTAAGTTTGGGGAAATAACGCAAAATATGACCTTGACCTTGGTATTTTTTGTCGTTCAGTAATGTCCACCAATGCCAACAATACATATGACCAACTATCAAACAAAGAAATTAAAGCTTTCAGAAAAAGTTAACTGAGGTTAACTTACCTAGCCAAACAGATGTTTAGGGTAAATAACGCAAAACATGACCTTGACCTTGGTATTTTTTGTCATTCAGCTATGTCCACCAATGCCAACAATACACATGACCAAGTATCAAAGACATAAAGTGAGATAATCATATAAAGTTAACTGAGGTTAAGTTGCCTAACCCAGGTTAAGTTTGGGGAAAATAACCCAAAACATGACCTTGACCATGGTAATTTTTGTCGATTAGTGATGTCCACCAATGCCAACAATACATAATTTTTTGACCAAGTATCAAACAAAGAAATTAAAGTTGTCAGAAAAGGTTCACTGAGGTTTAAACTTACGTAACCAAACCGATGTTAAGGGAAAATAACACAAACATGACCTTGACCTTGGTATTTTTTATCGTTCAGCGATGTCCCCAACGGCAACAATACATATGACCAAGTATCAGACATAATGTGAGGCAATCACATATATTTAACTGAGGTTAAGTAACCTAACCAAGGTTAAGTTTGGGGAAAATGAGCAAAATATGACCTTGACCTTGGTAATTTTTGTCGTTCAGTGATGTCCACCAATACCAACAATACATATATTATGACCTAGTATCAAAGAAAATGAGGCAATAACATAACTGAGGTTGTTACCTAACCAAGGTTAAGTTTGGGGCAAATAACGCAAAATATGACCTTGACCTTGGTAATTTGGTAATTATGTGATGTCCCTTGACCTAAAAAAGCATCTGACAAAGTCTCAGGAAAAACTGGACAGCAGTTGTTGAGATATAGCTTTAAAATGTGGCTGCCACCGGAAACAAGAGCTGTCGGAGAACAGCGCAGCTCGACTATTCGATTTTTTCAGAGAATAATAAATTTATAGCTGGTATATACCATCAGCTACAACAATGTGGGGTGGGGTTGGGAGCACAACATAACTATGTGTAAGAATTGACCAAAACTACACAGAAATATGTAAAAAAACACAAAAAAAATCGAGTTTTGAGTGGGGTGCGGGGTGGGGGTGGGAGAGAGGCGGGGGTGGATGGTGGGGGGAGTGGGGGTGGTGAGGGCAACATATATGTTTAAGAAGCTATGTAATTATTCACCAAAACAACACAAAAATATGGAAAAAAAAAATCGAGTTTGAGTGGGGATGGGGTAGAGGCGTGTGGTGGGGAGGGCAACATGTGTAAGAATTGACTAAAACAACAAAGAAATATGTAAAAAAAAAAAATTGTGTGTGGTGGGGTGGGGGGGGGGGGGGGGGGGAAGAGACGCAGGGTTAGGTGGGGTGGGGGGTGAGGGGGCAACATATATGTGTAAGAATTGACAAAAGCAACACAGAAATATGTAAAAAAAAGTTTCAAGTGGGGGTGGGGGAGAGCGGGGGGAGAGGCGGGAGTGGGTTGGGGGCAGGGCAACATATATGTGTAAGAATTGACTAAAACAACAAAGAAATATGTAAAAAAAGAGAAGTTTTAAGTGTGGGGGGGGGGGGGGGGGGGGGGGGGGTTGGGATGGGGTTAGAGGCGGGTGGGGGGGACGGGGATGGTTGCAACATATATGTGTAAGAATTGACTAAAACAACAAAGAAATATGGAATTGACTAAAACAACAAAGAAATATGTAAAAAAAAAAGAAGTTTTAAGTGTGGGGGGGGGTGGGGGGGTTGGGATGGGGTTAGAGGCGGGTGGGGGGGACGGGGATGGTTGCAACATATATGTGTAAGAATTGACTAAAACAACAAAGAAATATGTAATTGACTAATACAACAAAGAAATATGTAAACAAAAAAAGTTTCAAGTGTGGGGGGGGTGGGGGGGTTGGGATGGGGTTAGAGGCGGGGTGGGGGGACGGGGATGGTTGCAACATATATGTGTAAGAAAGGACTAAAACAACACAGACATATGTAAAAAAATTAGATTTTCAAGTGGGGGTTGGGTGGGGGGGGGAGCGGGAGTGGGTTGTGGGGGAGGGCAGGGGGCAGAGGGGTCAACATATGTGTGTAAGAATTGACTAAAACAACAAACAAATATGAAAAAAAAAGAAATAAAAAAAGTTCCAAGTATGGGGCGGGTTGGTGAGGGGGTGGGGGTGGGGGGGGGGGGGGGGGGGGGGGGGTGATAGGGTGAGAGGGGGAGGGAGGGAGGTTGCAACATATATGTGTAAGAATTTACAAAAGCAACACAGAAATATGTAAAAAAAAATAATATAATAATTTCAAGTGGGGTGGTGGGGAGGGGGCGTGGTGGGGGGGGGGGGGGGACTTATGTGTGTAAGAATTGACTAAAACAACACACAAATATGTAAAAGAAAAAGTTCCAAGTGTGTGGCGGGGTTGGGGTTGGGGGTGGGGGGGGGAGGGGGTGATGGGGTGAGGAGGGAGGAGAGGGATTGCAACATATGTGTGTAAGAATTGACAAAAGCAACACAGAAATATGTAGAAAAAAAAAAAAAAAGTTTCAAGTCTCGGGCGGGGTGGGTGATGGGGTGAGAGGCGGGGGGTGTCGTGGTGGGGGCGGGGAGGGTTACAACATATATGTGTAAGAACTGACTAAAACAACACAGAAATATGTAAAAAAAAAAAATGTGGAGGGAAGTTGGGGCGGGGGTGGGGTGTGGGGGGGGGGGGGCGGGGGGGGGGCGGGGGTGAGAGGAGGGAGCCCATGCCCCAATATGGGCGAAGTAATAAGATGCATAATGCTATAACAAATCCCAAACCAAAATTATAGATATATACATGCAAACCTAGATCTGCCTTTATTGCACATTTTATGGGCCATCACAATTTGGGCTCCGTGGGAGCCCAGAATTTGCAGAAGACAAAATTACTTATCCAACCCTTTACAACATACTATAAAGAAACCAATTCCAAAATTTAGTTCAGCTAGGACAAAAAATATAAGAGATATAGACCTGTAAACACAGCTTACACGCAAAATTTGATGTGAAACAGACATATTTTAAGGGCTATCAGAATTTGGGTTCCATGGGAGCCCAGGGGTTACAGGAACCAAAATTACTCAAGAAGCCCTTACGATAATGCTATAAGGAAGCTAATGGCCAAATTTGGTTGTGCTAGGGTAAGAATTGTAAGAGATATAGACTTGTAAACTCAGCTTACACGCAAAATTTGATGTGAAATGGGGCACATTCTATGGGCTATCATAATTTGGGTTCCATGGGAGCCCATGGGTTACAGGAACCAAAACTGCTTATGCAGCCCTTAAGATAATGCTACAAGGAAGCCCATGAACAAATTTGGTTGTGGTAGGATAAGAAATGTAAGAGATATAGACTTGTAAACACAGCTTACACGCAAACCTTGATGTGGGACGCCGACGCCGACGCCGGGGTGATTACATAAGCTCTCTTATTCTTCGAATAGTCGAGCTAATAATAATAATAACTAGATTTTGATCAGAGACCTGATCAAACGGGCTTTCCTGTCATGACGTCACAACTGTCATTGTTGTCGAAGATGAAGACACTGATTGATTTATCACGAAAATAACTTCGAACATGCAATCAGTGAAAAAAAACGATTTTCTGAATATTTTGACGTCACTGACGTCATGACGTCATGACGTCAGGATACCGTATGACGTTGTTTCACAACTGGACCCTGAACTCTACAATCTGTGAAAGTTTTATTTAAATCCGATAATAGATAGAGAAGATATAGACAAAACAATAGTTCATTTATGACGTCACTGGCGGCCATCTTTGATGACGACATGTCAAAATTCCACATTATAGCACAACTAGACGTTGATATCTACAAACTGAGAAAGTTTTATCAAACTCCGATGATAAATGAAGGAGATATGGTGAATACAAGATTTCTTAAATGACATTTTGGATGACTTCATGACGTTAAAACTGTCAGCGTCGACTGAGACAGTGACATTGATGGATTATACAGTAAAACAACTTCAAAAATGTAATCAGTGAAAAAAACGAGTTTTCATAACATTATGACGTCACTGACGTCAAGACGTTATTACCTAGAGACATGTTTTTACATTCTTGCACAACAAGACCTTGAACTCTACAATATTTGAAAGTTTCATTCAAATCCAACCATACATCTTTGAGATCTAGCGATAACAAGATTTTCATCATGACGTCACTGGCGGTCATCCTTGATGACGTCATGACAATTTTAGACATTCTTACACAACTCAACCGTATTCCATACAGGCTGTGAAAGTTATCTCAAAATCCGATAATAAATGCAGGAGATATAGCCATTACAATATTTCTTAAATGACGTCATTGGCGGCCATTTTGGATGACGTCATGACGTTAAAACTGTCAGGGTCGACTAAAATGATGACACTGATGGATTTTACGATAAAACTTTTTACAAAATGCAATTAATGAAAAAAAACGTATTTTTCAGAACATTCTGACGTCACTGACGTCAAGACGTTGTAACATAAAAAGACACGTTTTGATGTTCTTGCACAAGTAGACCCTAAACTCTACAATCTGTGAAAGTTTCATTCAATTCCCATCTTAAATGCATGAGATACAGCGATAACAAGATTTGCCTACAAACGACAGTGGCGGCCATCTTGGATGACGTCATGACCCCAAAAGTTTCGAGACACTATTCCAGCCTGAGCTACATCAATGTATAAAATTAAGAGTCCGGGCGACCAGTCTTACTATTGAAAGTGGCTGACAGAAGAAGAAGAAGAAGAAGAAGAAGAACAACAAGAGGAATAATAAGAATAAACAGAACGAACACAAAAGGTCTTTCCACTGAAAGGTGGAAAGCCCTAATAATAAGAATAAACAGAACGAACACAAAAGGTCTTTCCACTGAAAAGTGGAAAGCCCTAATAAACAGAACGAACACAAAAGGTCTTTCCACTGAAAGGTGGAAAGCCCTAATAATAATAATAAGAATAAACAGAACGAACACAAAAGGTCTTTCCACTGAAAAGTGGAAACCCTAATAAGAATAAACAGAACGAACACAATAGGTCTTTCCACTGAAAAGTGGAAAGCCCTAATAAACAGAACGAACACAAAAGGTCTTTCCACTGAAAAGTGGAAAGCCCTAATAATAAGAATAAGAATAAACAGAACGAACACAAAAGGTCTTTCCACTGAAAAGTGGAAAGCCCTAATAATAAGAATAAGAATAAACAGAACGAACACAAAAGGTCTTTCCACTGAAAGGTGGAAAGCCCTAATAATAAGAAGAACTAGATTTTGATCAGAACCTGATCAAACGGGCTTTCCTGTTTTTAATGACGTCATGACGTCACAACTGTCTGAGTTGTCTAAGTTTATGAAACTGATTGATATATCAAGAAAGTAACTTCGAAAATGCGATCAGTAAAAAAATCGATTTCTGAAAATTTTGACGTCACTGACGTCATGACATCGGGATACTGTACGACGTCTGTGCACATCCAGATTCCGTACGCTACAATCTGTGAAAGCTTCAAATCCGATAATAAATAGAGAAGATATAGTCTTAACAAGATTTCCTTTATGACGTCACTGGCGGCCATCTTTGATGACGACATAACAAACTTCGACATTATTGCACTACTAGACATTGAATGTAGTGTTCCCGTGAAAGTTTTATCTAGATCCGATCATAAATGAAGGAGATATAGCAATTACAATATTTCTATAATGACGTCATTGGCGGCCATTTTGGATGATGTCATGACTTTAAAACTGTCAGCGTCGACTGGGACAATGACATTGAAGGATTATTCAAACAAATCTTCAAAAATGTAATCGAAGGATTTTCATAACATTATGACGTCACTGATGTCAAGACGTTATTACCTAGAGACGCTTTTTTACATTCTTGCACAACTAGACCCTGAACTCTACAATCTGTTAAAAATTAATTGAAATCCGGCTATAAATATTGGAGATATAGCACAAACAAAATTTGTATCATGACGTCACTAGTGGCCATCTTGGATGACGTCATGACAATTTTCGACATTCTTTCAAAACTCAACCTAATTCCCTATAGGCTGTGAAAGTTGCATCAAAATCCGATCATAAATGAAGGAGATACAGCGATTACAACATTTCTTAAACACGTCATTGGCGGCCATTTTGAATGACGTCATGACGTTAAAAATGTCAGCGTCGACTGAAACAAAGACACTGATGAATTTTACAGTAAAAAATCATTAAAAATGCAATCATTGAAAAAAAGGACTTTTCGTAACATTGTGACGTCACTGACATCAAGACGTTATTACATAAAGACATGATTTTACATTCAGGAACAACTAGACCATGATCGCTACAATCTGTGAAAGTTTCATTCAAATCCGACTATAAATATTTGAGATCTAGCGATAACAAGATTTGTCTGATGACGTCACTGGCGGCCATCTTGGATGACGTCATGTCCCCAAAAGCTTCGGGACACTATTCCAGACTGAGCTCTATCACTGTGTAAAATTTAGAGGCCGTGCGACCAGTGTTACTATGAAAAGTGCTGGGGAGAAGAACAAGAATAATAATAAGAAGAAGAAACAGAACGAAAACAAGAGGTTTTCCACTGAAAAGTGGAAAGCCCTAATAAACAGAACGAACACAAGAGGTTTTCCACTGGAAAGTGGAAAGCCCTAACTAGATTTTGATCAGAAACCTTTCGTTTCGGGACACTAAGTCAGCTTGAGCTATATTACTGTTTAAAATTTGAGGCCGGGCAACCAGTCTTACTAGGAGAAGTGGCTGACAGAAGAAGAGGAATAATAATAAGAATAAACAGAACGAACTCAAAAGGTCTTTCCACTGAAAGTTGGAAAGCCCTAATAAACAGAACGAACACAATAGGTATTTCCTCTGAAAGGTGGAAAGCCCTAATAAAGTCAAAATCTTGCCGAACAATAACAATAGGTCTTTCCACTGGAAGGTGGAAAGCCCTAATAATGGTTTCGCGTATCTGTATGTGCGTGCAAGACGGGTACTGCGTTACGCCCGACACTGAATATTTAGGTTTTAGCTATGTATCATCTTCACGTGTATACATTCGTCTGCCCCACGTCCCACCCATACGCACATTATTTGGCGAAGTTTCATCATTATCAGACTGGAAATGTTTAGGAAGAGAAGCGTGAACAAGGTATTTCTTAGATATTCACTGGCGACCATATTGAATGTCGCCGCGACCCAAAATATTTTTCACATGATCGATAGAAGATGATGAAAACATGATTGTGGTAAAGTTTCAAAATGGTCATGCAATAATTGTATTTTTGATGATTTTTTCCAGTTTTTAAGCGACGCCATCACGTTATGATGTCATGACCCCGAATGACCTTCTTGCACAACTAGACCATCACCTTTACAATCTGTGAACGTTTCATTCAAATCCAACCATAAATATCTGAGATCTAGCGCGAACAAGATTTTCATCATGACGTCACTGGCGGCCATCTTGGTTGACGTCATGACCCCAAAAGCTTCGCGGCACTATTCCAGAATGAGCTCTATCACTGTGTAAACTTTGGAGGCCGTGCGACCAGTCTAACTATGAAAGTGGCGGTCAGAAGAATAAAGTCAAAATCTTGCCGAACAACAACAATAGGTCTTTCCACTGGAAGGTAGAAAGCCCTAATAATGGTTTCGCGTATCTGTATGTGCGTGCAAGACGGGTACTGCGTTACGCCCGACACTGAATATTTAGGTCTGAGTTATGTATCATCTTCACGTGCATACATTCGTCTGCCGCACGTCCCGCCCATACGCACCTTACTTGGCGAAGTTTCATCATTATCAGACTGGAAATCTTTAGGAAGAGAAGTGTGAACAAGGTATTTCTTAGATATTCACTGGCGGCCATATTGAATGTCGCCGCGACCTGAAAAATTGCAATGCACAACTACAAGATAAGTACATTATTTTGAAAAAGATTCACCAAGAACGGACATGTAGTTCTTGGGCAGAAGCGATTTTAATCTTCTTTCGTTTCTACGTTACTGTGACGTCATTAATGACGTCAGCTAAAATAAACTTCACGTTCGTATTTGCAGTTATAAGTTCTACAAAACTGACAAATTTTACGTGTCTACGTCAATTTTTCAAATTTTACGTCATTGACGTCATCGTATTTTGGTTCCTATGGCAACCATTTACCAACGTTGCGTTTTGAGTGGACTTTATTTTTGAAAAGTAAATTGAAAGGCCTTACAAATGGTACATATGTTCTTGATAACAGAGTTGTCTAAGATGATGACACACTGATTGAGTTATCAAGAAAATTACTTAAAACATGCAATCAGTGAAAAAATCGATTTTCTGAATATTATGGACGTCAATAACGTCATGATGTCATGATGTCGAGATAGTGTATAAAGTTCTTGCACAACCGGACCCTGAACTCTACAATATGTGAAAGTTTAATTCAAATCCAATAATAAATAGAGAATATATAGCCAACGCAATATTTTCCTTATGACATCATTGGCGGCCATCTTTGATGACACCTTGACAACATTTGACATTATTGCACAACTAGACTTCGATCTCTACAACTTGTGATTTTTTTTTCAAAATCCGATCATAAATGAAGGAGATATGTCGATTACAAGATTTCTTAAATGACATCACTGGCGGCCATTTTGGATGACGTCATGACATTAAAACTGTTAGCGTCGACGAGACAATGATACTGATCAACTTTACAGCAAAACAACTTAAAAAATGCAATCAGTAAAGAAAACAGATTTTTAATAACTTTTTTGACGTCACTGACATCAAGACGTTATGACTTAAAGACAGGTTTTGACGTTCTTACAGAACTAGACCCTGAACTGTACAAGCTGTAAAAGTTTCAATCGAATCCAACCATAAATGTTTGAGATCTAGCGCTAACAAAATGTTTATCATTACGTCACTGGCGGCCATCTTTGATGACGTCATGATCATTTTTGACATTCTTGCACAACTCAACCTAATTCCCTACAGGCTGTGAAAGTTGCATCAAAATCCGATAATAAATGCAGGAGATATAGCCAATACAAGATTTCTTTAAAGACGTCATGACCCCAAAAGTTTCGAGACACTATTCCAGCCTGAGCTATATCACTGTATAAAATTTAGAGACCAGGCGACCAGTCTTACTATTGAAAGTGGCTGACAGAAGAAGAAGAAGAAGAAGAACAAGAGGAATGATCAGAGACCTGACGTCATAAATGAACTCTTTTTTGTCTATATCTTCTCTATTTACTATCGGATTTGAATAAAACTTTCACAGATTGTACAGTTCAGCATGACCATTTTCGACATACTTGCACAACTCAACCGTATTCCTTATAGGCTGTGAAAGTTACCTCAAAATCCGATAATAAATGCAGGAGATATAGCGATTACAATATTTCTAAAATGACGTCATTGGCGGCCATTTTCAATGATGTCATGACGTTAAAACTGTCAGCGTCGACTAAGATGATGACACTAATTGATTTTACGATAAAACTTTTTAAACAAGAGGCCCAAGAGGGCCTGTGGACGCTCTACTGGCTAATATGGCTCTTATGACATCAATGAAGCGAGTGACTATCGTCTTAAAGAGGCAAAATATAGCATTTTTAACTTTATCAAGAGCAGTAACTCTGTCATAACTGGTCCGATCTGGCTGGTTTTCCAAGTTGGCCAGTAGAGATAATAAAAAATATGTATAAAAAAAATTCAACAAAATTCAAAGCAAAAATAAATAAATAAAAAAAAAAAAAATTCGAAAAAAATATGTATTAAAAAAATTCAAAGCCAAAAAAAATTCAAAGAAAAAAAATATTTCGAAAAAAAATCAAAAATTTTTTTTTCGAAAAAATAATATAAAAAAAAAAAAAAAAATCGAAAAAAATTTAGAAAAAAAAAAAAAAATAAAAAATAATAATCAAAAAAAAAAGAAAATAAAAAAATAAAAAATAAAGAAATTAAAAACTTTAAAACAAGCATTGATGTAAAACTGTGACCCCCAGGGCGGGGCCAGATATGACCCCAGGGTCAGCATTTGAAAAAAATTGGTAAAGGACCATCAGCTTATAGCAACAGCAAAATATTAAACCTCTGGCTCTTGCAGTTTCAGAGAAGAAGATTTTTTAAGTTTTTCCCTATACATGTCTATGTAAAACATGTGACCCTTGGGGCGTGACCAAATGTGACCCCAGGTTCACCATTTGAACAAACTTGGTAAAGGACCATAAGCTTATAATAATTGTAAAATATCAAACCTCTGGCTCTTGTAGTTTCCGAGAAGAAGATTTTTAAAAAAAAAATCCTATATAATTCTATGTAAAACTGTGATACTCGGAGCTGGGACAAATTTGTCCCCAGGGTCACCATTTAAACAAACTTAGTAGAGGACCATAAGCTGATGCTACATGTAATACATGAGAGCTTTGTGCCTTGTGGTTTCAGAGAAGACGATTTTTTAAACTTTTTTCCTATAGGTCTATATGAAAAACATGCAAAACCTCAATATACAAACTTTGGACCCCCAGGGACGGCCATTTTTGACCCCGGGTACTTTATTTGAACTATCATGATAGTCTAAGCGTTGGCGATCATTTTAAAAGAACAACTGTTGAAATCTGTCCAGCGGTTCTGGAGAAGAAGATTTTTTAAGGTTTCGACCATATATGGTAATGGCAGCCATCTTGGATGTAGTGCTGATCTAATTTTAACAAATCTAAAAAGCATTCATCTAAGGATCATCCATGTGAAGGTTGGTCAAATTTAGCCAAGCGGTTTCTGAGGAGAAGTCGTTTGAAGAAAAGTTAACGGACGACGGACGACGGTTGACGGAAGACGGACAACACACCATCCCATAAGCTCTGCTGGCCCTTGGCCAGTAGAGCTAAAAATGCAATTAATGAAAAAAAAAGTATTTTCCATAACATTGTGACGTCACTGACACGTTTTGACGTTATTGCACAACTCTACAATCTGTAAAAGTTTCATTCAAATCCCATAGTAAATGCACGAGATACAGTGATAACAAGATTTGCCTACAAACGCCAGTGGCAGCCATCTTGGATGACGTCATGACCCTAAAAGTTTCTGGACACTATTCCACACTGAGCTCTATCATTGTGTAAAATTTAGAGGCCATGCGACCAGTCTTACTATGAAAAGTGGCTGACAGAAGAAGAAGAAGAAGAAGAAGAAGAAGAAGAACAAGAGGAACTAGATTTTGATCAGAGACCTGATCAAACGGGCTTTCCTGTCATGACGTCACAACTGTCAATGTTGTCGAAGACGAAGACAGTGATTGATTTATCAACGAAAATAACTTCGAACATGCAATGCAATCAGTGAAAAAACAATTTTCTGAGTATTTTGACGTCATGACGTCGGGATACCATATGACGTTCTTGCACAACGGAACCCTGAACTCTACAATCTGTGAAAGTTTTATTCAAATCCGATAATAGATAGAGAAGATATAGACAAAACAATAGTTCAGGTATGACGTCACTGGCGGCCATCTTTGATGACGACATGACAACATTCCACATTATAGCACAACTAGACATTGATATCTACAAACTGAGAAAGTTTTATCAAACTCCGATGATAAATGAAGGAGATATGGCGAATACAAGATTTCTTAAATGACGTCATTGGCGGCCATTTTGAATGATGTCATGACGTTAAAACTGTCAGCGTCGACTGAGACAATGACATTGATGGATTATACAGTAAAACAACTTCAAAAATGTAATCATTAAAAAAAATGGGTTTTCATAACATTATAACGTCACTGACGTCAAGACGTTATTTCATAGAGACACGTTTTTACATTCATTCCCAACTAGACCCTGAACTCTACAATATTTGAAAGTTTCATTTAAATCCGACAATACATCTTTGAGATCTAGCGATAACAAGATTTTCATCATGACGTCACTGGCGGCCATCTTTGATGACGTCATGACAAATTTAGACATTTTTGCACAACTCAACCATATTCCATACAGGCTGTGAAAGTTATCTCAAAATCCGATAATAAATGCAGAAGATATAGTGATTACAATATTTTTTAAATGACATCATTGGCGGCCATTTTGGATGACGTCATGACGTTAAAACTGTCAGCGTCGACTAAAATAATGACACTGATGGATTTTCTGATAAAATTCCTTACAAAATGCATTTAATGAAAAAAAACCGGATTTTTCGTAACTTTGTGACGTCACTGACGTCAACACTTTGTAGCATAGACAGACACATTTTGACATTCTTGCACAACTAGACCCTAAACTCTACAATCTGTAAAAGTTTCATTCACATCCCATAGTAAATACACCAGATACAGTGATAACAAGATTTGCCTACAAAAGCCAGTGGCGGCCATCTTGGATGACGTCATGACGTCAAAAGTTTCGGGACACTATTCGAGCCTGAGCTGTATCATTGTGTAAAAGTTAGAGGCCGTGAGACCAGTCTAACTATTCAAAGTGGCTGACAGAAGAAGAACAAGAGGAACTAGATTTTGATCAGAGACCTGATCAAACGGGCTTTCCTGTCATGACGTCACAACTGTCAGAGTTGTAGAAGATGAAGACACTGATTGATTTATCACGAAAATAACGTTGAACATGCAATCAGTGAAAAAAACGAATTTCTGACTATTTTGACATCACTGACGTCATGACGTCATGACGTGACGTCATGACGTCGGGATACCGTTTGACATTCTTGCACAACCGGACCCCGAACTCTACAATCTGTTAAAGTTTTATTCATATCCGATAATAGATAGAGAAGATATAGACAAAACAATAGTTCATTTATGACGTCACTGGCGGCCACCTTTGATGTCGACATGACAACATTCCACATTATAGCACAACTAGACGTTGATATCTACAAACTGAGAAAGTTTTATCAAACTCCGATGATAAATGAAGGAGATATGGCGAATACAACATTTATTAAATGACGTCATTGGCGGCCATTTTGGATGACGTCATGACGTTAAAACTGTCAGCGTCGACTGAGACAATGACATTGATGGATTATACAGTAAAATAACTTCAAAAATGTAATTAATAAAAAAACGGGGTTTTATAACATTACGACGTCACTGACGTCAAGACGTTATTACATAGAGACACCTTTTTACATTCTTGCATAATTAGACCCTGAACTCTACAATATTTGAAAGTTTCATTCAAATCCGACCATACATCTTTGAGATCTAGCGATAACAAGATTTTCAGCATGACGTCACTGGCGGCCATCTTTGATGACGTCATGACAATTTTAGACATTCTTGCACAACTCAACCGTATTCCATATAAGCTGTGAAAGTTATCTCAAAATCCGATAATAAATGCAGGAGATACAGCGATTACAATATTTCTTAAATGACGTCATTGGCGGCCATTTTGGATGACGTCACGACATTAAAACTGTCAGCGTTGACTAAGATTATGACACTGATGGATTTTCCGATAAAATTCCTTACAAAATGCATTTAATAAAAAAAAACGGATTTTTCATAACTTTGTGACGTCACTGACGTCAAGACTTTGTAACATAGACAGACACGTTTTGACGTTCTTGCACAACTAGACCCTAAACTCTACAATCTGTGAAAGTTTCATTCAAATCCCATAGTAAATACACCAGATACAGTGATAACAAGATTTGCCTACAAACGCCAGTGGCGGCCATCTTGGATGACGTCATGACGCCAAAAGTTTCGAGACACTATTCCAGCCTGAGCTATATCAGTGTGTAAAATTCAGAGGCCGTGAGACCATTCTTACTATTGAAAGTGGCTGACAGAAGAAGAACAAGAGGAATAATAATAATAAGAATAAACAGAACGAACACAAAAGGTCTTTCCACTGAAAGGTGGAAAGCCCTAATAATAACTAGATTTTGATCAGAACCTGATCAAACGGGCTTTCCTGTCTAAATGACGTCAAATGAGTTGTCAAAGATGAAGACACTGATTGATTTATCACGAAAATAACTTCGAACATGCAATCAGTGAAAAAAACGAATTTCTGAATATTTTGACGTCACTGACGCCATGACGTCATGACGTCGCGATACCATGTGACGTTCTTGCACAACCGGACCCTGAACTCTACAATCTGTGAAAGTTTTATTCAAATCCGATAATAAATAGAGAAGATATAGACAAAACAAGATTTCTTAAATGACGTCATTGGCGGCCATTTTGGATGACGTCATGACGTTAAAAATGTCAGCGTCGACTGAGACAATGACATTGATGGATTATTCAGTAAAACAACTTCAAAAATGGAACAGTGAAAAAACGGATATTCATAACATTATGACGTCACTGACGTCAAGACGTTACTACATAGAGACACGTTTTTACATTTTTGCACAACTAGAGCCTGAAACCTACAATCTGTGAAAGTTTCATTCAAATCGGAATATAAATGTTTGAAATCTAGCGATAACAAGATTTGTTTGATGACGTCACTGGCGGCCATCTTGGATGACGTCATGATAATTTTCGACATTGTGGTACAACCCAACATACTTCCCTAGAGG
This sequence comes from Cyrtodaria siliqua, assembly GCA_037043455.1. Taxonomy (NCBI): domain Eukaryota; kingdom Metazoa; phylum Mollusca; class Bivalvia; order Adapedonta; family Hiatellidae; genus Cyrtodaria; species Cyrtodaria siliqua. Next base: position 179,383 of record JAWPHD010004112.1, read on the forward strand.
CTGTGAAAGTTGCATCAAAATCCGATCATAAATGAAGAAGATATAGCGATTACAAGATTTCTTAAATGACGTCATTGGCGGCCATTTTGAATGACGTCATGACGTTAGAACTGTCAGCGTCGACTAAAATGATGACACTGACGGATTTTACAATAAAATTCCTTAAAAAATACAATTAATGAAAAAAAACGGATTTTTCATAACATTGTGACGTCACTGACGTCATGAGATTATGACGTAGAGACACATTTTGACATTCACGCACAACTAGACCCTAAACTCGACAATCTGTAAAAGATTCCTTTAAATCCGACAGTAAATATTTGAGATCTAGCGCGAACAAGATTTGTATCATGACGTCACTGGCGGCCATCTAGGATGACGTCATTATAATTTTTGACATTCTTGCACAACCCATCCTAATTCCATACAGGCTGTGAAAATTGCGTCAAAATCCGATCATAAATGAAGGAGATATAGCGATTACAAGATTTCTTAAATGACGTCATTGGCCGCCATTTTGAATGACGTCATGACGTTAAAACTGTCAGCGTCGACTGAAACAATGACACTGATGGATTTTACAGTAAAAAAGACATGAAAAATGCAATCACTGAAAAAAAGTACTTTTCATAACATTGTGACGTCACTGACGTCAAGACGTTATGACATAGAGACACGTTTTTACGTTCTTGCACAACTAGACCCTCAACCCTACAATCTGTGAAAGTTTCATTCAAATCTGACTATAAATGTTTGAGATCTAGTGATAACAAGATTTAACGGATGACGTCACTGGCGGCCATCTTGAATGACGTCATGACCCCAAAAGTTTCGGGACACTATTCCAGACTGAGCTCTACCATTGTGTAAAATGTTAAGGCCCTACGACCAGTATTACTATGAAAAGTGGCTGACAGAAGAAGAAGAAGAAAAGAATAAGAATAAACAGAACGAAAACAAGAGGTCTTTCCACTGAAAGGTGGAAAGCCCTAATAACTAGATTTTGATCAGAACCTGATCAAACGGGCTTTCCTGTCTTAATGACGTCATGACGTCACAACTGTCAGAGTTGTCGAAGATGAAGACACTGATTGATTTATCACGAAAATAACTTCGAACAAACAATCTGTAAAAAAATATGATTTTCTGAATATTTTGACGTCACTGACGTCATGACGTCGGGATACTGTATGACGTTCTTGTACAACCGGAACCTGAACTCTACAATCTGTGAAAGTTTTATTCAAATCCGATAATAGATAGAGAAGATATAGACAAAACAAGAGTTCATTTATGACTTCACTGGCGTCCATCTTTGATGACGTCATGACCATTTTTGACATTCATCCACAACTCAACCTAATTCCCTGCAGGCTGTGAAAGTTGCATCAAAATCCGATAATAAATGCAGGACATATAGCGATTACAAGATTTCTTAAATGACGTCATTGGCGGCCATTTTGGATAAGTCATGACGTTAAAACTGTCAGCGTCTATTCAAACAATGATATTGATAAATTTTGCATTAAAATACCTCAATATATGCAATCAGAAAAAAAACCGGATTTTTCATAATATTATGACGTCACTGACGTTAGGACGTTATTATATAGAGAAACGTTTTTAAATTCATGCACAACTAGATCCTGTATTCTACAATCTGTGAAAGTTTCATTCAAATCCGACTAAAAATGTTGGAGATCTTGCGCTAACAAGATTTGTATCATGACGTCACTGGCGGCCATCTTGGGTGACGTAATGATAATTTTCGACTTTCTGGCAAAACACATCCTGTTTCCCTACAGGCTGTGAAAGTTGCATCAAAATCCGATCATAAATAAAGGAGATATAGCGATTACAAGATTTCTTAAATGACGTCATTGGCGGATATTTTGAATGACGTCCATGACGTTAAAACTGTCAGAGTCGATTGAAACAATGACACTGATGGATGTTACACTAAAAAAACATGAAAAACGCAATCATTGAAAAAAAAAGGACTTTTCGTAACATTCTGACGTCACTGACGTCAATACGTTATTACATAGAGACACGTTTTTACATTCAAGCACAACTAGACCCTGAACCCTACAATCTGTGAAAGTATCATTCTAATCCGACTGTAAATGTTTGAGATCTAGTGCGAACAAGATTTGTCTGATGACGTCACTGGCGGCCATCTTGGATGACGTCATGACCCCAAAAGCTTCGGGACACTATTCCAGACTGAGCTCTACCATTGTGTAAAATTTTAAGGCCCTACGACCATTATTACTATGAAAAGTGGCTGACAGAAGAAGAAGAAAAGAATAATAATAATAAGAACTAGATTTTGATCAGAGACCTGATCAAACGGGCTTTCCTGTCATGACGTCAAAACTGTCAGTGTTGTCGAAGATGAAGACACTGATTGATTTATCACGAAAATAACTTCGAACATGCAATCAGTGAAAAAAACGATTTCTGAATATTTTGACGACACTGACGTCATGACGTCATGACGTCGGGATACCGTATGACGTTCTTGCACAATCGGACCCAGAACTCTACAATCTGTGAAAGTTTTATTCAAATCCGATAATAGATAGAGAAGATATAGACAAAACAATAGTTCATTTATGACGTCACTGGCGGCCATCTTTGATGACGACATGACAACATTCCTCATTATAGCACAACTAGACGTTGATATCTACAAACTGAGAAAATTTTATCAAACTCCGATGATAAATGAAGGAGATATGGCGAATACAAGATTTCTTAAATGACGTCATTGGCGGCCATTTTGGATGATTTCATGACGTTAAAACTGTCAGCGTCGACTGAAACGAAGACACTGATGGATTATACAGTTAAACAGCTTCAAAAATGTAATCAGTGAAAAAAAACGGATTTTCATAACATTATGATGTCACTGACGTCAAGACGTTATTACCTAGAGAAACGTTTTTACATTCTTGCACAACTAGACCCTGAACTGTACAATCTGTGAAAGTTTCATTCAAATCCGACTATAAATATTTGAGATCTAGCGCTAACAAAATTTGTATCATGACGTCACTGGCGGCCATCTTGGATGTCGTCATGACAATTTTCGACATTTCTGCACAAGACATTCTAATTCTCTACAGGCTTTGAAAGTTGCATCAAAATCCAAACATAAATGAAGGAGATATAGCGATTACAAGATTTCTTAAATGACGTCATTGACGGCCATTTTGAATGACGTCATGACGTTTAAAACTGTCAGCGTCGACTGAAACAATGACACTGATGGATTTTACAGTAAAAATAACATAAAAAATGCAATCAGTGAAAAAAGCACTTTTCATAACATTGTGACGTCACTGACGTCAAGACGTTATTACATAGAGACACGTTTTTACATTCCTGCACAACTAGACCCTGCACCTTACAATCTGTGAAAGTTTCATTTAAATCCGACTATAAATGTTTTGAGATCTAGCGATAACAAGATGTGTCTGATGACGTCACTGGCGGCCATCTTGAATGACGTCATGACCCCAAAAGGTTCGGGACACTATTCCGGACTGAGCTCTACCATTGTGTAAAATTGTAAGGCCCTGCGACCAGTATTACTATGAAAAGTGGCTGACAGAAGAAGAAGAAGAAAAGAATAATAATAAGAAGAAACAGAACGAAAACAAAAGGTCTTTCCACTGAAAAGTGGAAAGCCCTAATAAACAGAACGAAAACAAAAGGTCTTTCCACTGAAAGGTGGAAAGCCCTAATAACTAGATTTTGATCAGAGACCTGATCAAACGGGCTTTCCTGTCATGATGTCACAACTGTCAGTGTTGTCGAAGATGAAGACACTGATTGATTTATCACGAAAATAACTTCGAACATGCAATCAGTGAAAAAAACGATTTTCTGAATATTTTGACGTCATGACGTCGGGATACCGAATGACGTTCTTGCACAACCGGACCCTGAACTCTACAATCTGTGAAAGTTTTATTCAAATCCGATAATAGATAGAGAAGATATAGACAAAACAATAGTTAATTTATGACGTCACTGGCGGCCATCTTTGATGACGACATGACAACATTCCACATTATAGCACAACTAGACGTTAATATCTACAAACTGAGAAAGTTTTATCAAACTCCGATGATAAATGAAGGAGATATGGCGAATACAAGATTTCTTAAATGACGTCATTGGCGGCCATTTTGGATGACGTCATGATGTTAAATCTTTCAGCGTCGACTGAGACAATGACATTGATGGATTATACAGTGAAACAACTTCAAAAATGCAATCAGTTGAAAAAACGGATTTTCATAATTTATGACGTCACTGACATCAAGACGTTATTACCTAGAGACACGTTTTTACATTCTTGAACAACAGGACCCTGAACTCTACAATATTTGAAAGTTTCATTCAAATCCGACCATACATGTTTGAGATCTAATGATAACAAGATTTTCATAATGACGTCACTGGCGGCCATCTTTGATGACGTCATGACCATTTTCGACATTGATGCATAACTCAACCGTATTCCCTACGTGCTGTGAAAGTGACATCAAAATACGATAATAAATGCAGGAGATATAGCGATTACAATATTTCTCAAATGAGGTCATTGGAGGCCATTTTGGATGACGTCATGACGTTAAAACTGTCAGTGTCGAGTAAGATGATGACACTGATGGATTTTGCGATAAAACTTTTTAAAAAATGCAATTAATGAAAAAAAACGTATTTTTCATAACATTGTGACGTCACTGACGTCAAGACGTTGTAACATAGACACGTTTTGACGTTCAAGCACAACTAGACCCTAAACTCTACAATCTGTGAAAGTTTCATTCAAATCCCATCTTAAATACATGAGTTACAGCGATAACAAGATTTGCCTACAAACGCCAGTGGCGGCCATCTTGGATGACGTCATGACCCCAAAAGTTTCGAGACACTATTCCAGCCTGAGCTATATCACTGTATAAAATTTAGAGACCGGGCGACCAGTCTTACTATTGAAAGTGGCTGACAGAAGAAGAAGAACAAGAGGAATAATAATAACTAGATTTTGATCAGAACCTGATCAAACATGGGCTTTCCATAATATGTAAAACCATACTCAATGACGTCATGACGTCACAATGGTTAATGATGATAAAGACATTGATCTTGATTGATTTACTATAAAACTGACGGAGAAAAGTTAGAAAGGAACGCCCTCTCTCAGCAACACCAGCTCACCCCGACAAAGTTACCCGAAATCCCCCCCCCCCCCCCACTCCTCCATCAGCAGCACTGACCTATAAGAAAAAAATAAAAAAAATAAAAAAAAAGATGAAATTTACGAGAAATCGTTCAAAAACGCTGAAAAACATAACATTTTTATTGCGCAGCTTTTGTCATTTCAGTGGGAAAAGCTGCGCACGGAGTTAAAAAAAAAAAAAAAAAAATCTTCCTTGGACACTGTCTTTGTTGGTGACGTCAGGTAAACAAGTGTGTCACATAACACAGCACGTGATCAACCTAAACATTCTTACCATCCGCAGTATGATGTTGCACAACAAGCGATAAAGACGAAAAAGTAAACCATCCGCAGTATGATCTTACGCAACAAGTGATAACGAGAAACACTTGTAACAAGAATTTCCATTTTTAAACAGTTATATAGGAAAAAACGTAAAATCATACTGGATGACGTCATGACGTCACAATGATCGGTGACGTAAAAGACAATGACCGTGATTGATTTACAGGCAAAACTGGTCGAACAATACAATTTGCACCAAAATGACCTTTTATCACTTAAGACGTCACAGGCCGACGTCGCATTTAATGACGTTTTGACGTCATTTTATATTCTTGCACAACTAAACCGTAAACTGTACCAGCTGCGAAAGTTTCATTCAAATCCGACCATAAATGTTTGAGATCTAGCGCTAACAAGATTTTTATCATGACGTCACTGGCGGCCATCTTGGATGACGTCATGAACCCAAAAGCTTCGGGACACTATTCCAGACTGAGCTCTACCATTGTGTAAAATGTAAAGGCCCTACGACCCGTATTAGTATGAAAAGTGGCTGACAGAAGAAGAAGAAGAAAAGAATAATAATAATAACTAGATTTTGATCAGAACCTGATCAAACGGGCTTTCTTGTCTTAATGACGTCATGGCGTCACAACTGTCAGAGTTTTTGAAGATATTGATTGATTTATCACGAAAATAACTACGAACATGCAATCAGTGAAAAAAACGATTTTTTGAATATTTTGAAGGCACTGACGTCATGACGTCATGACGTCGGGATACCGTATGACATCTGTGCACAACCAGATCCCGTACTCTACAATCTGTAAAAGTTTTGTTTAAATCCGATAATAAATAGAGAAGATATAGTCTTAACAAGATTTCCTTTATGACGTCACTAGTGGCCATCTTTGATGACGACATAACAAACTTCGACGTTATTGCACAACCAGACGTGGAATGTATAGTTCCTATGAAAGTTTTATCAAGATCCGATCATAAATGAAGGAGATATAGCGATTACAATATTTCTATAATGACGTCATTGGCGGCCATTTTGGATGACGTCATAACATTAAAACTACTAACGTTGACTGAAACAATGACAATGATTGATTTTGCAGTAAAACAACTTAAAAAATGCAATCAGTAAAGAAAATGGATTTCTAATAACATTGTAACGTCACTGACGTCAAGACGTTATAACAAAGAGACAGGTTTTGATCATTTTGTATAACTAGACCCTGAACTCTACAACCTGTGAAAGTTTCATTCAAATCCGACTACAAATATTTGAGATCTAGTTCTAACAAAATTTGCATCATGACGTCACTGGCGGCCATCTTGGATGACGTCACGACAATTTTAGACAATTTTGCACAACCCAACTTAATTCCATACAGGCAGTGAAAGCCGCATCAAAATCCGATCTTAAATGAAGGAGATATAGCGATTACAAGATTTCTTAAATGACGTCATTGGCGGCCATTTTGAATGACGTCATGACGTTAAAACTGTCAGCGTCGACTGAAACAATGACTGATGGATTTTACAGTAAAAAAACATGAAAAATGCAATCACTGAAAAAAAGGACTTTTCATAACATTTTGACGTCACTGACGTCAAGACGTTATGACATAAAGACACGGTTGCACGTTCTTGCACAACTAGACCCTGAACCGTACAATCTGTGAAAGTTACATTCAAATCCGACTATAAATGTTTGAGATCTAGCAATAACAAGATTTGTCTGATGACGTCACTGGCGGCCATCTTGAATGACGTCATGACCTCAAAAGCTTCGGAACACTATTCCAGACTGAGCTCTATCATTGTGTAAAATATTAAGGCCCTGCGACAGGTATTACTATGTAACGTGGCTGACAGAAGAAGAAGAAGAAAAGAATAATAATAAGAAGAAACAGAACGAAAACAAAAGGTCTTTCCATTGAAAAGTGGAAAGCCCTAATAAGAATAAACAGAACGAAAACAAAAGGTCTTTCCACTGAAAGGTGGAAAGCCCTAATAATAATAATAAGAATAAACAGAACGAACACAAAAGGTCTTTCCACTGAAAAGTGGAAAGCCCTAATAATAACTAGATTTTGATCAGAGACCTGATCAAACGGGCTTTCCTGTCATGACGTCACAACTGTCAGAGTTGTTGAAGATGAAGACACTGATTGATTTATCACGAAAATAACGTTGAACATTCAATCAGTGAAAAAAAGAATTTCTGAATATTTTGACGTCACTGACGTCATGACGTCGGGATACCGTATGACGTTCTTGCACAACCGGACACTGAACTGTACAATCTGTGAAAGTTTTATTCAAATCCGATAATAAATAGAGAAGATATAGACAAAAAAGAGTTCATTTATGACGTCACTGGTGGCCATCTTTGATGACGACATGACAACATTCCACATTATAGCACAACTATACTTTGATATATATAAACTGTGAAAGTTTTATCAAACTCCGATGATAAAGGAGATATGGCGATTACAAGATTTTTCAAATGACCTCATTGGCGGCCATTTTGGATGACGTCATGACGTTAAAACTCTCAGCGTCGACTGAGACAATGACATTGATGGATTACACAGTAAAACAACTTCAAACATGTAATCAATGAAAAAAAGGATTTTCATAATATGATGACGTCACTGACGTCAAGACGGTATTACCTAGAGACACGTTTTTACATTCTTGCACAACTAGACCCTAAACTCTACAATCTGTGAAAGTTTCATTCAAATCCGACTATAAATGTTTGAGATTTATTGCTAACAAAATTAGTATCATGACGTCACTGGTGGCCATCTTTGATGACGTCATGACCATTTTGGACATTCATGCATAACACAACCTAATTCCATACAGGATGTGAAAGTTGCATCAAAATCCGATAATAAATGAAGAAGATATAGCGGTTACAAGATTTCTTAAATGACGTCATTGGCTGCCATTTTGAATGACGTCATTACGTTAAAACTGTCAGCGTCGACTGAGACAATGATACTGATGAATTTTAGAGCAAAACAACTCAAAAGATGCAATCACTAAAGAAAACAAAGTTTTAATAACATTATGACGTCACTGACGTCAAGACGTTATGGCATAGAGATCCGTTTTGATGGTCTTGCACGATAAGACCCTGAACTCTACAAGCTGTGAAAGTTTCATTCAAATCCGACTACACACGTTTGAGATCTAGCACTAACAAGATTTTTATCTTGACGTCACTGGCGGCCATCTTTGATGAAGTCATAACACTTTTTGACATTCAAACATACCTTGACCTAATTCCCTATAGGCTGTGAAAATTGCATCAAAATCCGATAATAAATCCAGGAGATATAGCGATTTCAATGTTTTTTAAATGACGTCATTGGCTGCCATTTTGGATGATGTCATGACGTTAAAACTGTCAGCGTCTACAAAAATGATGACACTGATTGATTTTACAATAAAACTTTTTAAAAAATGCAATTTATGAAAAAAATAGATTTTTCATAAAATTATGACGTCACCCTCGTCATGAGGAGGTTATGACGTAAGGACAAGTTTTGACATTCTTGCACAACTAGAACCTGAACTCTACAATCTGTGAAAGTTGCATTCAAATCCCATCTTAAATACACGAGATACAGCGATAACAAGATTTGGCTACAAACGCCAGTGGCGGCCATCTTGGATGATGTCATAACCTCAAAAGTTTCGAGACACTATTCCAGCCTGAGCTACATCAATGTATAAAATTTAGAGTCCGGGCGACCAGTCTTACTATTGAAAGTGGCTGACAGAAGAAGAAGAAGAAGAACAACAAGAGGAATAAAAAGAATAAACAGAACGAACACAAAAGGTCTTTCCACTGAAAGGTGGAAAGCCCTAATAATAATAATAAGAATAAACAGAACGAACACAAGAGGTCTTTCCACTGAAAGGTGGAAAGCCCTAATAATAAGAACTAGATTTTGATCAGAACCTGATCAAACGGGCTTTCCTGTCTTAATGGCGTCATGACGTCACAACTGTCAGAGTTGTCGAAGATGAAGACACTGATTGATTTATCACGAAAATAACTTCGAACGTGCAATCAGTGAAAAAAAATCTGAATATTTTGACGTCACTGACGTCACGACGTCATGATGTTGGGATACCGTATGACGTTCTTGCACAACCGGACCCTGAACTCTACAATCTGTGAAAGTTTTATTCAAATCCGATAATAAATAGAGAAGATATAGACAAAACAATAGTTCATTTATGACGTCACTGACGGCCATCTTTGATGACGACATGACAACATTCCACATTATAGCACAACTATACTTTGATATCTACAAACTGTGAGTTTTATCAAACTCCGATGATAAATGAAGGAGATATGGCAATTACAATATTTCTTAAATGACGTCATTGGCGGCCATTTTGGATGACGTCATGACGTCAAAACTGTCAACGTCGACTGAGACAATGACATTGATGGATTATACAGTAAAACAGATTAAAAATGTAATCAGTGAAAAAAACGGATTTTCATAACATTATGACGTCAATGACATCAAGACGTTATTACATAGAGACAGGTTTTTACATTCTTGCAAAACTAGAGCCAGAACTCTACAATCTGTAAAAGTTTCATTCGAATCCGACTATAAATGTTTGAGATGTAGCGCTAACTAAATTTGTATCATGACGTCACTGGCGGCCATCTTGGATGACGTCATGACAATTTTCGACATTCTCGCACAACTCATTCTAATTCCCTACATGCTTTGAAAGTTGCACCAAAATCCGATCATAAATGAAGGAGGATATAGCGATTACAAGATTTCTTAAATGACGTCACTGACGGCCATTTGGAATGACGTCATGACGTTAAAACTGTCAGCGTCGACTGAAACAATGACACTGATGGATTTTGCAGTAAAAAAACACGAAAAAAGCAATCACTGAAAAAAATGACTTTTTATAACATTGTGACGTCACTGACGTCAAGACGTTATTACATAGAGACTCGTTTTTACGTTCTTGCACAACTAGACCCTGAACCCTATAATCTGTGAAATTTTCATTCAAATCCGACTATGAATGTTTGAGATCTAGCGATAACAAGATTTGTCTGATGACGTCACTGGCGGCCATCTTGGATGACGACATGACCCCAAAAGCTTCGGGACACTATTCCAGACTGAGCTCTATTACTGTGTAAAATGTAGAGGCCGTGCGACCAGTCTTACTATGAAAAGTGATGGGGAGAAGAAGAATAAGATAAAAAATAAGAATAAACAGAACGAAAACAAGAGGTTTTCCACTGAAAAGTGGAAAGCCCTAATAAACAGAACGAACACAATAGGTCTTTCAACTGAAAGGTGGAAAGCCCTAATAATAAGAACTAGATTTTGATCAGAGACATGATCAAACGGGCTTTCCTGTCATGACGTCACAACTGTCAGAGTTTTCGAAGATGTAGACACTGATTGATTTATCACGAAAATAACTTCGAACATGCAATCAGTGAAAAAACGAATTTCTTAATATTTTGACTTCACTGACGTCATGACGTCGGGATACTGTATGACGTTGTTTCACAACCGGACCTTGAACTCTACAATCTGTGAAAGTTTTATTCAAATCCGATAATAAATAGAGAAGATATAGACAAAAAAAGAATTCATTTATGACTTCACTGGCGGCCATCTTTGATGACGACATGACATCATTACACATTATAGCACAAATGGACTTAGATATCGACAAACTTTGAAAGTTTTATCGAACTCTGGTGATAAATGAAGGAGATATAGCGATTACAAGATATCCTAAATGACGTCATTGGCGGCCATTTTGGATGACGTCATGACGTTAAAACTGTCCGCGTCGACTGAGACAATGACATTGATGGATTTTACAGTAAAACAACTTCAAAAATGTAATCGGTGAAAAAAACAGGTTTTCATAACATTATGACGTCACTGACGTCAAGACATTATAACATAGAGACACGTTTTTACATTCTTGCACAACTAGACCCTTAACTCTACAATATTTGAAAGTTTCATTCAAATCCGACCATACATCTTTGAGATCTAGCGATAACAAGATGTTCATCTTTGATGACGTCATGACAAATATAGACATTTTTGCACAATTCAACCGTATTCCATACAGGCTGTGAAAGTTATCTCAAAATCCGATAATAAATGCAAGAGATATAGCGATTACAATATTTTTTTAATGACGTCATTAGCGGCCATTTTAGATGACGTCATGATGTTAAAACAGTCAGCATCGACTAAGATAATGACACTGATGGATTTTCCGATAAAATTCCTTACAAAATGCATTTAATGAAAAAAAACGGGTTTTTCATAACTTTGTGACGTCACTGACGTAACACTTTGTAGCATAGACAGAGACGTTTTGACATTCTTGCACAACTAGACCCTAAACTTTACAATCTGTGAAAGTTTCATTAAAATCCCATAATAAATGCACCAGATACAGTGATAACAAGATATGCCTACAAACACCAGTGGCGGCCATCTTGGATGACGTCATGACGTCAAAAGTGTCGGGACACTATTCGAGCCCGAGCTATACGATTGTGTAAAACTTAGAGGCTGTGAGACCAGTACAACTATTCAAAATGGCAGTGAGAAGAAGAATAATAATAACTAGATTTTGATCAGAACCTGATCAAACGGGCTTTCCTGTCTTAGTGACGTCATGATGTCACAACTGTCAGGTTGCCGAAGATGAAGACACCGATTGATTTATCACGAAAATAACTTCGAACATGCAATCAGTGAAAAAAACGAATTTCTGAATATTTTGACGTCACTGATGTCATGACGTCATGACGTCGGGATACCGTATGACGTTCTTGCACAACCGGACCCTGAACTCTACAATCTGTGAAAGTTTTATTCAAATCGGATAATAGATAGAGAAGATGTAGACAAAACAAGAGTTCATTTATTACGTCACTGGCGGCCATCTTTGATGACGACATGACAACATTCCACATTATAGCACAACTAGACTTTGATATCTACAAACTGTGAAAGTTTTATCAAACTCCGATAATAAATGAAGGAGATATGTCGATTAAAAGATTTCTAAAATGACGTCATTGACGGCCAGTTTGGATGACGTCATGACGTTAAAACTGTCAGCGTCGACTGAGACAATGACATTGATGGATTATACAGTAAAACAACTTCAAAAATGCAATCAGTGAAAAAAACGGATTTTCATAATTTATGACGTCACTGACGTCAAGACGTTATTACCTAGAGACAGGTTTTTACATTATTGCACAACTAGACCCTGTACTCTATAATCTGTGAAAGTTTCATTTAAATCGGACTATAAATATTTGAGATCTAGCGATAACAAACTTTGTATCATGACGTCACTGACGGCCATCTTGGATGACGTCATGACAATTTTTGAAATTCTTGCACAACTCAACCTTATTCCCTATAGGCTGTGAAAGTTGCATCAAAATCCGATCATAAAAGAAGGAGATATAGCGATTACAAGATTTCTTAAATGACGTTATTGGCGGCCATTTTTAATGACGTCATGACATTAAAACTGTCAGCGTCGACTGAAACAATGACAGTGATGGATTTTGCAACAAAAAAACATGAAAAATGCTATCACTGAAAAAAAAGGACTTTTCATAACATTGTGACGTCATTGACGTCAAAACGTTATGACATAGAGACACGTTTTTACGTTTCTGCACAACTGGAACCTTAACTCTACAATCTGTGAAAGTTTCATTCAAATCCGACTGTAAATGTTTGAGATCTAGCGATAACAAGATTTGTCTGATGACGTCAGTGGCAGCCATCTTTGATGACGTCATGACGTCAAAATGTTCGGGACACCAGTCCCGAGTGTTCTCTACGACTGGATAAAATTTTGACTTGTCGCGACAAATATTTCTATGAGAAGTGCCTTTTAGCGGAAGAATAATAATAATAATAACTAGATTTTGATCAGAGACCTGATCAAACGGGCTTTCCTGTCATGACGTCAAAACTGTCAGTGTTGTCGAAGATGAAGACACTGATTGATTTATCACGAAAATAACTTCGAACATGCAATCAGTGAAAAAAACGATTTTCTGAATATTTTGACGACACTGACGTCATGACGTCATGACATCGGGATACCGTATGACGTTCTTGCACAATCGGACCCAGAACTCTACAATCTGTGAAAGTTTTATTCAAATCCGATAATAGATAGAGAAGATATAGACAAAACAATAGTTCATTTATGACGTCACTGGCGGCCATCTTTGATGACGACATGACAACATTCCTCATTATAGCACAACTAGACGTTGATATCTACAAACTGAGAAAGTTTTATCAAACTCCGATGATAAATGAAGGAGATATGGCGAATACAATATTTCTTAAATGACGTCATTGGCGGCCATTTTGGATGACGTCATGACGTTAAAACTGTCAGCGTCGACTAAGATAATGACACTAATGGATTTTCCGATAAAATTCCTTACAAAATGCATTTTATGAAAAACCCCGGATTTTTCATAACTTTGTGACGTCACTGACGTCAACACTTTGTAACATAGACAGAGACGTTTTGACGTTCTTGCACAACTAGACCCTAAACTCTACAATCTGTGAAAGTTTCATTCAAATCCCATAGTAAATGCACCAGATACAGTGATAACAAGATTTGCCTACAAACGCCAGTGGCGGCCATCTTGGATGACGTCATGACGTCAAAAGTTTCGAGACACTATTCCAGCCTGAGCTATATCATTTTGTAAAATTTAGAGGCCGTGAGACCAGTCTTACTATTGAAAGTGGCTGACAGAAGAAGAAGAACAAGAAGAACAACAAGAGGAACTAGATTTTGATCAGAGACCTGATCAAACGGGCTTTCCTGTCATGACGTCACAACTGTCAGAGTTGTCGAAGATGAAGATACTGATTGATTTATCAGGAAAATAACTTCGAATATGCAATCACTGAAAAAAAAGGAATTTCTGAATATTTTGACGTCACTGACGTCATGACGTCGGGATACCGTATGACGTTCTTTCACAACCGGAACCTGAACTCTACAATCTGTGAAAGTTTTGTTCAAATCCGATAATAGATAGAGAAGATATAGACAAAACAACAGTTCATTTATGACGTCACTGGCGGCCATCTTTGATGACGACATGACAACTTTCCACATTATAGCACAACTGAACTTTGATATCTACAAACTGTGAAAGTTTTATCAAATTCCGATGATAAATGAAGGATATATGGCGATTACAATATTTCTTAAATGACGTCATTGGCGGCCATTTTGGATGACGTCACGACGTTAAAACTGTTAGCGTCGACTGAGACAATGCCATTGATGGATTATGCAGTAAAACAATATAAAAAATGCAATCAGTGAAAAAAGTGGATTTTCATAACATTATGACGTCACTGACGTCAAGACGTTATTACCTAGAGACAAGTCTTTACATTCTTGCACAACTAGACCTTGAACTGTACAATCTGGTAAAGTTTCATTCAAATCAGACTATAAATGTTTGAGATCTAGCTCTAACAAAATTTGTATCATGGCGTCACTGGCGGCCATCTTGGATGACGTCATGACATTTTTTGACATTTTTGCACAACTTAATCTAATTCCCTACAGGATGTGAAAGTTGCATCAAAATCCGATGATAAATGAAGGAGATATAGCGATTACAAGATTTCTCAAATGACGTCATTGGCGGCCATTTTGAATGACGTCATGACGTTAAAACTGTCAGCGTCGACTGAAACGATGACACTGATGGATTATACAGTAAAAAAACAATAAAAATGCTATAACTGAAAAAAAAGACTTTTCATAACCTTGTGACGTCATTGACGTCAAGACGTTATGACATAGAGACACGTTTTGACGTTCTTGCACAACTGAACCCTGAACTCTACAATCTTTGAAAGTTTCAATCAAATCCCATAGTAAATGCATGAGATACAGCGATAACAAGATTTGCATACAAACAATAGTGGCGGCCATCTTGGATGACGTCATGACCCCAAAAGTTTCGGGACACTAAGTTGGCATGAGCTATATTACTGTGTAAAATTCAAAGGCCGTGCGACCAGTCAAACTATGAAAAGTGACGGTGAGAAGAACAGGAATAATAATAATAAGAATAAACAGAACGAACACAAGAGGTTTTCCACTGAAAAGTGGAAAGCCCTAATAACTAGATTTTGATCAGAGCCTGATCAAACGGGCTTTCTTCTGTTTTTAATGGCGTCATGACGTCACAACTGTCAGAGTTGTGAAAGATGAAGACGCTGATTGATTTATCACGAAAATAACTGCAAACATGCAATCAGTGGAAAAAAAGAATTTTTGAATATTTTGACGTCACTGACGTCATGACGTCGGGATACCGTATGCCATTCTTGCACAACCGGACCCTGAACTCTACAATCTGTGAAAGTTTTATTCAAATCCGATAATAAATAGAGAAGATATAGACAAAACAAGAGTTCATTTATGACGTCACTGGCGGCCATCTTTGATGACGACATGACAACATTCCACATTATAGCACAACTATACTTTGATATATACAAACTGTGAAAGTTTTATCAAACTCCGATCATAAATTAAGGAGATATGGCGATTACAAGATTTCTTAAATGACGTCATTGGCGGCCATTTTGGATGACGTCATGACGTTAAAACTCTCAGCGTCGACTGAAACAATGACATTTATGGATTATACAGTAAAACAACTTCAAAAATGTAATCGGTGAAAAAACTTGATTTTCATAACATTATGACGTCACTGACGTCAAGACGTTAATATCTAGAGACACGTTTTTACATTCACGCACAACTAGACCCTGAACTCTACAAGCTGTGAAAGTTTCCTTCAAATCCGACCATACATGTTTGAGATCTAGCGCTAACAAGATTTTTATCATGACGTCACTAGCGGCCATCTTTGATGACGTCATGACCATTTTTTGACATTCTTGCACAATCCAACCAATTCCCTACAGGCTGTGAAGGTTGCATCAAAATCCGATAATAAATGCAGGAGATATAGCGAATACAAGATTTCTTAAATTACGTCATTTGCCGCCATTTTGGATGACGTCAAGACGTTAAAACTGTCAGCGTCGACTAATATAATGACACTGATGGATTTTCCGATGAAATTCCTTAAAAAATGCATTTAATGAAAAAAAACGGATTTTTCATAACATTGTGACGTCACTGACGTCAACACTTTCTAACATAGACAGACACGTTTTGACGTTCCATCACAACTAGACGCTTAACTCTACAATCTGTGAAAGTTTCATTCAAATCCCATCGTAAATGCATGAGATACAGTGATAACAAGATTTACCTAAAAAATCCAGTGGCGGCCATCTTGGATGACGTCATGACCCTAAAAGTTTCGGGACACTATTCCAGCCTGAACTATATCATTGTGTAAAATTTAGAGGCCGTGCGACCAGTCTTACTATGAAAAGTGGCTGACAGAAGAATAATAATAACTAGATTTTGATCAGAGACCTGATCAAACGGGCTTTCCTGTCATGACGTCACAACTGTCAGTGTTGTCGAAGATGAAGACACTGATTGATTTATCACGAAAATAACTTCAAACATGCAATCAGTGAAAAAAACGATTTTCTGAATATGTTGACGTCACTGACGTCATGACGTCGGGATACCGTATGAAGTTCTTTCACAACTGGATCCTGAACTCTACAATCTGTGAAAGTTTTATTCAAATCCGATAATAGATAGAGAAGATATAGACAAAACAATAGTTCATTTATGACGTCACTGGCGGCCATCTTTGATGACAACATGTCAACATTCCACATTATAGCACAACTAGACTTTGATATCTACAAACTGAGAAAGTTTTATCAAACTCCGATGATAAATGAAGG
>JAWPHD010004113.1:0-196846 GCA_037043455.1 Cyrtodaria siliqua
TGCTGAAAACCATTTTTTCTATCAACAACATAAAAAACAAGGTCAAATCCACGAAAACACATGACAATATGGGTTTGATTTTAAAATATTGCTTCTACTCACTACATTTAGAAATACAACTATTACATGTATGACATGTTTTGATACAATAAGTTAGGTAAGTAGGGTCACAAAACACTTACCTTTAATCATTAAATGGTGTAAGGTAAATCTACAGTTTGTACAGCCAAAAATTCAAAAGAGGGCGTTTGCATTCTATTTGCACTCTTTGTGAGAATCACACTCAGGTGTCATTTAGTAAAATAATCCTTTTTTTCCTCGGAACTCCTAAACCAGTCAATTTATCTTCAAACTTGATACACATATCAAGGTAGCGGTCCTGTGGTGTCTTTTGACTACTACAAAAATATGTATAAAATGTTCTATTTTGAAGAAAACATATTTATTTTTGTCTGCATTAACGAATTCTAGTTGTTTTATTTCAGTCATTATATTTTATCCAATCCATGACTTCTCTGATTCGCTAGACTTTTTTTGACCAACCACAGTCTGTTTTATTTAGTAGACAAAGGTTCTCGGAAAAGTCAGGTTTATCTGAGATCAAGACCCACTAGTTCAAGAACTGAATGGTTCTAGAACCATAGGTTCAAGAACTTGCTTACACTGATTAATTCAGTTCGGTTCTTGAACCACAAATAAGTTCAAGAACAACAGATTCATGAACCTCAGTTCTTAAAAAGTTGAAGGCTGGTCTTTAAGTTTATAGTACTACTGGCAGATGTTTGCTTTAAATACATGTGTGATTTTCCTTGATCAAATGGTACTAATATTTAAGTGATGCACACATGAGGCAAAATGATCAAGTTTAAAGATAAAGGCTGTAAATAATAATTTTAGGTTGTCATCTATCAACCATCGATCTCCACTTTGTAACCTAGTACATTTTAAATCCTTCTGTCAGTTTGGACCGCACTGTTATAATTCATAAACTCTAGGATTTGGTATTTCCGTTTTAACCATTGATGGGGCTGAACATCTTCAAAAAAACATACCATGAGAATTCACATGCTTGAAATTCACTCAAATCTTGTACACTACTCAAAAAGCTAGAAACAAAATATTGTTTGCTGTATGGACTAGCATTCATGAATGACTCCCTTTATGTTGCATCTCATGATAAAGATGGGGGCATACTTAAAGTCAACTGGGAATGTGAAACAGTTATATCAAATGGAATAGAATGTGTCCGAGTACACAGTTTGGCTGTTTTACAAGACAGATTAGTATTTAGTGACACAGATGACTATTCAGTGAAGTTGCTCAGTCCTACAGCCACTGTATTTGAAATGGGGGAGGCCAGAGAGATGGAAAAGGATGCCCAATTTTCCCAACCTGCAGGACTATGTGCAGAAAGAAAAAAACACTGTTCGTTTTAGGTACTGCTACTGGTGCTCTCAGAATGATAAGCAGTCAGTAGCGTAGCTACCTATTAGGTCAAAAGACCTGGGCCTGCACATAATTTTTACATGCATGGTTGAAAAATATAAAAATGAAATAATAGTGTATGAATTTGTTGAATTTTGAAGTGTGATTTTGCTTAAATTTATATCTAAATATATGCCAAAACGCACCAGAGATGTCCTCCGTTTTCAAAATTTTCCGGGAAAGCCCCGGACCCCACTAGAAATAGTAGGGCCTGCACATCAAAAAAGGTCTAGCTACGCCCCTGGCAGTGTTAGTGGACTTGTTCTTTATCTTAACAATCTCCAAAAGTTTAGCTTTACATTTGATCTCCACTCAGAGAAACAGAAACCATTGTATATTAGTCTAGATACAGCTATTGGAAGATTGCAGGAGGTATATGACTTTGACTGTCAGTGCACTGACAATGTGAAAACATACATTGAAAAAATAGCATCAACGCAAGGTTCTTAGGGAACTGGATCAACAGTTACTGTTGTAATGGATGATGAAAACGTATTTTAGACTCGCTGTGTGACATCAAGAGCTTACTTTCCCGTGCCAATGTATCACCTAGACTTGGAAATCTTCCGAATGAAGTGTTTGTTAACATTAGTCATAGAAAATTGTTTTCAGAGATGAGAGCTGGGTCTTCAGACATGCCAATGCGGCTTGAGTTTGACTATAGATTTTGTAGAGCAATTAAGGAGCATTTAAAGCAAAGGTGCAAAGCAAAATTCTGAAACTTCACAAGCTCGAAGTCATATTACCCCAAATTGATGTCCGAGGTCAAGTATGTTGATCTGCCCTAAATATACGCTCCTAAATCTGTGCATCTGACCAAAGAGCAGAAAACAAGAGATGAGAGACTGGAGAGAACATAATATTATGGTCCAGGAGTTCCACAAAAAACTGTAAGAAGTATGAGTGTGAAAAACAATCTAGGACCTCTACCAAATAATTTGTATGCTTTAGAACTTCTGTGTATAAACCAGTTGCTTCAGTAAATTCAAGCTGAACAATTACCTGAGGTTGTGTATGATGCAGGTGACTTAATATTTTTGAATATATTGAACAGAGCATGCATCATTATGCTCACAGAAAGTGTCACCTCGTTATGAAAAAGGCAAAAGGCATAAGATACTCTCAAGACCCATTCAATGGAAGTCAATGAAGTGACCGTTTGTATGAAAGATATAAATGGAAGCTTGAACAAATGTGTTGTACACAAAAATCAAATTGAGCTAGAAGGGGAGGAGTTTATTATGATTCAATCCCAAATCAGCAGTGCCATTGAAACAGTTACTTTAGCAGAGGCAAGAGAGAAGGTTGATGAAAATACCACCAGAAAGTCAACAAGAGGTCAGAAGAGGAGAGTAATGGAAGATTTTTTCTACTATGATGACTAAATGCCAAGTAAAATAAAATATGTAAATCTTTCAAACTACTGTTGTGCTCAGTACTTATTAATATTGATGAGAAAATATGATAAACACATGTTCAGAACAAATCTTAGATGTGAAAACAATAAAAAAAAATGTAGATGACTTTAAGTTCTTGTGCTCAAAAACTGTTGTCTAAGATGCAACTATTAACTGTTGTATAGGCCAAATTGTTTGTTAATTCATCAGAATAAATTTTTGGGAACATGTGCAAATATTTTTAGGGAACAAGGGAACATTGGTAATATTTTTTGGGGAACAATGGAACTTTGAAATATTTTCGGGAACAATACAAAATATTTTTGGGGAACATTGGGTCATATTTTCAGGGAACAAGGGAACATGGACCACCCTGGGAGAGCCTTAATTGACTGCTTTATTTACACAGGTAGGCGATAGCGACACACAACATGGACGTCATGCGACGTATGTAGTATTGTGATATCTAACATGGTTTATGAAAATACTCAATGCTGATTGGCTATTGCTGAGTTTTTAAAAAAGCTATATAAACCTCTGACATCATGTCCTTCAACCGTTAGAACGTCATTTTAAACGATGTTGAACGTCGGAAAACATCCAAAACAACGATTACGTTATTTTAAGGCTATGTTACGTTATGTTCAACAACAAATTAAACTTGTTCGCAACACGATAAAGCTGTATATTTTCTTCGTTTGGTGCTGAGAGATGGATGTACAATGTAAGTTGTGAGAATGTGTTTGCATTATGTTCAGTCTCTCGAAAAGGTGTGTATAAAATACATAAAAATCCATGTCAGATAAAAAACTAAATATTTCCAGCAGGTTTATATTGTGCGAGATCAAACCTGATGGTTGGGCTTGAAACACATTGAAACCGCCGGCCTACGGCCCTTGGTGTCGCTGGTTTTGAAGTCACGCCCACCAGGTTTTGATCTGGGACAATATAAACCCTGCTAGAAATATTTTATTTCTTAAACAGAATAAAAAAAGCTACTAGCAATACAGGTGTAATTTCATTGTAAGAGAATGAAACTACTAGGTATATGTTTTTGATAGATATAGAATTTTAATTATCAAGCATAAAGGATGACTTCAGGTCACTAACTAGAGTAAATTATTAAGACAAAAATGATAAATCCAAAATTAAAAGAATTACTGATTTTATCAATTGTCACGATGGTTTAATTCAAAGCTAAAAATAGTAACAAAAGTAGGTATTAATTTCAAACAGGCCTCGCCAAAGTTTATAGGTGGTCATGTGATGACAAATGAACCAATCAGAGAAAGTAATTTTGTCACTCATATAATATTACACTTCACATATTAGGCGACAGGTTACTGTCACACATCACGTGGTCCCGTCTTAATTCCATTAAGTGATGGGAATGCTTATATTAGCGGGATTTTATAACGGATATTTCGACAATAAAACATGTTGTAAAACATATTTTACTGAAAAAATGTGATAACCTGTTTAAAATTGCATGTTAAATGTTTTAATTTTACAATATGCAAACTTTTTAAGCCGAAATTAAGGTTTTATTTCATACGCCAGCCAACCCCGTTTTCGCTTCTTGGAGAAGGGGTTGGATGGGGTATGAAAGTTAATACTCGGACCACGTAATGCATACTGCATTTCCCCTAATGAGAGCACCTCCCCTAATAGTGGCAACCCCACCCTCTCTCTTTCCAAACATTTTTTTATATAATAAATATTAATACATTTTCAATCTTTTGTATCCATGAATTCCTTTTAAAAAACAAATTTCAAAAAAAAAAGTTAGCGCCCGGGTCTGCTATTAGGGGAAATACTGTATTTGGCAAAAATGCTCAATTTCAACTCTAATCTTGAACTTGATATACCAAACCTATGAATTTAATAGCAGTTTGGATATAAATTTATATGTATTTTACCTTTATTTCAGAAGCAGTCAATAGAACTGGTTTGGCAGTAAAAATGTATTTACGTTCATTCATTGCTTCGTTTTGGCTGTAAAATCTATACTGATATAAAGTGATATTGATGATCCCTGGGGAATTGTTTCATTGAACGTTAGTGTACCAGATAGGAATAATTAATTGTCAGTGTTGAGCTTCTAGGTAAACATGCTATGTATTTGTAGATATGGTTCCTTCAAAACAAATTAGTCGGCTAAATCATAAGGTATAGCAGGCAGCTTTTTTCGTAAAAAATCAACGCTTTCCTGAAGGCTGTTCCAAAACTAATTTGCCTATTTTTGTTTATTTTTTTGTGATGCCTGTGTATCATGGTAGACACTTAGGGATCACTTTGTCTACCATCTGTTGTTGTCGTCCGTCAAACTTTAACCTGCAACCTAATTATAACCTCGGCCTTAACTTCAAAAGTATTTGACCTATATTCATGAAACTTCACACACATCTTCATCTTTAACCTCTGGGAATGTCGTTACACATGTCCAGTAACTTTTCATTTTCATTTTGGCAGAGTTATGTTCATTTTCATAAAACTGAAAAGTATTTGACCGATGTTCATGAAACTTCGCAACTATCTTCAAGTTACCGTAAAGTGTTGCAACACGTCCAATAACTCTGACTTTCATTTTGGCAGAGTTATTGCCCTATTCATAAAAAATTAAACTGCAACCTAACCGAGCTCACAACTTGACAAAATATTGACCTACGTTCAGGAAACATAATTATAATACAGTTCTTTTCTAAATTACCACTGTCATGTCCAATAACTCTGTATTTCATTTCAGTAGAGTAATACACCTTTAACCTGTAACCTAACCTAGCTCATAACTGATCATAACTTGGCAAAAGTTCTTTTTTACCAATTAATCAATGCAGCGTTCAATCTCATTAAAATCAGACCCTTTATCAGACTACAATTACTCTACCTACAAGGATCTGACAACACTGCATTGGACGAGTAACTCAGAAACATATTTTCCTGCCCTGAACACCCTTCTATTTGTTTTTACACGCCCGTCTTGATGGGACGTATTATGTGATCATGCACGACAGGTGGGTGGCGCCTGGCGGCAGGCAGCCGGCAATGTAGTGTCCGCTCCATAACTGGAGTAGTTTAAATCTAATCTTGATGAAACTTGGACACAATGTTTAAGTCCACAATAACTTGGTCAAGTTTGATAACCAACGCTATTGCTCAAGTAACCAATGCTATTGCTCAAGAAACAACCGGCCCTTGGACCCTTGGACCCTTAGCTTGATGGAAATTGACAAACTTTATACTGTCGGCAGTTCGATAACTTTAGTAGTGATAATCAAATCGCACTTATGCACTTTGATTTTCGAGATGTGTGTATTTGTAATGCTGATTTATTTTGAGAAGTGTGCATTTGTTATTGCTCAAGAAACACCAGAGTTAGGCCCTTGGACCCTTGGCTTGTTGGTAATTGACAAACTTGATGCTGTCTGCAGCTTGATAATTTCAGCATTAATAATCAAACCGCACTTATGCACTTTGATTTTCGAGAAGTGTGTATTTGTAATGCTGATTTATTTCAAGAAGTGTGCATTTGTAACGCTTTTTCTGTCCACAGAATCCATGAAAATTTATTCACCAAGAATTTTTATATATATATTTTTTTAACATTAACATGTAGTTACTTATAACTTATAGTATGTTTTGTGTTTAAAATCTTTAGGAAAATAAAGATTTTTTAACTGAGAATATTGCATTTCTAAATATGTTGTTGCGTTAGAAGTTACTTGTATTATGTCCCACTAGATCTATGCCTAAATTTGTCCAATAAAAATGTTACAATTCCATTCATAAAATCTGCCATTTTTTTTATATTCCTTACTTTTAATTATATTCTAGTTTAAATTGTATGTATATACAGTGGGAGCGCCAAGCCACCGCGGAGGGATATTTACTTAAAAACGTCACGCGCAAAAAACGTAAACAAACTGCGTTTTGAGCAGATTTCAGGATGACGGTCAAAATGACACCAGTGATGTAAACTGAATCGACTGACAATGTACAATGATGTCACACATAAACAAATGCATCAATTCGTTTGTTACAGAATGAATTTTAAGTTTTTACGTGTTTTGTCGATTCTTTTTTATTAAAAATACGATTTCTAGGCTTTTACAAATTACCGATTGTTTCGAAAATTTATGTGATATTTTAGCTTTTAATCAAATTGATAATTACAGTTTGTTCTTATAGCGAGAAAAAAGACGAAAGTATTAAAGTCAAGAAAAAGTATTCCTCTACAGGTCTGTAAAATTTCATCAAAATTTGGAAAAAGTACTTTTTTCTACCCAAAAAAACGTTTCATGACCGTTCATAAAATTACACACAGAAAAGTGAGACTCTCTTCAACCGTGTGCTTCATACAAAAACTTTCAGAATCATATTTTTATCACTACAATTAAAACATAATTTATACAAGCCATTTCCTTATAAAATAAACATCAATTTCATGGCCTACTTTCAAAAATAAATTTAGGTCTATGTTGTGTTATTGTGAAAATTATTTCAGTCAACAAACTTGCGAAAGAGTAAAATGTCAGCTGTATGTCGATCGACTTCAATTTTTATTTTTTTTATCTCGATTTGTATGAAGATTTTAACAGCGAGAAAAAAGACAAGAACATGAACGATGAGTTTAATCCTTCCTCTGGCAGTTTGTGAATTTTCAAGCGAATTTGAAAAAAGTACTTTTTTCTACCCAAAAAAACGTTTGGTCACTGTTTTACGCAAGCGTTTCGAACGTTGTTTTTGTGTAGTTTTGTTACACGGCATGGAATACGGCATGCAATACATCGGCCAGCTCTGTGTGTGATAAATTCTGAAATTACCTGATATATTGTAGTGAACAGACAGTCGATAAGAGACAAAATATTTATGCTAACATGATATATTTCAAATTCGATTGTTATTGAAAATTTGGCAAAAAAATCAATACCGTGTTTCCCCGAAGACCACATTCCAACACAGAATTGTGACGTCACAATGCTTGTACTAGTATAACCACAGGGTGAAAAGGTGTACGCGGACACTTTTTAAAATCTTCGAAAGGACGTGTGTATTTATTTGTTTATTTTGGTCGAAGAGCCTTTAAAAAAAGTATCATTGGCTATTATCCTTTCGACCCATCCACCCCCGCCCCACCCCCACCCAGCAGATTTTTTTTAAATGGACAGAATTAATATAGAATGCGAACTATGATTTTAAATGCCATTTGGATTGTCGACGCAAATATAATATGAACTAGGGCTTTATTGATTTGAACAGCGACCGCAGAGGGAAGTAAGGTGGTGACAGTCCCATTAGACATGCCATCACCAGGGCTCCAGCTCCTTAGATTCAACGCCTTTTCCACTGTGTAACTGAGGTATTTTTTTTGAAAGTCTGTGAAATAGCATCTTTGAAACAATCTGTGTATTAAACGCCTTTACATCTGAGATACCAAGAACACATGATTGGCAATCGACCACTTAGATGTATGTGTACCCTGCTGCACCCCCTCCCCTCCCCACCCCCAACACCGCCACCACACACAAAGTTTAACTCATCTTAGTGGGGTACGGGGTCCCTCCCGCACTCACTCCGTTTAACTTATCCTAGTGGGGTTCGGGGTCATGCTACCCATATTATGTTTTTTTGATGTTACAATGCGCGTTCTGACGTATATTTCAGAGTTATAAAACGGTAGATAAAGGTAAGTACACACATGTACCTGAAAATACCCCCCCCCCCCCCCCCCCCCCCCCCCACCACCACGACCACAAACCCCCACACCGCAAATACCTCCTCCATTGTTATTGCATATTTGGACTTTTTACATTTTCAATTTCCGAGTTAGCCGTAGGGTCGGGCTCTTACCGTGCTTACGCGGAGCTACGCCAATGGCACCTACCATCTTTTATGAAACTATATTAGTACCAATCAATAAGGGATGGGCAGAACCCTGCAGTCTATAGGGTAGATAGGCTCGCGAGGGTAATAACCCTAAACTTAGTATCCTTTTGTAGATTTTTTTTTATAATAAAATTCGGATCCGGCCGGGTTAGCGATGACCAAGACACTTTCCCTTAGCCTCGTCCGTCGGATGGGGACGTAAGCCGGGCGGTCCCGTGTATCGGTTTATCCTCCGAGCACGTTAAAGAACCATAGGAATCTATTCGATAACAAGATTAGGGCAGGTTCCCAGATTTCTATGTATTCCTTCCCCTCTCTCTGGAACAGCTCTAAATAACCTATACTGTGTTGATGAGCCGTTAAACAACATTCAATTCAATTAAAACGTATACTGTCTCGTGGTCTAGCTTGTGTGTCGTCTCAACATGGGATAATAAGAGCTATTAACATTATATTTACTTATATATATTAGACCAAAAAAATAATACCTGTGTTTCCGTTGGCACGACCGACTCTATTTTTAAGGGGCCGACCCTAAAACTTTTTATGAAAAAGAAAATTTGTTCTGAACAATGATTTATCACAATAGATCGAGGTAAACTGACATCACAGAGAAACTTTCAGCTGTATCATCAACTGAATGGGGTTTATGATATAAATACATGTAGAATCTCACAATATCTTGCTCCAAAAAAAAGAAAAAAGAAAAGAAAATGCCTAGCTACCGACCCTATTTTTTTAGAGCATGCAATAGGAAACACACCTATTTTTTTGTTTAGCCTTACTATACTTAACTTATAAATCGGCTACTGTGCAGCTTCTTCTATTTTTTAATTTTCTAACGTACTTAAAATTTTAAGATGGTCGCCAAAATGAGAAAAGCATGAAAAACAGCATCATAATTTATAACAAACAAGTCTGTCATGTGCTTTTGTCAGCAAGGACATTTATCATTCCTGATTTATTTTAAGTGGATTGGAGGCGGTCTGGAAGACTATAGGCGTCTATTCAAATACGTAATGCGTTTCATTTTCATATTCAATGTACATAATATTATGCTCTAACCACAACTTTGCCACAATAAAACTTTGCCACAATAAAATTCATAGTTATTGGACATGTCAATAGCATTGAATAATTGCTAAGGAAGAACTTTATACATATTTTCATAGAGTAAGACGAAAATGTGTGTTTCATGAACATAGGTAATAGAGGATCTTACATGAGAGCTGACAGAGCTTAAAGTGATCCCTAATCGTCTGCCATGTCCACTGGCACATATATATATATTATAGGGAGGTCAAGTGTAGTTTAACTGTTGGATATACTCAGGTTTAATGAATTCATAAGTCATTCAACTGAAAAAGTGATCATTTGTTTAATAGGCATGTCAAATATATAATACATACTGGTAATGGCTGCAGGGTTTCCCCCAGAAAATTGTGAAGGCATGTTGTTCTGAAATTACATTTACCAAACTGGGCTTGAAAAAATAGTGCCTATTAATGGCAAAATGGCAAAATAACATACTTTTAAGATTTTGGTGCAAAAGGACAAGAATCACCATAGAAATTCTATTTTTCTTCTTTTAAATCTGTTATTCATGAAAATTAGGAAAATCTTAAGGCATGTTGCTCTGATGAAGGCATGTTGTTTTTCCTTTCTTTTCCAGGAAGGCATGTTGCATGCGACATGCCTTATGATCCTGGGGGAAACCCTGGGCTGTGAGTGAAATGTATAAATTATTGGTGCAATATTATCAACAGTTTAGTAATATAATAATAACTATTAGCTTTGCACTATTCTAGTATTAATATTAATGATTGCAAAAATGTGAATTATGTAGAAAAACTAATGGGACGCTGCGGGTTGTTTGCTTTTCAATGAATCAAGATTGCTGTGTGTCCCTTTAAGGTCCATAATTAATATGTTAATAAAACAAGTTACAACCCTATGCGGTTTTTTTAATGTTGTGTCACAGGTTTTGAACAGAGTTCAGCATCAACATGTATTCTCCGTTATATGTACATGTAACAGTCAGTTCAATAAAACTGTGTACTTCAACGTCTCAAATGGAATGATGAGTGTTTTTTTTATTGAGTATTAAATAAGCAAAACTACTTTTCACATCACTCTCATTGGCATGGATGACAGCGCTAAATGCATATGGGAGGAAACCGGCATGCACAGATCCTTGTGAAAAACTTGAGTGTCAATTAGTGTTGAGAACAAGAACTGTAGAATGTAGTTCAAGATAATCCATTCAATTTATTGTTCAATACTTGGATCCATTTATACCGTAACCTTGTGTTGTGAAAATGGCAGCATCTTGTCTGAAAAATAAAGAAAATGCAAACACTGAGTATTACAACTTAAATATCTGCTGTACATGAAATACTAAAATTTGATCACTTTTAATAATATACAAAATATGTATTTTATATAGAACCTATACAGGCCAAATAAAATAAGAATTAAACCTGTGTTTACATATCATTGTCAATAAAAGTGGGCCAGTATATTTATTTGGTATCAAATATTTACTTGTTATCATTTTTTTACTCCATGAATTATATTTAGACCACAAGAACATTAAATAAAGAAAAACCTGACTGGCTGCAGGCTTAAACATATTAAAACAGATTATATTATTTTTTTACCTCAGAATAACTGATTA
The DNA here is from genome assembly GCA_037043455.1 of Cyrtodaria siliqua. Taxonomy (NCBI): domain Eukaryota; kingdom Metazoa; phylum Mollusca; class Bivalvia; order Adapedonta; family Hiatellidae; genus Cyrtodaria; species Cyrtodaria siliqua. Next base: position 11,446 of record JAWPHD010004113.1, read on the forward strand.
TTATTTTATTCCCAATAAAAAGAGGAGTCAGCAGTTTATTAAGGGAGTTGGTCTGGTTTAATACAGTAAACACAGACCAGGACCTAAATTCATCAAATGTTTGAGCACATAGAATCAGACTCGGACTCAAAATCTCATTTTTTTGCAAACCCTATAATGACAAAAGTATGTGTAAGAATTGTGATTTTCAGACATTTTCTGTTAAATTACCTTTCAAATTACTCGTTTCTGTAAGCAAATATAGTAATTTGCTTGTAAAATTGTTTTTATTTTGATTTAAAAAAAAATGAGATTTTGAGTCGAATCCGAGTTCTTGTGCTCAAAAGTTTGATGAATATTAGGCCTGTATATTTAATTCGGTCTTAGTCAATATAAAATTTACTGAAAAGGATTACCAAATGTTTTGTTTTTTTAATACTGAGAACGTATGTATTGTTTAATATCCTTTTCATGCTTTAATACTGTCTCTCAGTTCCACCTTTCAAGGTAAGGTTTCCAGGTGTTTTAACTAGATTTATCTAATTATTATTATTTTATCATTTTTTTTGGCATTGATATGAAATGCTTCCCCACCATACAAATAAGTTCTGCTTACAAACCTCTATGAAATCCATCTTGTTTTTGTGAGCTCCTACAACCTCACCTCATCCAACCAGGAATATGTAAGCTGCAGGCATCATGTCTGTGAGACTGATGTTTCCCTATGAAAAAAATAATGACAGTGTATAAACGCAATTGCCAAATTTCATTTGGATCTGAACATTTCGCTGAAATTAAATAATAATTTATAGATAGATCTGTGTATTCAATTCTTATCTCTATGTACTGTTACTTAGAAAATGTGTTCATCAGGGCTTTTTTCCATTTTGGGGGGAAAAGACAAGCTTATTTTTCATTTTGGGAAATATGTAAGATTTTGGCAATTAAGTAAATTTGATAATACTATGCTTTATTTATATTTTCAGCCAACAGTTATTATAATTACTGTTTCTCAGTCAGAACTGACTCCACAGACAAAAACACATTGCAGAATTAATGCTTTTTCTCACATTCTGAGACACTGCTGCTTTCTGATTGGCAAATATTTCTGCCACATTTGGGGAAAAAACAGTCAAGTTCTCAATTGGGAAAGAGGCCTTTTAGAGGTGTCTCTGTTACATAAGGTAAAAAAGCCATGTTCATGGTACACAGATCACTTTAGCGGAGTCAATCACATACAATAGAACTGGGATGTAGTGTATATTTTGTTTTAAATTGAAAACCAAGTGTTGCAGTATTTAGCATTTCATTGAACACATTTTAAGTAGAGTTTGTAGAGAAAATATGCGGGAGGGACGTAGAAGAGAGGGGAAGGGGGTTGGGGATAGTGGTGGGGGCAGCAGGGCCTTTTTTATCAGTTTTGGGGAAGGGGCCTTTTGCTCTTAATTGGGGGTGGAATACATAAATGGGGAATGAAATTCCCAAGGTAAGTTTAAAAATTGGGGGAACTCTGCATGCTTTTAAAAGAAATGAGAGTGGGGAATGGGCCTTTTACAGGCCGCTTCAAAGAAGGGTAAAAAGTCCATGGGGAGGGTATGCGTCAGCTGTCTGTGGGTAAATGTAGAGAAGGGGGTGGCAGGGATGTGGTTTAGGAATTGCTGTGTCCCATGGCCATGCAGCATATATGGGGTTTGACACTGGCCATTACAGGCATACCATAAGGTGTACTCCTTCACAGCGTTCAGGGCTGAGGGTCTCCCAGCGGTTTGGGGGAACAAGGGATCATATTTTTGGGGAACAAAGCATAACGTTTTGGGGAACAAGGGAACATGGACCACCACTGGAAGGGCCTCATGTCTATGGCTACAGGTCTTGTTATACAAACAAGAATGATTCTGAGAGAGGAATCATATGAATAATTCAATGAAATCAACAACTGTCACGGCTGATCCAGTTATGTTTACTATTTACACAGTTTGTCAACATTAACACCATCGATGTGCTTGGCAAATTTCAAGAAAACACTGCATAAACAAACCAAAAAAGAGTTGTACATGTACACATTTGAACTCACGTGTTATTTGTCTGCAGAGTTCTAAGACAGTCAGCTGCTAACCTGTGTATATTTCCAATTGTTTATCCCAGTGTGAACACCCTGCATCAGATATCGCTATCAAAACTCAGTGATTCAACGTTTACCAACGTGTAAACACATTCTACGTATTGATGACGTAATCCAAAACTGACATTAATTTTACAAAAAGTGTTCACTCCTGTAAACTAGGTACGCGTAAAATTGAAAACTGCGGTCTGAATCGACGTTTTTACAAAAAGAAAATGGCGGCGTTTTGTGATTTTTTTTTAATGAAATAGTCCGGCAAACACTAAAAAAATAATCCCTGTCGCTGAGTATCAAAATGATAAAAAAAGCTGAATAATTAGTTCCTGGCGTTCCCACTGATATGTCCATCTAAGGCATGATTTGAATTTTTGACCTTTGCGACTGTATATCAATCTTCGCAATTTTGCGTTTAAATGGGGTGGTAAAACACAAAATGCTACTTTTTAGGTCACAGACAAAATGTTTCACAGCTCCCTCATATTTTTGACTAGTGTAATATTATTGAATCTTAATAAGTGCACATGTTTAAGGATGCACTACATCATTTTAACAAACGGTGAGGGGGCATATAGCGTTAGCCATGTCTGTCCGAGTGTCCGCCCAACCTGAAAAGTTTATGTGCTTGTCTTCTACAGTTTTCAACCGATTGTTTGGAAACTACAGGATACTTACCTATGATGTCAGGATGTGCATGTCGATTTGGCGTCAAAATCAACCTTATTTTACAGTAGTTATGGCCCGTTTTCTCGAATTTTACGGTTGCCTAAGATGTCAAGATGTGCAAGTTCAGCTTCCTCATCAAAATTGAACTTGTACTACTGGAGTAATATTTCTAGTTTATGTCTGTCTTTTTATGACTGGGATGTGTATTGGATATTGGGGTTATCAGTAGGATATTAATATATCAATTATGAATATAAATAGAAGTCACTTTATTGACATTTAATGACTTCTTTATTATACAATGATTAATCTGTTTCACATGCAAAGTTGACTTTTGAAAAGGTGCAATGAAGTAATTTATATCAATCTAATGCCTCATCAATAAATATTAAAGTCTCAATATTAAATTATGTGCTATGTGTATCATTCAATGCACTGGCGCCATCTATAAGCTTATACATCAATCAAAATCTACTGAACAGATTTCAACAGTTGATCATTGCTCCCTTAGTAGACTGTTATGAGTGTTTAGATGATATACCTGATGCAGGGGAGTGTTTAGATGATATACCTGCTGCAGGGGAGTGTTTAGATGATATACCTGCTGCAGGGGAGTGTTTAGATGATATATCTGCTGCAGGGGTCACAGTTTCACAGAATTATATAGGAAAATCTTTTTTTAAAAAAAAACAAATATGATATTTTGCATGTAGCATTGGCTTTTTGGCTCCTCCAAGTTTGTTCAAATGGTGTGGGTCAGGTTGTTGACTTTTAATTAAAGGCTAGATCATTCTGAAAAAAAAAATATAGGGTCAGAATAATATGTAATATCATGTACATGTTGATTGAAAATGGTCACTGAAGGACCATTTGTAAGACCTTGATTTTTGCTGACTTCAGAATTGAGTTTTGAAGGACGAAATGTAGTCTCCATGTAAACAGAGAAGAAAAAATAAAACTCCTACTAAAACAAGAGTTTCGCGCATGGTGTCTCGCCTAAAGTGACATGTCCATCATACATGTTTCAAGCAATCTTCATCTGGACAAAATCAAGGTTTATAGTAACTGTTAACGCGGTCAAACACTGTTGTCAGCATTCAGTAGGTTAGCATTCATAGTTTTCCTCAACACATCTTCATCTTACACAAGGAACGTCATCCATGACCAGTAACGCTGACTTTCATTTCAGACTTTATTTATATAGTCTTTTAAAGCTTGTATTAGAAGTAATATGGTAAACAATCATGAATGTTTTCCACTTATCAGTATTAAAGGGACACTGTCCATAAATAAAATTAGAGCCACCCCAGAGAGGGAGGAAGAAAGTTTTTTTTATTTGTTTAGCAACATATTTATTTCCAGAATCTTTACATGTTTTGGATATAGAGAAATGAAAGGTCCACTTAAATACATGTACCGTCTGAAGAAGATATCATTGGAATATTCAGTATTGTTGTTGTGTAATGTCGTTGACATAATTATATACGTATATTGTGCTTTATAATCTCAAGTTACGGTGTCTCTTTAAACAGAAGAAATCTGTTTTATTTAGGTAAATATATTTAAAAAAAACTTGAAATTGATCTTAAATTTGGTTGTTGTGTTTTAAATGTTTGACAACATATAGGTTATTTTGACTTGCTGTATAATTAATGCAGTAATCCAGTTTGTCAACTTGTATTGTTTCACAAAATGACATTTTAAACTAAGGGTATCATGTTTTATCTATTAATGTGATGTTGCTGCTGGCATTGCAATAGCAATTAACACTGGCTATAACAAATTTAGATTCAGCCTCAAAAATACCTCAGAAACATATACTTCATATTTGGCTACCTCAAAGGGGAAAAAAATAAATCATTGAAGTGCCGAATTTCTAAAAATAGCCCATAACAAGAAAGTTGAATTTTGGGAGGTGCTCTAAATAAAAAGTGATTTTTTTCGGATTTGGCTCGATGCAGGGAACCAGAAAATGTGTTGATATGTTAAAGTTTTATGCACAAACACTCATTTACATTTTGAACACATACTAATATAAAAAGAATCATGTTTTGTGTCCCTGAGCAAGACACTTTATCTGCATTGTTTAGTACTGGTTCTACCTAGGAAAGTGGCGCAGTTGGTAGCGTGGCGGATTTGTAACCGAAGGCCCCAGGTTCTATCCTCCATGGTGTCACTGAGTTTCGTTGGTGTGTTCTTGGGCAAGACACTTTCCCTTAGCCTCGTCCATCGGATCGGGACGTAAACCCGGTGGTCTATCCTCAGAGCACGTTAACGAACCATAGGTATCTATTCGATAATAAGAGTAGGGCACGGTTCCCGGATTCCTATGTATCCTTCCCCTCTCTCTGGGGCAGCTCTAAATAACCTATATTGTGTTGATGAGCCGTTAAACAACATTCAGTTCAATTCATTTCTACCTAGGAAGACATTTAGAGTGATTCTTACAATCCATATAAAAGTTCAAACTAATATGAAAGAGTTATTGCTATAAATTTGGTGGTCTGTACTGTAACACAATACTGTAACACAATACAATAGTAATTATATTTGACAGTTTAATCTCCATTTCTGTTTGTAATGTCTGTATTTATAAGACATAAAACCAACACTGTTGTTCTATAGCCAGTTAATTTGAAACAAAAGCAATTATAAAGGATAAAGCTTTACTGGACCCCTGCGAACTGATGACCATGGTTGACCATGCTTAGCATGGTTAAGCATGGTCAACCATGGTTGAACCAAGGTTGAAGCATGGTTAGCAGTGCTTTTGACCATGGTTAATTTCAAAACCATAGTTTGTAAGCATGGTCAATGTAATAACCATGGTCAACCATGCTCTCAGACCATGGTAAATATTGATGACTATGGTTGAGATTCTGACCATGGTTGTCTTTTAAAACCATGGTTTAAAAGCATGGTTTTTGGACAACCATGGTAACAACGATAATCTTAATGACCATGGTTGAGCTGGTGACCATAATTTTAAATCATCCAGGCCTCCTCAACTAACAGCTCAGCCAGGGTTCTCTCCAGCATTTTGTTCAGGCGCTGACACAGACAGCGCGCTTTTGGATTTCGAAGGGTGGTCAGCAGGAGTCTATTCCCCACCCTTCCATTTTTTCTCCATATAATTCTAAGATTCACCATCTGCTCTGAGATGGTTTTAGTTGTAAAAGGAATTATGCCTTATTTTAATTAGAAGGCACTCTCAGTGCTATTGCTCAAAAATGTTTTTTGGAAATATTTTTAAAATAAAATTTCTCGGCCTCAGAGCAAGCATATTTTCAAAAGGCAATTGCCTTGCCCAACAATTGCCCTGCCCAACATTTAAGTCCACTTAGTGTATTGTAGAACATTTAAATGCAGTTGTGTAAGGCCTGTATATCAATTAAACATTCAGAACTAAATACTTTTTCGTTTTTTGGAATCGCGAAAACCGGTGACAAATGAAAAAAGAAGCATATCGCTAAGTTTTGTAACGCTTTTTTTGGGAAAGATGCACATCCATATATCTTTAAAATCATTCTTCACCAATGAAATACACTGAATACCTCATCCAGTCGCCTTAATAAACGAGTTCTACGAGTGTATTAAAAAAAAATCGCATTTTATCGCAAAACAATCCAGGGCCGCTCGTTTGGAAAAAAGCATATCGCTAATTTTGTAACGCTTTTGGGGAAGATGCACATCCATATACGTTTAATTTCATACTTTATCATTGAAATACACTGAATACCTCATGTAATCGCTTTAATAAACCAGTGCTTTGAGTGTATTCAAAAAGTTCGCTTTTTTCGCAAAACATTCCAGGGCCGCAGATTTCCGTGTGTCCCTTTTAAACTGATATTGAGCGAGAAATTAAAATGATTTAATGATATTGTTTGGTGTGGAAAACACATGTTTAATACTGTCTGTGATTCAGGCCAATATATCTAGAAACAGCGAGTTTTATTCAATAGAACGCCACCCGTGTGAACGGAATCAGTACGGTTATAACGACGTGTGAAAATCACGTGACGTCACCGTTTAAAAAAGAACGCTGCACCGTTTAAAAAAGAACGCTGCACGCTGACTTTGAACGACCGCGAAAGCAGAAAAAAAAACATCCGTAAGTATTTTGGAGCCTACACTAATCATATGTCATGCATATAAACAAGTTAATAAGTAGATATATAGTCTTCCACGAAACACGAACGCATCAATTCCTTTTTAAGATTGAGGAAATCGTATGCTCAACATAACGTCATCAGTTTTCGCGAATGTACGGCGATCGTAAATTTGCAGACATTTAGCGATGGAAAACAGCCCGTTACAATTAAATAAATGCATTATTTTATGAATGAAACCAATTGTGTAAACTGTTTGGTTTACAAGCTTAAAATCTAATGGATTTTGAAACTGCGACTTGAGAAGTGTAGACCGGCTTGGACCGGTCGTTTCACAGCGGCTTCCGGTTGCCTGTTTCCAGATTCTGAGTGAGATATCTTGTACAACAAAGAAGTTGTACAACAAAGAAGTTTATTCATATAATCATATATTAATCAGGATTTTAAAGAAAATGATTTGATACAGTTTCAAAGTATGCATGCCATTTTGCTGATGACGTTCAACTCGGTCTTTTTAAAAGTTAATGTTTACATTTTATTTTGGTTGCCTTTATATTTCGATAGGCTGGAAAAGCTAAACAAGAATGCTGCAAAAATGAAGAAGCAGAAAGATAAAGCCATGGACCAGAATACTTCTCGGGTCGTTGTACCTTCTACCTGAACAAAGTATGAAGGTATAATACTTGTTTTCTATTAAAAAAGACAGCTGGCGTGGCGCAGACGGTAGCGCGGCGGGTTTGTAACCGGAGGCCCCGGGTTCAATCCTCCGTGGTGCCACTGAGTTCCGTCGGTGTGTTCTTGGGCAAGACACTTTCCCCTTAGCCTCGTCCGTCGGATAGGGATTTAAACCGGGCGGTCCCGTGTATCGGTCTATCCTCCGAGCACGTTAAAGAACCATAGGAATCTATTCGATAATAAGAGTAGGTCAGGTTCCCGGATTCCTATGTATCCTTCCCCTCTCTCTGGGGCAGCTCTAAATAACCTATACTGTGTTGATGAGCCGTTAAACAACATTTAAATTTTAAATCAATCTTCTATAAAAAAAAAATGATATTGGTTAAAAAAAAAGTAACTTATAAATGCTTGCTGTCAGAAGAATCAATGTATTGAAACATGTACTTACCCAAGATTATGTATTTATAGTTCAAAAAAGTGTTAAGTTGAAAGCATATACAAAACATGATGGTAAAATGGCCCTGAACACTCGCCCTATGGCATCGTCTCACTGTAGACACTTGCACCAGTTACACACAAAAGGGTCTAGCTCTTCATTCTGTTTAAAGGTTTTCTTAAGGAGGTTGGCTGGGAAAGGACGTAGTGATGAGAATTTTTTTTAATTCATATTTAAAGCTTCTTTGGTATAATTTAGATTCAAAATTATGAAAAAAAGGTTAGGTCACCACGCTTTTTTTCCCACTAGACGTCATTGAAGAATGCACATATTTCTAACTTCAACATTTCACTAAAAAGAGGAAAAATATTGTCATTGAACATTTTCACAATTGTTTTCATAACATTATGTTTATTGAAAAACAACAATTAATTTTCGATTGCATATATACATATCTTTCAAATCATACAAAAACAATTGTAATCCTAGTTCGTCTTTTTACTTTAAAAAGCAAACATATATGGAACGTACCCCACCCACTTTTGTTTTTACCGAAAAATTAATTCAAGATAAAAAAATATGTTCTAATGATCAACTTTTTTTAAAACTTGTATATGTCAAGGTCCTATGACATTTCTTTCAAAACAAGTAAAAAAATATATAGGTCACCAGGCTTCTAATGATTTTTTATTAAAAATTCTTTAAATTACACCCATTCTGGAGTTATTTTGACATTTTCAATTTAAAATACTGTACACACAATACTGATATGGAGATGGAAAATAAAATTAGCTCAGTATCTACTTTTATATATGTATTCCACTACTGAAAAACAAAAATCTGATTTATTCTATACCAAAAGGAAAAATTATACTCAGAGCTACCCATACCCCCTATTTTGTTAACAACAAAAAATGATCACAAATGACGGAAAAAATATGGAACAAAAAAATTTGCTTAAAATTTGGTATGTTACCATCTTAAATCCTACATTATATCAATATCTACTAGAATGGTAAAAATGAAACAATTATGTTGTCAAATAAAACTATGATTTAAAAAATAAAATGTTTAGACTTGAAGATGTCAAAACTTGCCCAGCCAACATCCTTAAACAATTTAAAGCTATATTTAAGGCAGCAGATCATACTTAAAAAACACATGATGTCACTGTTTTATGGAAAACTTATTTTCAGATTTCAGTTTCTTGGAGAGGCCAAAAACGGCATACGTGCAGATGGCGCGGGACGAGCTATTGCAGTGCATAGATCAAAGAAAAAAACCTGGCCCTATACCAAACTGTTCACCAAGGAAGAATGTTTGAAGACGCTATACGGCCTGCTGTTTTTACTGTGTGTCAGAATTTAATAAATTTAAAAAAGAAGTTATATTTAATTAGCTATATATAGCTCTAATGGCCACAGGCCAGAGATTATTGCATGAGCTTATGCGATAGGGCGTTGTCTGCTGTCTGTCCTCCAATTTAAATTGTCCTAAATGTTATCGAATCCCACTATTATAATCAAACCGGGTAGGTAAACATATATGGTATAGTAATACCACTGGATATCAGGGCAATTACACTAAATTATTCCAATGGAAATTTCACTAGTATTCCACTGGTATTTCCACTTGAATAATAAGGTTTTTCCTCAAACCTGTAACCTTAAAGGAGAATAGAAATTGTTAACTCAACTTTTTGTCTGTCAATTATAGTTGACCATATAACCATGGTGAAAAAAACATGGATGGCCATGGTATAAAGAATGACTGACTGGCTAAACCATGGTTGACCTTGGTTTGACCATGGCTGATCCTGGTGTGACCATGGTTTTGACCTTGGTTGACCATGGTTTCGACCTTGGTTGACCATGGTTATGTTTTATAGCAAGCATGGTAATTCATGGTTGACCATGGTCATAGTTTGACCATGGTTTTCAGCTATGGTGCCATTTAGTGTTTTTGTTAAACCATGGTTTGACAAAGGTTGACCATGGTTCAGCAACCATGGTTGACCATGGTCAACCACGGTTGAACCATGGTCAACCATGGTTTTGAAGGACTCCATTCGCAGGGGGCTCAGTATCAAATTACCCATCTGCAGTAAGCCAGGTGATTATGTTCCTGTCAAACCTATAAAACTCACATTGAAATGTACAGAGACTGAAATGTGTATGTATTTAAAACAGAAGAGGAGCAAGAGCAATGTCCAGTGGCAGTGAGTTTAGATATGATATCTGGTACTCGACAATTTTATATTGCTCAACATAATCAAATTTGAAATTTGGAGATGTTAGATGTATTGCGAAATTTGGAGACGGGTACATGTATTTAAGAGACAACTGACCTTGCACAGGGTCATTTGAAAAGTTATTGGAATAAGAACAATGACCAGTTATGTTTTATATGAAATTTGAACACTCTGTAGGACAAAAAAGTAAAATAATTTTAACACACATTTTAACACAGTTTTTGAAGACGGTACATGTATTTAAGTGACTCCGACCCATGGTCAGTTGAAGAGCTGGAAGGTATTGGCATTAAGACGGACAATGACAAGGATGTTATATATGAAATTTGAACACTCTGCTCCAAAGAACAAAATAATTATAAGAATTTAACGCACTTTTAACACATTTTTTCGGGAGATGGTACATGTATTTAAGAGGCAACTGACCTTGACACAGGGTCAGTTGGAGGGGGATACATACTGTAATAAGAAGATCAATAACCTGTGATATTATATATGAAATTTGAACACTCTACTCCAAAGGATTACAAAGTTATAAGAACCCTAAAGTTATAAGAAATTAACTTTAACGCAAAATTTAACCAAAACCATAACAAAAATCTTAACCAAACCCCTTACAAAAATGTTAACAAAAATCTTAACGCTAACATATTGCATTGTAACTTTCTTGTCCTTGGGAGTAGGATGTTCAAATTTTATATATAACCTCCTGGTCATTGTCTTTCCTAATACCAATAACTTCCAGCCCTCCAACTGACCCTGGGTCGGAGTCGAGGTCACTTAAATACATGTACCGTCAATATTTGCGTTAAAATTTGGTGACGGTACATGTATTTAAGTGACCTTGACTCGGACCCTGGTGAGGGTCAGTTGGAGGGCTGGAAGTTATTGGCATTAAGACGGACAATGGCCAGGCGGTTATATATGAAATTTGAACATTCTACTCCCAAGGACAAAAAAGTTATAATACGAGCTCGCCAACATTAGTGGCGCCAGTGTCTTGCATTTTTTCAAAAAGGTGAGACAACAAAACCTAGCAACTAGACTATGTGTCTGTGATAAAAATACACCTATTTCAACAGCTTAGATACACTTGATGTGATTATTGTTTAAACATAACAATATTTTCTAGTAATACATCAAGCAGTGTTCAAGTACTACATTAATAACCATGGCGACTCTTAGCAACCAAAAATTTATCACAATAATGTTTACCATAATTATCATTGCAAGCATTATAAAACATCCTTCATAATTGTTAGTAGCAGTAGTGGATCTGGGGATTGGGTGTGGGCTGCAAGGACACAATGACCAGATCCCCCACAACCCCCTGGATCCCATTTTAGAAAAAAAATTGAGAGTTGAATTCTGGATCTGCCCTTGTGTGGAAGTTCATTAAGAAGGCAGTTACAAGTAGTGCTTTATTCCTTCCATTACCATGACAGCACTTTTAATACTAAATTAAACTCTCGAAGATAGCTGGGTAACTTGTTATGATAGAATTTATCTAATTGACAATATTTTTAGGTACAGCAGAATTAAAAATAGTTAATTTTAAGGATTATGTCCCCTTTTGTTTAATCCCATTGAGATTGCATTTGAATAAGATAAAAATTACAAATCAAATAATCTTGAATATTTTTGGAAGAAACTTCCATTTTAATATGTTTACGCATTTATCTAGGCAGTGCTACCCTTGAATTATAAATGCATACTTAATAAATATGTGAATTATTCAATACATACATAAAATTGAGTATGATATAGTCTGGGTATGGATCAATACACACTTTTATCAAGTTTATATTTATTATTCAAGTATAGCACTGTCTAGATAAAAGTGTAAACATACTAAACTGCAAGTTACATGTAAAAATATTCAGATTATTTGAGTTGTAATTTTTTTAATGAGATTACACGAAAGTGCATGCTTAGTGCTGCAGCCAGAGATAAGAGGATACACAAAATAGTCTATCCTTTTAATTGGACCTATATCAACCGCTTTATGGTCGCAAAATACTGTTAAATGGTGAAGCAATAGCAAAAGTTCATTCTGTTGAACCCTGATTCTAGGTTTACCACCACCAATTACATGTAAACCTCCGAGGTGTAGTCGAATGTAGTTCCTATAATAAAAAGTAATCCCTCCTTTTCTGATGGAAATGGGCATTACAAGTAGGGGAAAACTGCCCATTTCTATTCAATTTTGTGGTTATATGTATAAGAAGCGTATTAATAGGTTTTACTGGATCACTCATGAACATTTTCGAAATTTCGACTCTATGCTTACACTTTGTGAGCAATGAAAACAGTCGATCAATAAAAACAGCTGTATCCTTGACCTGTTTAGTAAACAAACAAGAACTTTCTTACATGTCTTGTGACCCCACGTTTTCTGGTGATTTTTCAAGTGGAAAAATAGTTTTCTATATGAACATTACACTGCTGCATTATCCATACTTGAGTTGAATTTGCAGCAAATCATTAATATGTGACACTTTAACATTGGTGTCTATGGGGAAAATAATTAGTGGTTTCATACCTCTAATGCATGGGGATAAAATGTCCTTCCCTGCGGTCCGCCATCTTGAAATGATGCCAACTTGTTTACACATTTCTATGACCTCGTCCAATGAAATGTAACGTTATATCTGTTATGAAATTAGAATGATTGTTTTATCAGAACTGTGTCAAATTTGTAGATTGCACATTTTTTGCTAAGCCTGGAGTCAAAATGAAAGAAATTCCTATCATGCTTTAGAATGTGTAGTAACTTTTACTTTCCGATATATTTCTAGTGTTCTTTAACATGTCCAGATTATAAACTTAAATCTGGGTTAAAGAATGGCCACCCATTTTGTAGTATTATCAATTAACTAGTGTAACTCTTAAACATCATATGAACATTTCTTGATAGTCCCAGAGAGAAACATATATTTAAAACTGCTACTAAGCTGTATGTAAAAATAAATATTATTTGCATGACTGTAGATACTACTTTCATAACTGCTGGCTGTACTGGGAAATGAGGTAAATCTGAATTGTATAGCTGCATAACTACTGCCAGATAATTGATAAATACATTTACCTGTTGATTAATTTACCTGTTCAAAGTTTTCTAGGTCTTCAAATAAAATCTTATTCTCGCTTTTCACAGATATTGCAATGTGTGAATTGTAAATATCTATTGTTGTGTATTGATTTCGATTTAAATTAAACATAAACATGTCCATGAAACAAAACATGGCCGGGGAACTTTAATGGTCTTAACCGACCTACACAGCTGTAGGTTTGAGTGGTAAGCCCTTCCATTTTGATTGGAACCCACAACCTCTTAGTGGCAAGGTGTGGATAGTTAGCCTACCTGCCTATGCAAACATTGCCAGCCCAGTGTCTTGTTTCGTTTTCGGTACAAATCCTTTATCACGCTTCTGGGCTTAAAACATTAAATATATATATGCCATCTTTGTGTGGGATATCCATGAAACTTAACATGGCATCCATTCATGTCCTAGCAAACAGTAACACGTTTTGTAAGGCCATAATAAATTAATTGCTAGATTATCATCCCTGCCGCCCCTCGGCAGTTTTTATTTCTTCAAAAAAACTCCGAACAGCTTTCTGCGTTTTACAGCTGTTCCGAGAGCCGGATTTTAAACCTGTCCACTAAAACCCGGAAACTTAATAACCGGTGTTGAGGTACAAAATTTCTTCTCAAAACGACGCGAAATTAGTAAATTAAATGGCGGAAAATGGTGTTTTGTTATCATTAAAGCGGTAAAGGGTGTTCCAAATATCAATAGTTCCATGTTAAGTCCTAAAATATGAGATCCGGCCCAATATTCTCGAAACTATTGAATTCAAATCTCAAGCTCAAGCTCAGCTATAACCTTTAAAAATCTTACTTAATGGTCTTGCGGTGGTCTTTTGGTGACTTTTAATGGTCTTGCGGTGACTTTTAATGGTCTTGCGGTGACTTTTAATAAGTGTTGCGGTGACTTTTAATGGTGTTGCAGTTACTTTTAATGGTGTTGCGGTGACTTTTAATGGTCTTGCAGTGACTTTTAATGGTCTTGCGGTGACTTTTAATTGTCTTGCGGTGCCACCGTGTACTGTTTCAAGAATACGGGGCCAGGGCCTGTATTTATAAAGCAACTTTAAAGCGGAAAATATTACCAAGTCAAAATTTAAGATTTTTGCATATTTTTAAATCGCCTTATTAACCTCTCAAGAACACTACAAACCATCTATTTTAAATTTAGCTGTAGATTTTATTTATCCATAACCTTATTAGCAATATTAAGAAAACATTTTAAATCGAAAGAAATAGGTTAAAAAATTGATAAAATCTGAGATTAAGTGAAGATATTTTTTTTTTTTTTTTTTTTTTCGACCACCTTAAGGTGACCCATTTAATCTCCCTGTCTTAGGTGAGACACGTGTCAGGGAGGGTCCTTGCCTCATCTTACAAGTAAACATGTAATATATCAATGTAATATAAGATAAAGCATAATTTATATCAATATGGATCACTTTAAACCTAATGCATGTAGTAATGTTTTATATCAATACAAAGTCGTAACTTAAAGTTAAACCGAAGAAAAAAAAATATGAAAACAAAGGGGCACGTGCGTTAATTGACAACTGTAATTTTTTGTTATGCAGATATCTCTTTAAACATTTATTTAATAACACATTTGCATATTCCTTGCAATGTTTTTCAAATATATAATTTTTATTATTACCTATAAAAATGCATTCAAGACAGGCGTATGATTTCTTAATTCTATTCTTGAGGGCTTCTATGCTTAATGGACTTTCCAAACGCTTGGCCGAAAATATGTAGTATTTAGTTTTAAGTTCTGTTTTAGATAATTTATTTCCAATATTGAATATAAATGATTCCTCTACAAGTGTTATTACAATGTTTTTTGAAGACAGCCAAATTTTAAGTTTGTTAAGATTAAGTTTGTTAAGAAGAGACTGTGTTTCAGGACATTGGGTTAAGGTTTCTTCATGATCGCAATATTTACAAGTAGGACGGTCTGCGATATTAATCTTATGTAAAAATCTTCTTGTTGGGAGAATTTTATGGTTAATTCGTATTTGAAACCATTGTAATAGTGTAGTTTTTGTACATTTGAAAGGTGCTGTGTATATTTCTTCCCAAGTGTCCTCCTCTATAGTATACATTTCTTCCCATTTCGTCTTTGAAATTTGTTTACTGGGGTTAAAAAATTGGTTGAGGATATTATAAACGTCTTGAGATCCTTCTTTATTTTTTATAAATAGGTAAATGTTAAATGGTATTACTGCATATATCAACTTTTTTGTACTTTTGGGATGACGAGTTGTCCGTCGTCCGTCCGTCCATTAAACTGGATAAAATTAGCTTTCAGCTTATACAGTGTATTAAATTCTTCACCTGTTTGCTTAATTAGATCATTGATTAAAATAACTCCTTTGTCATACCATTGCTTAAAAAATATACCATGCTCACCAATTAGAATATTATGGTTTAAAACATTGAGCTGGACAAGAATGAGCTTTCTTCTGTTGGATTATTACAGTCCAATATAATTGTGCAAGCTGAAAGAACGTCTTTCCAAAAAGGGTTTGTTATTTTTTCTATCACTGATTTTGGATAAAGATTTCCAAGATTTATATTATCTTTTAATTTTATAGTATGTTTTATTGCATGCTGCCATTTTCCATCTTTTAGAGAGAGTTTTCTATAATCCATGTCGATTTTAATCCATTTATAAATGCTTTAAGGTTTATCATTTTCAGTCCACCCTCATTATATTGTTTGATCATTATAAGAGGGCTGGCGTGGAGCAGTCTGTAGTGCGGCGGATTTGTAACTGGAGGCCCCGGGTTCAATCCTCCGTGGTGCCACTCAGTTCCGTCGGTGTGTTCTTGGGCAAGACAGTTTCCCTTAGCCTCGTCCGTCAGATGGGGACGTAAACCGGGCGGTCCCGTGTATCGGTCTATCCTCCAAGCACGTTATAGAACCATAGGAATCTATTCGATAATAAGAGTAGAGCAGGTTCCCGGATTCCTATGTATCCTTCCCCTCTCTCTCTGGGGCGGCTCTGAATAACCTATACTGTGTTGATGAGCCGTTAAACAACATTCAATTCAATTGATCATTATACTACTTTTTATTTTAGCTGGTCTTTCCCATAAAAAGTCATAAAGCATGTCATTGATTTTTTTGATAATAGAATCTCCTGGGTTTGGAATTGAAATAAATAAATGGTTAAGTGTTGGTATCAATATATATTTAATTACTGTTATTTTGCCTAATGGAGTTAAATATCTACGTTTCCAAAGTTTAATAAGATTCTGAATCTTTAATAAATTCTAATAAATTCTATCATGATAGTTAATATCTATTATCATGTCAAGATCTACATTAAAATGAATACCTAATAATTTAAATTGATTGCTTCCCCAAGATAGATTCCATCTTGTCTTGATGGAGTCAGTACTATGTTTTTGTTCCTATCCATACTACCTGCGTTTCATCAAAGTTTATTTTCAGGCCTGAGATTTTTGCATAGAAGGATAATAATCATTTAGTGTTTCATGAAGAGATGTTTCTGGGCCGTCAAGGATAGCTGAAGTGTCATCTGCACACTGAGATAATTTGTACTCCTGATTGTTAATTAAAA
Source organism: Cyrtodaria siliqua (assembly GCA_037043455.1). Taxonomy (NCBI): domain Eukaryota; kingdom Metazoa; phylum Mollusca; class Bivalvia; order Adapedonta; family Hiatellidae; genus Cyrtodaria; species Cyrtodaria siliqua. The sequence continues at coordinate 28,358 of JAWPHD010004113.1, forward strand.
TGCCTTTAATTTTCCTGTTGTTCCTTATTTTAATTGCCAACATTTCTGTGCCAAGAATAAAAAATATAGGGAGATAATGGATCACCCTATCGGCAGATGTTGAAAAAAGGATGATAAGCTACCAGCCTGGTTAACTGATAGTTTGGCATTATTATATAATACTTTTACCCAAGAGATAATTGATGGCCTGAATTTAAAGAACTTTAGAACTTTGTTTTTAAATATATTTTATTGTCGAGATAAATACAAGTCCTGGCAATTAGTTTCTTCTGCAAATTGCATTACATCAAATATCATCCGAGAGTTTTCTCCCATGAACCTACCAGCAATGAACCTACCAGCAATGAACCCTGATTGACTTTCATGAATGATCTTATGCAAAATTGATTTAAATCTATTTGCTATTGCAGTAATACAGATATTGGAAGGTAATTTCGTAGAAATCTTCTAGATTTATTATCTTTAGGGATAAGCATAATAATGCCTTCTTTTTGAGTTGCTGACAATTCACCATTTAGATTGCCCTGACAACAAAATGGATTTCCAAAACACTTTTAAAAAATCTGCACAGAAGCCGTCCGGGTGAATGATTATTTTTCATTGTGTGAAATTGAAACTTGTTTGTATGTCAAAGTTTCTTCTAATCATAACTAAGTTAAGAAGCTTTATGAATAGGACCCTTGAGTGTGTAAATTATGACCTATGGAATAGAGTGAAAACCGCATCGGTGGTTTAGCGGTAGAGTGTCTGCCTCGCATGCAGGAGGTTGTGGGTTTCTCTTAAATCCCTGGCTGGGTTACACCAAAGACTTAATGGTACTTAAGTGGTAACCTTGCTTGACGTTCATATAGAAAGGGTAGTTCTAGGACCTGGTTGGTGTCTGTATAATGTGACTAGGTGGAGTGTCATGTCTTGTGTCTACGGAGTGGTATTCCAGAGTGGCAGTACTGTAAAGTTGAGTATTGTAAAGTTGAGTAATTTTAAACAGGTTATAGAATTTTTTCAGTAAAACATGCGTTTCGGGGGCATATAGTAATTGCACCATCCGTCCGTCCGTCCGTCCATCCATCCATCAGTCTGCAGTTAGTGTCTGGACTGTACCTTCAATACCCCTGGATGGATTTTTTAATTAACTTGACACAAGAGATCACCATAACAAGACAATGTGTCGCGCACAAAACCCAGGTCAAGGTCACACTTGCAGTTCATAGGTCAAAAACAGGTACGCAATTTCGTGTCTGGACCGTAACGTCACAACCCATTCAGGGATTTTTAAATAACTTGGCACAACTTATCACCATAACAAGACGATGTGTCGTGCGCAAAACCCAGGTCCGTTCCTCAAAGGTCAAGGTCACATTTGCAGTTCATAGGTCAGAAACAGGTACACATTTTCGTGTCCGGAACCCCTGCATGGATTTATAAATAACTTGGCACAAGTGATCACCATAACAAGACGATGTGTCGCGCGCAAAACCCAGGTCCGTACGTCAAAGGTCAAAGTCACACTTGCAGTTCATAGGTCAAAAACAGGTACGCAATCTCGTGTCCAGACCGTAACGTCACAACCCACGGAGGGATTTTTAAATAACTTGGCACAACTGATCAAGACTACGTGACACAAAATCCAGGTCCATGGCTCCAAGGTCAAGGTCACACTTAGAGGTCAAAGGTCACTTTGGGGGCATTTGTCACTTATAGTGACATTTCGTGTTAAACATATTTTATTGTCAAAATATCTGTTATAAAATCCAGCTAATATAAGCTTTCCCATCACTTAATGTAATTAAGGCGGGACCACGTAATGTTGTATAAATAGAGGATCTTACATGAGTACTCATTCATTATTGAATTTATTAAACGAGTTGGCAAAATGACATTATGCGAGGCTCTTGCCGAGCATTATATCATTTTTGCTAACGTTTATTGCATTTTGCCTGTTGCTTTAACACACGAAACCGACATAAACCATGGGAATTGGATCATAGTCATTATCGATTTTTTTGACAGCGCATACTAGGCTAATTTGTATACTTATATAACTAGTGGTTTATCGAAAATATAGAATGGTGTTATTCCACTCCCACACCGTAAGTTATGTGATAAAGTGATGTTATTACCCCCTCCTACATAACACACACATACGAATCACTGTTGAGACTACAGCTTGTTTTCAGAGTGTTTACAGTCAACATGCCACCTTCTGGGGCACCTGTACTGTCAGAAAACATAATTATTATTAAACGAGGTTGGCAAAGATAATGAGATTAGTGCTAATTGTATTGTAGGCGTGAGATTCATGGTGTTTTCTTTGGCACAGCTAACTACAACTGTCAGACTGTGTAACGTTAATGAAGACAAACATTTTGAATTCAGTCATAATGATTATTATAAATACAGCCCTCCTGAGTTTTACCAACATTATACCACACATTCTACTTGAATTCATAAAATTTAATTCAATGGAAAGTCCTAAAATAAGAGAAAGAAATTTGTGTTAACTAGTGGTAAAACAGCTTAACTTTTTCAGAAGAACTTGTTAGAAAAAGGTGTCTGTTATTTTGTAAGTCACTTTCCTTCCCATGAAGGGTTTGGAGGGTTATATCTGTAAAGAAAAAAGTGGAGGAAAAAGTCAGTTTACCTAGCTATAATTGCACTATAGGACCATATATATTTTACCTTGATTTTTGTTGACCTTGAAAGAGTTGTCAAGGTCAAACTATTAAAAAACCCAAGTTAGGAATCATAACTTTTACATGACATCATCAAAATAATTTGACCAATCAGTGATCAATAAAATAAAAACCTCCACATTCTGGTAGGGGGTAAACTTGGTGTTTATCGTTGATGCTCAACTGACTTTACCCCTTTATTAAACTAATTTGCAGTAATAATTATTTATTAAAAGCTTTATTATATACATTAATCTCTTTTGGTGCTGCCTGATATTGAAACACCAAAATGGATACACGCGGCCGAAAACCGACTCGTTCACAATGCAAAATAGTGTATTTTTTTCCCCCAATTATAGAGAAAAAAAATCCCATTTTTTTTTTTTTTTTTACATGTATGTTGTACTGATACATTCCTTATGTTACATACTAATCAATATCAGTGGTATGAGTGTTTCTAATAATACCTTTTAAGCTTTTACCTCGCCCTAACTTACAAAATTCTCAAGTGGCAATTTTGTGTATGAAAAAAACAACCAATTTGGTCATTTTCACGATAGAAATTTCCCAAATTTACAAGGGTCCTTTTTCCCAAAACACCTGGAAAACCCCCCAAGTTAAACAATAATCGTTGTTGTTTTTTTCAATAAAATAAATTTAAAGATTCATGCAAATTAAATACAGTAACTACAAGAATCTTTCATGGGTATCCGGTGAGGATAGGGTATTCTTGCATACCGGACAAGGATATCCGCCATTTTACCGGGGCTAGATATTTCCATCTCACCCTAGGGTCGAGATAAAGTTCATGCGTGCCAACATCCGGTATGCAGGAAAACATGCAAAACGTTAGTAGCTGGCGGCGTCAATGCACAACATGTCTCTGATATGCAAGAAAAAGAATCTATCATGGGTATTCGGTTCAGACAGGGAATTCCAACCCTCGGAATTAGTGTTTTAATCGGAAACGAGGCTCTGCCGATGTTCGGATTAAAACGCTTATACCTCGGATTGGAATTCCCTATTTTCACCGGATACCCGTGATAGATTCTTATATTCCAACACGCTGTATAATTGTTTTATCGGAACCGAGGCTCTACCTAGGTTCTGATTAAAACAGTTATACCGAGGGTTGGAATTCCCTTTCTGAATCGGATACCCGTGACTGATTCTTTTTCTTACATAATTATCATTTACATTCGGCGCATTGACGTCGAAATCTACTGATGTTTTGCATGTTTGTTTACACAATGATGTCATGCAACTGTCATTGTTTATATCAGCGCACAAATTTTATCTTCCCCCATGTGTAAGACCAGCTTTTCCATAACCCATGTAAAACGCAGATAACCTTATCCGGTATGCAAGAATATTGTATCTTGTTCTTTATTTATATATAGTTTTGCCTTTACCCCTTAAAATTCATTAGATGTGTTTCAAAAGTAAAACCAAAACAGCCTTTGTGTCCATTGTAAACCCAGATCAGCCTGCGAGCCCCTTTGTAATATAAATGGAATGGTCTAAATTTAAAAAAAGGACAGTCCATTATACATTCATAACGGGCTAAGGCAGAGCTGTAGATAAGCTGAGTTTTTGAGTATTTTACTCATACCTTTGTTACAAAAAAAATCATTTTTTTAAATTTGTGAGTATCTTTACTAATCAGCTTACTACAAAAAATCATAACTTTTCAAAATCATGAGTATTATATTTGTATTTTGTATTGTTCTGTATTGTTCAAGATTTCCATGATGAAAATGGTTCCAAGCATGTGTCTAATATTAAGGTCATGCAGTGTTTCTTTTGTTTTACTTAGAATTACCTAGAATTTACTTAGAATTTTTGTTTCTTTTAAAATGTATTAATTCACATCTATTATGAAAGTATGAACTGTTTAAAGCAAGTGTTTACTCTGAACGAGTTCCATTTACTCATTCATTTTGAATCTGATGAGTAAATACTCATTGCAGTCAAAAATTATCTACAGATTTGGCTAAGGGTTAATGCCAGTGCTTTCATTTGTGTAGTTCACGCATTATGATCAGACACAGAATATTGGCTTCCGTATGCTTGAGAAGATTAGCAGAAATCTCACAACAACAAGCTCAACAAGATTTGGTGCTCTGTAAATTCCAATTTCAATCATTATTACCTGGAATTGGGCAAAAATGGCATTTGATGTTATAACTCATTAACTGATTAAAATATCTCCAGGTAAAATCAAGGTAATTGATTGATATAGTTAAAGGCAGATTATTCTTATTAAAACATAAAATGAAAGTGTTGAGGAAGTATTTGGAAGACTCGCAACACATGTCAGAGCTTTTTTTCCTTCATATTTATATCAGGGGTGTAAAATTCCACTCGCCCGCTCGCATTGGCGAGTGCAAGCTGCCTGCAGACCAGTAACATTTGGCGTCTGGTCGACCAACAGGGCGAGTGACTTTTTGCACTATAAAAATTAAGTTAAACTATCGTTCAAACACGATGTTGCAATATTTGCAAGATTTCAATTCTGGATCATTTCCGACGCGTAATTTTGTTCCGTATTGTAGTTTGCAGGACCCAGATTAACAGGTCATGTGTTTGTTTGTTACCAGGTAACCCACGCGTCATATAGACTGTGATTCAATTCACGCTAAAATCAATTGGGAGTGTGATGCAATATATCGCTAACCAGTCAGACTGTTTTTTTTTTTTATCGACACCGTAAACATGGCGGGTAAACAAGCAGACATCAGGTCGCTGTTCAGAAAGTCTGCGTCAGCGACTGCAAGGGGATTCGGCCTGAGTGTCGGCGAATCAGAACGGGTATGGCTGAACAAGCGTAGTTCCCAATCGCTATTAATTAGTTCTGGCGTCTATTATTGGTCCATTGGAGACAAAATACTGAAGAGAAAGTTCAGCAGAATGTTGTTGTTGTTGTAGAAGTTAATTCTCCGCGCTTATTTTTTTTGCCCACACCCCAATCAATGTCCGCGTGGAAGGGAATAAATCTTAAGGTGTTAACTTCAAGTGAATGTGGGCACTGAAATGAGAGACTGTCAGCTACTACAGTGTCTGTGAGTACACAAATGTACTTATTGGAGCTAACAATAGTGGTGAAAAAAATGTTCAGGTAACATGCTGCAGGGCGAGTGGTAAATTGGTAAGGGTGAGTAGCTTTTTGCTTCCACTAGTCCTGCAGGGCGAGTGGATTTTTCCAAATTTTTACACACCTGCATATAGTAATCGCACCGTCCGTCTGTCCGGATTCTGTCCGTCATTCCGAAGTTCGTGTCCGGACCGTAACTTCGCAACCCCTGCAGGGATTTTAAATAACTTGGCACAAGTGATCACCATAACAAGACAATGTGTCCCTCGCAAAATCCAGGTCCGTACCTCAAAGGTCAAGATCACACTTGAAGTTCATAGGTCAAAAACAGGTACGCAATTTCGTGTCCGGACCGTAACGTCACAACCCCTGCCGGGATTTTAAAATTACTTGGCACAAGTGATCACCATAACAAGACGATGTGTCGCGTGCAAAACCCAGGTCCGTACCTCAAAGGTGAAGGTCACACTTGCAGTTCATAGGTGAAAAACAGTTATGCAATTTCGTATCTGGACCGTAACGTCACAACCCCTGGAGGGATTTTTAAATAACTTGGCACAAGTGATCACCATAACAAGACGATATGTCGCGCACAAAACCCAGGTGTTCAAGGTAAAGGTCACACTTGGAGGTCAAAAGTCAAATTGTGTCCGGTCAATAACTCTGGCATTCATGGACGGATTTTAAAATAACTTAGCACAAGTGCTCACCACAACAAGACGATGTGTCGCACACAAAATCCAGGTCTGTGGCCCCAAGGTCAAGGTCACATTTAGAGGTCAAAGGTCTAATCGTGTCCGGTCAATAACTTTTGCATGCGTAGTAGGATTTTCAAATAACTTGGCACAAGTGCTCACCACAACCAAATGAGGTGTCGTGCACAAATCCAGGTCCATGGCTCCATGGTCAAGGTCATACTTAGAGGTCAAAGGACACTTCAGGGGCATTTATCACTTACAGTGATATTTCTTGTTTTTTTTAACATCATTTCCCCCTCTAACTTTCTCAACATTATTATGTTTGGGATACATTTATAGAAGACAGTTTATCTCAAATGTACCTCTTTTTTTGCATACCAAAATGTTCAATTTCTGCTTAATACACTCTTTCCCCTACATCTCGAAATCGCATAAGTTTTCCCCTTTAACTCGAAAATCGCACTGTTTCCCCTATTGAAGGGCCTGGGACTCTTCCCCTTTTTCTGGAAAAAAGTATGGAATTATTCAATCCAATCAATAGAATTCTTAAAATATTTAAGTTATATATATATACCTCGCCCCGTGGCATTGTAAATCTTCCGATTTTTATATACAGTACAGCTCACCCGAAACCCACACTTTACTCGATTCACCGAGTTTGGTCGTAACGAGTGCCACGCGGATCTACGCGAAGTCAGTGTTTGGACTCGGCAAATCCACGCGGCGAAATTTCGCCACTGTCGAGTCACTCAGAGTAGAATCCAATTAACCATGAGTGCACATCTGTGGTGATTTTTTATTGGGAATGAAAAAAAATCTGAATTTTACGACAACTTTCCTACTTTTCCGACAGCACACTTGAAAAGGCAATCAATCGCCAGAAAAAGTACAAACAATGCAATGCCGAGTGCATCTTGTCTGTGCAAAGTTGACACGACTTTTAATGCATTTAAACAAAAGTTTTGTTTGTTTCTGTTGTCCAAAAGTCAGTTCTTCAACCGACATAAATACCCATAATCCAATTTTTTTCTGATTTTTTTTCTGACTAAAGAACCCATCGATGTATTAATAATAAACAGCAGAATAGTAAAAATTTGTTACAAATAATGATTATTTAAAAATATAATTATAATTTCCAGTATAATAATTACTGATTGAATTTTATGTTCATTAGCCGCGAAGCCGGTAATAGGAACTGCCATATAACTGTCGTTACCCAGTATACATAATCCAGGCATTCGAATTTTACCACATCCGCTTTTCCAAAACAAAAAAGTAAAATTGTCTTCTGCTCCGATTTTTTCTAAAGTTATTGAATAATTATGCATTAAAATGACTGCAATCAGAAAAAGTTGCACCTTTTACCTGTGCAGTTTCAACTCGGCGAACTCCGAGTTTGTCTACGCGAAGTATTGTGGCGTAATTACGCCGAGAGCTTTTCGCGTAGCTGATTCCCACTCTGAGTAGTTTTATCATCGAAACTCCGCGTAATTACGTGATTTGTAAATTCCTCAGTCGGCATGAAAGAGTAGGAAGTGTGGGTTTCACGTGAGCTGTACTGTACAGTGTCGATTCTTATATACAGATGGCAGGAGGTGTATTTTACTGGTTTTACCCAGGAAACTGGTTCTACCCAGGAAAAGTGGGTGGTCTGCCTCCACAAAAAAAATATTGACTGTCATATATAACCTTACATGTGCTGATATTTATTATGATGTAAAACACCATACAAAAACAACAATAAATACATACCTCATTGTCTGTTAGAAATGGTGAACATGTGTTGTAGATGGCCAGATAGGACACAAAATCTTGGTGTGTTTATCAAGCATTGCTATATACTGTCACTATTTATTTATCATTTTGACTTGAAACCTGCATGCATACATGCATATAATGAAATAAAATGTTTAGTTTTCATTTTTTCGTCTGTTTCTACTATAAGTTTAAATATAATTTATCATTGGTGAAATTTAATCAGCAGTTTATAATATGCAAAAATAATTTGATACTATTGTTATAATTAATATTAATATTTGAACAAATGCTTCATATAGATGTTTGTTCATGTTTATAATATTTGAGACAACTCAAGCTATCATCAAATAAAATAGTCTGCATTAAGTCCCCTTTGAATTATCGTCTTCAAACATAATGGCTTATTCAGAACAATACATGTACTGATAAAACATATTTAGGATTTAAAAGATTTTATTTTGATTCTGATTAATTTAAACTATAACCTGAGACGACAACCAGTCTACAGGATGCCGTGAGTTCTTAAAAGTGAGTTCTTAAGGGTGCCCTCTGGTGAATATCAGAACAGATAGAATTTTTTATTTCCCTGTTTTTTATGAAGACTAACATATTACTAGTTAGTTTCTGGAAAAATAATGATGGGTCGGTGATATAACTTTTTCGCAAAATTAATCTTTAGTAATACACTCTCACAGTGTGGTTTTAAATTCTGAATCAGCTGAAAATTGTGTATGGCAACTTATATGTGTGTAGTGTGGTTTGCAGAACAGGTATCGATTTTTCGACATTTTTAATGTAATAGTTCATACTTTAGGACGAAAAATTAAGGGTTGGGGTATTTTTATCACCATCTGAAAAATTAGTACATCCCTTGTCATTACCCCACCCAGTTTACTATAAATTGCATTTTTAAATTTGTGATAAATCAATTTTTCATGATAAAGGAACAGATAACTTTTTGAGATATTTTGTCTACAATATATACAAGACCTGAGTATCAGAATGAAAAAATAAAAATTGGGGGTCGGTGTGCCTATAAGAAAGATATTCAATAAAAACTGAGAAAAAAATGTGCTTTTTTAGATTTCGACGAGCTCTGACATATAACGGCATAGGTCTGTAACAAATAATAGGAAAATACTTTTTATTGCTGTCTCTGTATATCCTAACACATGTCTTTGTAATAAAGTTTAAATTAAGTGAATATCTTAAACGGTTTTTGAGAAATACCATCTTTTGTACCCCTACCCCCCATTTTGGCTTATGTTAAAAATTGTCAATTTTGGGCACAAAATGTGAGGTAAAAAAAAAATTCTTAAAAATGTTCATTTTTTTTGCACTAAAATATCCCTATTGGGCATGAGTTTGTTACTGTATAATTATTTTTTCCAGTTTTATTATAATTTTTGAAATATAACAAATGTAAATTTCCGGAAGTGCAAAAATCCAAAACCTCAGCAGTGGTCACCCTTAACAAGTCAAGATTGTCGTGTGCCACATTAATTAAAAAAACACAAGACATTGCTTTTGCCAGACTTAAACTAAGTTGCATGCTATTTGAAATATGAGGATGAAATGTAATTTATACAAAGAGGATGATTAAGAAATGAGTTGCTTCAGAAAAATAGCTGATTTAGACTTAAGAGCATTTTGAGTTACTGAAAAAACACCTATATTGTTACAATTTCTCATTTCCAGCTGTATCTTGCGTGCTATTGGAGATAATGGGATGGAACTTGATTAATATATATAGGATGAATAAGGTGTGTCACTTCTTGACTTATTTATCTTGATTGAAAAAATGTGATTCTTAAAGACACTGCAATCTTGACCATTATGTGGTCCGAGTATTACCTTTTATACCCGATCCAATCCCTTCTCCAAGAATCGAAAACGGGGTTGGCTGGGGTATGAAATAAAACCTTAATTTAGGCTTAAAAAGTTTGCTTATTGCAAAATTAAAACATTTAATAGGTAATTTTCAACAGATTTTCGCATGTTTTCAGTAAAAAAAAAAATTAAACATGTTTTATTGTCGAAATATCCATTATAAATCCTGCTTTCCCATCGCTTAATAGAATTAAGGCGGGACCACCTAATGCATTTTTTTAACTTGGGTTTGAATCCCACTGGGAGCTCAACTTGTGAGAACTTGTTAATTCTTATGGATGGTGAGAGGTATACAGTACTGGTTCTACCCAGGAATAAGTAGGTGGTCTAAATCTACAACAAAAAATTGACCGTCATTTATACAGAGCCTAGAATATGGCGAAAAATGACGTTAAACACCAAACAAACCCTTTATTTTTTCTAATCGTTTTTACATTTGAAGCTCATACAGTAATTAATTGAATAGTCCAAACCAAATTCTTATTTGTTGGTTATCTATGCTGTCCCAATACAATATAAAAACTCTTAGATTGTATTGTATTACCTTATATTTAATTAATTGCTATGTTCATGTATTGTGAAAAATAATAGAGCAGAAAAAGTAAGTAAAATTACGCAAGCAGGTTAAAAATAAACACGATACTGAATGGTGCTAGTTTTAATTCAAGATTGTCATGTGTGCTTTTAAGTTACAATCCCCACTTTATTGAGATGGTGCTCATTTCTATGATTTTGGGATATTTGTATTGATAATTATTATCTACGCTTAGAGATTATTCATGTCTGTAGCCATCCTCAAATTCTCTGAATTACCTTGGTTAAACTGCATTTACCAGAGGACCCGGGTTCATTGAGCCTCACTACGCCACTGAGTTTTGTCAGTGTGGTCTTGAGCAGTGTGTTCTTGAGCAAGACAGCATCTCCGTGGCTGAATTGTTAACGACGTTGTGTTGTAAATCTTCGCCTTTCACCGCTGTTCGAATACCACTGGAGCTTGACTTGTAAGTCAGGTACGGATAGCGGGAGGTGTACAGTACTGGTTCTACCCAGAAAAAGTGGGTGGTCTGCCTCCACCACAAAAATGTACGGTCATATATAACCTTACATGTGTTGAAAATGACGTAAAACACTATACAAACAACGAAGCAAAATGTTAATAAATCCTTTCCCTTGCTCTATGTAGTGGCTTTAAATAACCTATAATGTGTCGATGTGCCATTCAGCAAGTTTCACTCTTTCATCTGTGTTCAGGAATGCAGTTCAAACCCAAATAGAAATGCGGAATATTTGTTATAGCCATTGAATGCAGTATAAAACTGTTTTTAACAAACTACAAAAAATGGAATGCATATTTTAGATGCTTATAGGTACTGGATATTACCGTTTTATGCATTACAGTAATATGAAACATGTGTAATATTGTTATGAGCTGAAAGAACAGGTACAAATATATCAAAATTAATGAGCGTAAAACCTAGAAGGATATAAATCAACATGCATGCATATTATAATGTTAATGTTTGAGACAAAAATTGGTCACTTTTTTGTCCTTTGTCAGTAACAACTCAGTTTTTATGAAATAAAAGCAAAATTGCGCAAAAAATCGAGAAGTTTAAGGTTCAGCAGTACTAGATATCAATTATCCTGAATATGTTTTCAGGTGGTGTGGCGCACATATTAATGGAAATGTCTGGTATGCAGTGTATCTTTTTTTTTTAAAGGTTTATTTTATTTATATAACTGCAGTAAATATCTCTATCTATATATTTAAAGAATTAACTGGAGGCAAAAACATCTTATCTGTTTACATTATATCTAAAGAATGAACTGAAAGCAAAAACATCTTATCTGTTTACATTATATCTAAAGAATGAACTGAAAGCAAAAACATCTTATCTGTTTACATTATATCTAAAGAATGAACTGAAAGCAAAAACATCTTATCTGTTTACATTATATCTAAGGAATGAACTGGAAGCAAAAACATCTTATCTGTTTACATCATATTTAAAGCATAATTGGTTTAAAAATCAACATTTTACATCGAAAGATAACTCTACTGGCCAAAGTTATCCGTTGTCCGTCCGTCAGTCCGTCGTCCGTTAACTTTTGCCTTGTGAACACTCTAGGGCCTTCATTATAAATCGGATCTTTACGTAACTTTGCCAGTGTCTTTATATCAATGAAAGCTCGAAAACCAGCCAGATCGGATTTATTTCACCAGAGTTAATATGGCCCTTGATTTGCTGAAAAATGCCATATTAAGCCTTGTAAACACCTTCATTTATTATTTGATCTTTACCAAACTTGCACAGATTGTTAATATCAATGAAAGCTCAGACAAGTTTGAAAACAAGAGGCCCAAGAGGGCCTGTGGACGCTCTACTGGCTAAAACAGCTCTTATAGATTTAGATAGATATAGCTAGATATAGCTCTCTTCTCCTATAGATCAAAATTGTGGCCTCTGGAGTGCCCACAAGCAAATTCCAATATTGACCTAGTGACATAGTTTTTTGATCCCATGTGACCCATTTTGAAACTTGATCAAGATATAATTCAGATAAACAATCTGAGAAAGTTTCATCAAGATCTGGTCAAAAATATGGCGTCTAGAGTGTACACAAGGTTTTTCAAGTATTTGACCTAGTGACCTAGTTTTTGACCCCATGGGACCCATTTTCGAACTTGACCAAAATATAATTAAGACAACATTTCGACAAAGTTTCATCAAGATCGAGTCAGAAATATGGCCTCTAGAGTGTACACAAGGTTTTTCAAGTATTTGACCTAGTGACCTAGTTTTTGACCCTGTGTGACCCATTTTCAAACTTTAGCAAGCTATAATTGAGACAAATATTCTGACAAAATTGCATTAAGATCGGGTCAAAAACATGGCCTCTAGAGTGTACACACGTTTTTTCCAAAGTTAGACCTAGTGACCTAGTTTTTAATACCACGTGACCCATTTTTGAACTTGACCAAGATATAATTAAGACAAACATTTTGACAAAGTTTCATCAAGATTGGGTCAGAAATACGGCTTCTAGAGTGTACACAAGGTTTTTCAAGTATTTGACCTAGTGACCTTGTTTTTAAACCCATGTGACCCATTTTCAAACTTGACCAAGATATAATTAAGACAAACATTCTGACAAAGTTGCATCAAACTCGGGTCAAAAATATGGCCTCTAGAGTGTACACAAGGTTTTTCCAATATTTGATCTAGTGACCTAGTTTTTAACTTCATGTGACCCATTTCCGAAATTGATCAAGATATAATTAAGATAAACAATTTGACAAAGTTTCATCAAGATTGGGTAACAAATATGACCTCTAGAGTGTACACAAGTTTTTTCAAGTATTTGACCTAGTGACCTAGTTTTTGACCCCACATGACCCATTTTTTAACTTGACCGAGATTTCATTGAAACAAACATTCTGACAAAGTTTCATGATGATTGCATCAGAAATGTGGCCTCTAGTGTACATAAGCAAAAGTTAACGGACAGACGGATGACCTAGTTTTTGACCCCATGGGACCCATTTTCGAACTTGACCAAAATATAATTAAGACAACATTTCGACAAAGTTTCATCAAGATCGAGTCAGAAATATGGCCTCTAGAGTGTACACAAGGTTTTTCAAGTATTTGACCTAGTGACCTAGTTTTTGACCCTGTGTGACCCATTTTCAAACTTTAGCAAGCTATAATTGAGACAAATATTCTGACAAAATTGCATCAAGATCGGGTCAAAAACATGGCCTCTAGAGTGTACACACGGTTTTTCCAAAGTTTGACCTAGTGACCTAGTTTTTAAAACCACGTGACCCATTTTTGAACTTGACCAAGATATAATTAAGACAAACATTTTGACAAAGTTTCATCAAGATTGGGTCAGAAATACGGCTTCTAGAGTGTACACAAGGTATTTCAAGTATTTGACCTAGTGACCTAGTTTTTAACCCCATGTGACCCATTTTCAAACTTGACCAAGATATAATTAAGACAAACATTCTGACAAAGTTGCATCAAGCTCGGGTCAAAAATATGGCCTCTAGAGTGTACACAAGGTTTTTCCAATATTTGACCTAGTGACCTAGTTTTTAACTTCATGTGACCCATTTCCGAACTTGATCAAGATATAATTAAGATAAACAATTTGACAAAGTTTCATCAAGATTGGAGTAACAAATATGACCTCTAGAGTGTACACAAGTTTTTTCAAGTATTTGACCTAGTGACCTAGTTTTTGACCCCACATGACCCATTTTTGAACTTGACCGAGATTTCATTGAGACAAACATTCTGACAAAGTTTCATCAAGATCGGGTCAAAAATATGGCCTCTAGAGTGTACACACGTTTTTTCCAAAGTTTGACCTAGTGACCTAGTTTTTAACACCATGTGACCCATTTTTGAACTTGACCAAGATATAATTAAGACAAACATTTTGACAAAGTTTCATCAAGATTGGGTCAGAAATACGGCTTCTAGAGTGTACACAAGGTTTTTCAAGTATTTGACCTAATGACCTAGTTTTTAACCCCATGTGACCCATTTTCAAACTCGACCAAGATATAATTAAGTCAAACATTCTGACAAAGTTGCATCAAGCTCGGGTCAAAAATATGGCCTCTAGAGTGTACACAAGGTTTTTCCAATATTTGATCTAGTGACCTAGTTTTTAACTTCATGTGACCCATTTCCGAACTTGATCAAGATATAATTAAGATAAACAATTTGACAAAGTTTCATCAAGATTGGGTAAAAAATATGACCTCTAGAGTGTACACAAGTTTTTTCAAGTATTTGACCTAGTGACCTAGTTTTTGACCCCACATGACCCATTTTCGAACTTGACCGAGATTTCATTGAGACAAACATTCTGACAAAGTTTCATGATGATTGCATCAGAAATGTGGCCTCTAGAGTGTACACACACAAGCAAAAGTTAACGGACGGACGACGGACGACGGACGGACGACGGAAGACGGACAACACACGATCCCATAAGCTCTGCTGGCCCTTGGCCAGTAGAGCTAACCAGCCAGATCAGATCAGTAACACCGGAGTTAAGACCCTTGTTTTTTCTGAAAAAGTACATTTTCTGCCTTGTGAACACTCTAGCACCTTCATTTATTATTTGATCTTTACCAAACATCCATAGATTGTTAGTACCAATGAAAGCTTGTACAAGTTCAAAAAACAGATGAATTGGGTCAGTAACACCAGAGTTATGGTCCTTGTTTTTCTGACAGATGCCATTTTCTGCCTTGTGAACACTTTAGCACCTTCATTTATTATTTGATCTTTACCAAACTTGCATGGATTGTTAGTTCCAATGAAAGCTTGGACAGATTTGAAAACCAGCTAAATTGGGTTAGTAACACCAGAGTTATGGTCCTTTTTTTCCCTGAAAAATGCCATTTTCTGCCTTTTGTACACTCTAGCACCTTCATTTATTATTTGATCTTTACCAAACTTGCACAGCTTGTTAATATCAATGAAAGCTAGAAAAAGTTTGAAAACCAGCCAGATCGAATCAGTTACTTCGGAGTTATGACCCTTGTTTTTTTTGAAAAATGCCATTTTCTGCCTTTTGAACCTTCTAGCACCTTCATTTATTATTTGATCTTTACCAAACTTGCACAGATTGTTATTATCAATGAAAGCTCAGACAAGTTTGAAAACCAGCCAAATCGGATCAATATCAACGGAGTTGTGGCCCTTGTTTTTCCTGAAAAATGCCATTTTGTGTGAACACTCAAGCACCCTCATTTATTATGTGATCTTTACCAAGCTTGCACAGATTGTTAATAGCAATGAAATCTTGGACGAGCTCGAAAAACAGCAAGATCGGACAATTTATGCCAGAGATATGGCTCTTGTCATTGCTAAAATATGCCATTTTCTGCATTGTGAACACTCTAGCACCTTCATTTATTGTTTGATCCTTACCAAACTTACACTGATAGTTATTATCAATGATAACTCGGGACAAGTTTGAAAACTAGCCAAATCGAATGAGTAACAGCAGAGTTATGGCCCTTAATTTGCTGAAAAATGCCATATTCTGCCTTTTGAACAATCTGGCACCTTCATATATTTCTTGATCTTTACCAAACTTGCACAGATTGTTAATACCAATGAAAACTCAGACAATTTCAAAACCAACCAGGTCGGATCAGTAACACAAGAGTTGTGGCCCTTGATTTTTCTGAAAAATGCCATTTTCTGCCTTGTGAACGTTCTAGTACCTTCATTTATTCTTTACCAAGCATGCATAGATTGTTAATAGCAATGAAATCTTGGACAAGTACGAAAAACAGCAAGATTGGACCATTTATGCCGGAGATATGGCCCTTGTCTTTGCTAAAATATGCCATATTCTGCCTTGTGAACACTCTTGCACCTTCATTTATTATTTGATCTTTACCAAACTTGCACAGATTGTTAATATCAATGAAAGCTAGGACGAGTTTGAACAACCAGCCAAATGGGATTAGTAACAGCAGAGTTATGGCCCTTGTTTTTCTGAAAAAAATATATTCTGCCTTACAAACTTATAAAGATTGTTAATATCAATGTAAGCTCAGACGAGTTTGAAAACGAGCCAAATCATATTTGTAACACCGTAGTTACAGCCCTTGATTTAGTTAAAAATGCTGTATTTTGCCTCATTAAGACAATAGGGCTTTCGTTTGGCCAGATATTAATGAAACTTTGCAGGGATGATCAGTACCAAATCTAGTTATGTATGTCATCACCGTGTTCCAGTTGAATAATTTTTGGCAGAGTTATGGCCCTTTAAAGGTTTTACTACACAAACTTTGTCCGGACTTTCCTGAACCCCTGGTCGGATTTCAGAAAAACTATGCAGGGATAATCAGTACCAAGCCTAGTGGTGCATGCCATCACTATGCTCCGCTCAAATGATTTTTGGCCGAGTTATGGCCCTTTAAAGGTTTTACTACACAAAATTTATCTGGACTATTTCTCTTGAACCCTTGGCAGGATTTCAGTGAAACTTTGCAGGGATGATCAGTTCCAGGCTTAGTTGTGCATGTCATCACCTTGTTCCGGTTGAGTGATGTTTGCGGAGTTGTAGCTCTTTAAAGTTTTGATACAAAAACTTTATCCAGACTAGTCTCAAATCTGAACTCCTGGCTGAATTTCAACGAAATTTGGCAGGGATGATGAGTACCCAGCCTAGTTGCGGCTAGTCATCTTGTTGAATGAGATATGGCCTAATATACACAAACTTTATCCAGACAATTTTTCCTGAACCCCTGGCTGGATTTTAGTGATACTTAGCAGGAATGATCAGTAACAAGCCTAGTTGCGCATGTTCTTGTCGTGTTCCCCATCAAAGACTCCATATAGCCAGTAGAGCAATACAGGCGCTCTTGGGTCTCTTGTTATGCCCCCACCACCAAATGGTGGTCCATCTGCCAATCCCTAAAAGTGTGTGTGTGTCTATCTCCTTCCATTGTTTTTAAACTATTGCTTGAAATTTTACAGGATGTAGCCTATTTTTTCATTTAATTTTACAATAAAATAATTCAATTCTATAGTTTTAAACCGATTGTTTCGAAACTTTGCTTACCTATGCTGTCAAGATGTGCATATCGATTCAGTGTCAAATTTTTTTTTTCTTACGTTTTCCGCGGATTTTTTTCAGTGGTAGCAAAAACAACATCTTATCTGTTTAAATCATATCTAACATTCATGTCCCATGGATACAGTTCTAGTTAAAGAATTGATCTGGTATCAAAAACAACATTTTATTTGTTTACGTCATATTTTAAATATGAAGTGGTATCAAAATCAACATTTTATCTGTTTGCATCTTTCTTAAAGGGACACACGGCAATCTTGATTTTTTAAAAACTCACGGCGTCCCGTTAGTTTTCCTCTTAATTTGCAGTTGTTCAATCATTAATATTAATTGTTAGAATAGTTCAAAGCAAATTATTTTTGCATATTACTAACTTTTTATAATATTGCACCAGTAATATATTTAAAAATTTGGTAAAATAGGGAAAGAAAGTTGAAATTTCATTTTTTTATTTAATTATATGCAAGCAGTTTTAAAGTCAAAATGACGCAGGATAAGTATATTGAGGAGCAAATTTAAATGTTTGAATAAAACTCAAGATTGCCATGTGTCCCTTTAAAGCATGAACTCGTAGCAAAATCAATATATGTAATACAAAAAAATAATTGATGTATTTGACTGAGTAATTGCTAATGAAATCTTTGACCTTTAATAATTTTACCAATAATTACTGTATCAAAGTGGTTATTTAAAGCTGAATACAAAATATAGGAAAGAAAGTCATCAATGATATGCGTAACTGAAGTGGATAATTAAGTCCTTGAAGCTTCCTACAACAACTTCCGGATAATGTGAAATGCCTTTTTGAAGGCAACATATGATAGCACCTAGATTCACCTCAGAACTCTTTGTAATATTCAGCTTTTTAAAAATGTATAATATACCGATACTTGTAACACCGGCAACACATATTACATCTATTGCTATCATAATTATGAACGGCAATTAGCATAAAATTTAGAAATAGTTTAAACTGGATTCAGTCACTCCTGCCCCCAACATCCCAAACACCCATCCCCCACCCCCACCCCAACCACACACAACAAAAAACTCATCTGCCTGCCTGAAGAAAAAAAACCCAAACATTTCAACCTTCAAAAATGTATAATAAGAATAAATATGGTTCAAAATGTAATTAACTAAAAAAACTAACGAAAATGAAATGTTGACCTAATTTTCACATTGATTACCTGTGGTCCAGAGGATAAAGATGCTGAGATTGAAAACTTCTCACCTTTTACACCTGCAGGTTTGAATCCTTCTAGGAGCTCGACTTGTACGTGAGAAAGTGTTGATTCGTACAGATGGCGGGAGGTGTATAGTAATTGTTCTACCCAGGAATAAGTGGGTGGTCTGCCTCGACCACAAAGATATTGACCATCATTCATAACCTAAAATGTGCTTAAAATGATGTTAAACACCAAGCAAGTTGTTGTGCATCATGAAAATCGCCACTGTATGATCTAATGGTGAGTTTGAGGTAAATGTACAAGTACCGGTACGTAAAGTTTTAAATCAATATCCTTAATACTTTTATTGGAATTTCGACTTGTAAGTGAGGAAAAGTTGATTCTTATGGATGGCGGGTGTACATTACTGTTTTCACCCAGGAAAATTGGGTGGTCTGCCTCCACCACAAAAATATTTTTGGACCGTAATAATCTGACCTTACCTGTGTTGAAAATGACGTAAAACACCATACAAACAAACAAAACAATCTTTTATTGTATTTAGTGCGAAAAAATGGAGGATGAAAGCTAAGAAAACAACATTCGTAACATCTCTTACACTGCTTCGCATCATTACTTGAATGTAAATCGAAGGTTTCCATATTAGTTACGTCTTCGCGCCTTAGATTCCCGTCAAAATAAATTTGCATTCAAGATCAAAGTTATCATCAATTTCAATGTCATTTAGCAGATTGCTTCGTCCATAGTTTATTTACATTTGTTTGTTTGTTTGTATGGTGTTTTACGTCATTTTCAACAAACGTAAGATTATATATGATGGTCGATTTTTTGTGATTGTGGCAGACCACCCACTTTTCCTGGCTAGAACCAGTACTGTATACCTCTCATCATCCGTAAGAATCGACACTTCCTCACAAGTCGAGCCCCCAGTGGGATTCGAACAAGCAGCGGTGAGACCTGAAACCATTGCAGTGATAAAACCTTAATCTGTATTGTAAATAACAAACATGCAACGCAAATCATAAACTGTGACGGCCATAATTATTGTTTATATAGCAACAGCTTAGCAACAGTGCACTATTTTTTGTGCCGTTGCCTTCCGGCTAACAATATGACAAGATTTTGAAAATGCCGAAGCTTGATATACACACAAGGCGGGATCCCGAAGAATGACGGGATTGGCCGAGCGTTCACGATTGATAACAATACAAAAGCAGTTGCCATTGCTATGGTAACTAACTATTCTTAAAGCAGCACCATATAAATCATAAAACAGTGACAAATTTCCAGGCAAAATGTACCACTTCACTTTGTACACATTTTCTTATTCTTAAATTGTTTCTTATACCATAACACATACTTCTTAAATATGTTCATATTCATTAGCCCATACTTCTTAAATACACAACTCAAAGATTGGTCTATTGATAACTTACGACAACATTACAATTGCAATAACTCAACTTGCCTAAATCAACGAACGGGACTCGTGGCTGCCAATTACAAATGGACATGCGGAGTTACATCCTCTTTCCGTTTGTGGCGCCACCTATAATGGTTGAACGACTCAGAAATATTTGTTCTTTTTCCGCATTACGATGGTTTTTATTGTTTTATTACTTTGATTTTACTTCCCATAATATTATGTTATTTTCTTACAGGTTTATAAGCATAGTTGGTGCTTTTGTTCTTTTGCCGTTGATTCAGACCGCAATTCGTACTCCACCCATGCAGTCTGCTTTCGCATTGTTTGTAAATTCCGACTTGGAATTATGGTTTTTAACTTTTATTAACCATTATGGTAAGGTCTACCATTGAAAGATTTAGTTTCTTCAGATGGAATTGACCCCATTTCAAGCTAATAAATTTCGGAATTGACTTTGACACCAGAACGTAGGCCCAGGGCAACCCTTCCAAGTAACATGATCGGTCCAGATACTTTCTGGTGTTGGAAATGCCACCCCTTCCGACGGGTGGCCTCCATTCCAGTGGAAAGCAGTCCCGTACCCCACCCTCTCCTGTTCACAGTTACAAGCTGCCAGGTAGTGTGGGGGTCACACTGACTCCAAACTCTCCTCCTCATGGGTATACTGAAGGTCCTCAGAACAGTTTCTACTGAATCCTCCAGGTCAGCTTCCAAAGAGTCAACACACAGAGGGCAGTCTCGGAGCAACCGTCACCTGTCTAGAGACAGCTCAGTTAATTCTTCCTCTGATGAATTTTCTGGCTTTGCAAGCTGGGCCCAGCACCATATGCGAAAAGGACTTAGGTTTCTGCGTTGGTACTCGCTTCAGTGGGAAAGTTCTGTCATCGGCCACATTTATCTGTTATTATATTTTCTTACATGTTGTATAATCAAAGATTGTGTCTGGGACACTTTCTTTTTTCTACATTTTAAGTGTCATGTCAGAAACACTTACTAACAATAGGGCTGAGGCCTCTTTAGGAAGACATACCTTCCTAGACAATGCTCGTTATTGGGATAGGCGCTTTCTTTGGTACAGAAGTCATACCTTCCTACCGACAGGGTGCTCTGTCAGGGAGTCAGGCTGAAGGAAATGATAACCCCATTCCAAGAATGAAGTTACCTATTAGTCGTCTGGTGAGGCAGACCATCTGCAATCAGAGAAGGTAAATTGTCAAAGTCTTTTCTTGGAGGTAGTCCATCCTCAAATAGAATTCATTCTTTTGTCGGACAGAATCACCCTTTTTCCATGTTTAAGTTGTAATAATACTCTTTTCATTTGTAAACACTTCTTAAGCATTGTCTGCCAATGTTCTCGATTTTAGAACCTTATATAGAATGCTTTCATATCATTAGAATATCTCTGTGTTTACTAAAAATCGTTAAGAGTATTTAAATTAAAAGTATACTTGCTTAATACCAACTATAGAAGTCTGATACTTGTCTTAAACTAAAGATTCTTATAACTATAGAACCGGTTTTGTAGGTAAGAAGTCAGTACCTACTGTCGAGGTCGTTCACAAGAAATTGACCTATAAAGGATGATTTTAGTGACTAGGGCTTCTTCGCCATGGTCTAATGATTATGGTAAGTATCCATTGCCTTCACCATAGTGTTCATATTTTTATGTAGGACAAGTAACTCAGTAACTATTTCTGCCCAGGTTACAGTTGAGTAGATGATGACTATGGGTCTATCGTTTATGCTCATCAGACTGCATATAAGTATTTGGCATATAGTAGTCACACTGTCTGTCCGTCAGTCAGTGCCTTCGTTCGTTTGTTCGTTCGTCCATACAATCGTGTCCGGTTAATAAATCTGACAATAAATAACTTGGCACAATTGCTCACCACAACAAGACGACGTGTCGCGCACAAAATCCAGGTCCGTGGCTCCAAGATCAAGGTCACACTTAGAGGTCAAAATAAAGTGCTTTTGTGTCTGGTTAATAACTCTGACATTCATAAACAAATTTTCAAATAACTTGTGTCATGCATCAAACCCAGGTCCGTGGCTCTAAGGTCAAGGTCACACTTAGAGGTCAAAGGTCAAATTTTGTCCAGTCATTCTGGCATTCATGGACGGATTTTTAAATAACTTGGCATAAGTGCTCACCACAATAAGACAACATGGCGCGCACAAATCCAGGTCTGTGGCTCTTAGGTCAAGGTCACACTTAGAGGTCAAAGGTCAAATCGTGTCTGGTGAATAACTCTGGCATTCATGGACGGATTTTCAAATAACTTGGCATAAGTGCTCACCACAATAGGACAACATGGCGCGCACATATCCAGGTCCGTGGCTCTTGGTCAAGGTCACACTGAAAGGCAAAGGTCAAATCGTGTCCGGTCAATAACTCTGGCATTCCTGGACGGATTTTCAAATAACTTGGCACAAGCGCTCACCACAACAAGACAATATGTTGCGCACAAAATCCAGGTCCGTGGCTCTAAGGTCAAGGTCATACTTAGAGGTCAAAGGTCAAATCATGTCCGGTCAATAACGCATTCTGGCCCGGATTTTCAAATAACTTGGCACAAGTGCTCGCCACAACAAGACGACGTGTCATGCACAAAATCCAGGTCTGTGGCTCCAATGTCAAGGTCACACTTACAGGTCAAAGGTCAAATCGTGTCCGGTCAATAACTCTGGCATTCCTGGACAGATTTTGAAATAACTTGGCACAAGTACTCACCACAACCAGAGAACATGTCACGCTAATAATCAAGGTTCGTGGCTCCAAGGTCAAGGTCACACTTAGAGGTCAAAAGTCACGTTCGGGGCATTTGTCACTTACAGTGACATTTCTTGTTTTTATTTTATTTAGTGCCAGTAGTATATATATCCACCCTTTTGTTGATATAGGTTTATATTTACAATAGGTATACATTATATTTATTTACAGTGGAGTCACGGGCTTGAGTCCCATACCAGCCACTAAGGACTACTGACTTCTTGTTTATTATAGTGGATTTCGTGATTAAATAAAACCTTATATTTCACTGTTGACGTTATTGTCGTCATTGTTTTGGCGCATTATGTTTTACTGCATAAGTATCAAGGTTTCAAGGTTGTGAGTACATAATAAATTATTATTAGAATATTTGATGGTTTGTCTTGAATATAGGAATTTATTTCTTCGAGAAGTAAGAAACTTATATTTTCACAAGAGCCTTAGCACAAGTGAAAATATGTGAATTTCCTCACTGATACACCTGCTGTATTTTGCGATTACCTGAGGGTTGAGTAAGGTCCTTTTCTGTACCACTTCCAAGTTTCGGTGGCTTCAGAGCTACTGTCCTCAACCCTACGTGGGTTTGCTGCCTGTCTCCCTGTCTAAGCCATGTCTGATGGAGTTCTTCGTCATTCATCTCTTCCCTCTGCATGGGGATGCTGTCCTTGTGTGTCCTATTAGATGCGGTAACAGGACATAACACTCCAATTCTTACAGATAAGATCATTGTCCAGATTCTAGATTTCTTACCCCATCCACTTCTTCATACAGTCATACAGTTAATGGACTAGTGCCAGGGTTCATTCTGCATTAGCCCTTGAAGGTGTACTGATGATAGTTGGCATAGTTGTTGTTCATACTCCTCCCTGTCTAGTCTTGCTAGAACCAGGATACAGTCTCCTTGGGACCTTCATTTTAGAGTAGGTCTATCAGTATGAGTAAGTTGCTTTTTCTTTATTATATGGCAGTACAGCTGTTCCTAACTGGAACTGTTCTTGAACAGTTCCAGTAAGATAGTTCTAGAACTGTTCTTGAACATAAGTTCTAGAACTATTCTTGAACATAAGTTCTAGAAATTTTGTTTCATTTAACGTTCATGCACCATTCTAGAACTGCTCAAGAACAGATGAAGCACAGTTCAAGAACAGTTCTTGAACAATCTATCCAGAACAGTTCCTGCATTGTTCCAGGACTCCCTTGGCCACTAATTTAACCTACATAACAGTTAAAGAACAATTCATTAATTGAACCTTCAGAAGGCCTGGTCATACTTGGTGAAATGTTACATATGATACTGAAATGAAATAATATCTGCAGTGCTGAATACCACTTTTCTGTCGGCAACATAAAAAGAAAGTCAATCTGCGAAAACACATGACAATAGGGGTTTCATTTTAAAATACTGTTTCTAAAGACTACATTTAGAAATTTCATCTTTCAAATACAACTATTAAATGTATAAGATGTTTTGACACAATAAGTAATTTAAGTATTATTACAAAACACTTACATTTAATCATTAAATGGTGCAAGCACAATCTTCAGTTGGACTGCCATTTTCCCGCAAAAAACTCAAAAGAATGGCATCTGCATTTTATTTGCAATTTTGTCAGAATCCCACTCAGGTGTCATATATTCTTTACCTACTTTCTTTGCAAATATAAATGAAGACCTGGGCTTTTAAACTCCAGATAATGTTATTATATTAAACTGTTCATGCAATAATGATTATCATATATTTGTTTGTTAATACTAGTATAGATTTGTTTAATTAATGAAGATGAACCCCTGCGAAACTCTGTTCTCATACTCCAGAACAATTCATGAACATTTCTAGAACATTAAGAACAGTTCCTGAACTGTTCTTGATTCATTGTTCTAGAACATGAGGGTGCCATATTCACCTTATAATGATCATATTAAGAAGTATTAGAGGCTCCTCCTACTTGCTCTGTAGCCAGGCAGGATCCCAGTGTACGCTATGGTAAGTGTTAGTTGGTTGGGTTCATACTCGCATCTGCTCTAATTCCTTGTGATTAGAGCAGGTTTGATCTTTGTTACTTGTTGTTTCAGAGTTGTTCAAGTCCCCTTGACATATTCTGGCACTCATAACAGGTTACATTATTCCACCCCAGCTCTTGTGCTAAAGTCGCAATTTAATGTTGTAAGTTATCAATAGACCAATATGTTAAATTTTGTTAATTTAAATATTTGTCTATTATACTTACGACAACATTAACTATCCACCCCAACTTACATTTAGGACTTGTTTATGGAAAGAGGATGTTACTCTGCCTGTCTGTGTGTAATTTGCGGTTCTCTTGGTGCCGCGAGTCCCGGGAAGGGTATTTTTGGGGAGTTTTTTCCGTTCGTGGATTAAGGCAAGTTGAGTTATTGCAATTGCAATGTTGTCGTAAGTATAATAGACGAATATTAAAAGAAACAAAATTTAACATTTTGCTAAGCACCAAGATTTCAATTCGACATTTTACGGTGGCTGGATTGACAAACAGCATAAAACTCAACAATTAACTTTATTTTATGATTAATTCATGTGAAGTTCATTATTTTATTATAAATAATTGATTAGAAGACACTTTTCTTGTGTATTTTTGCATGCCACTCTTCAAAACAAAATACAGTTGTTTGTGGTATTTGGTGTGAAAGGCGGTTTGGTGCTTAGCAAACTTTGAGTAGTATATTTTCATATTCCATTGCCCACCCTTCTTAAATATTTTCACATTCCATTGCCCACCCTTCTTAAATATTTTCACATTCCATTGCCCACCCTTCTTAAATATTTTCACATTCCATTGCCCACCCTTCTTAAATATTTTCACATTCCATTGCCCACCCTTCTTAAATATTTTCACATTCCATTGCCCACCCTTCTTAAATATTTTCACATTCCATTGCCCACCCTTCTTAAATATTTTCACATTCCATTGCCCACCCTTCTTAAATGTTTTCATATTCCATTGCCCACCCTTCTTAAATATTTTCATATTCCATTGCCCACCCTTCTTAAATATTTTCACATTCCATTGCCCACCCTTCTTAAATGTTTTCATATTCCATTGCTCACCCTTCTTAAATATTTTCATATTCCATTGCCCACCCTTCTTAAATATTTTCACATTCCATTGCCCACCCTTCTTAAATATTTTCACATTCCATTGCCCACCCTTCTTAAATATTTTCATATTCCATTGCCCACTCTTCTTAAATATTTTCATATTCAATTGCCCACCCTTCTTAAATGTTTTCATATTCCATTGCCCACCCTTCTTAAATGTTTTCATATTCCATTGCTCACCCTTCTTAAATATTTTCATATTCCATTGCCCACCCTTCTTAAATATTTTCACATTCCATTGCCCACCCTTCTTAAATATTTTCATATTCCATTGCCCACTCTTCTTAAATATTTTCATATTCAATTGCCCACCCTTCTTAAATGTTTTCATATTCCATTGCCCACCCTTCTTAAATGTTTTCATATTCCATTGCTCACCCTTCTTAAATATTTTCATATTCCATTGCCCACCCTTCTTAAATATTTTCACATTCCATTACCCACTGATGATGCCACTTTCCTTTGTAGGCGTTCTTCTTTCTGCACTAGTATACATTTCAGTAACAATCTTGTTGATCTATCCACACTACATCAATGTTTTAATGAATGCTGAAATGTGAGAGTCCACAACATATTTTGTTATATTTTAGTTTGAATAAGTGCACCATGTCTTAATTACTGTAATAATGACAGACAGATGGACAAAAAAACAACAATTGTCATTTAATGAAATTAAACAGAATATGAATTATCATGAAGGAAATGAAAAGATTATGCCTCCTTAATGAGTAAATCTCAAATTATCATCAAGGAAATGAAAAGATTATGCCTCCTTAATGAGCAAATCTCAAATTAGCGTCAATAAAAATCAAATTGAAATGTCAAAAAAAATATCATATTTTGGAGAAAATATCAAATATTATTATCAGACATTTTTTACTCCATTCAGAGAAATCTCTAAGAAAGGGAGAGTAAAGTTTCTTCTTTTTTTTCTGAGTAAAAATATATATTTATATAAAGGACAAGTTACCTTAATTTTGCATCAAACCTCATAATGTTGACAGTTTTAAACAGACTGGAGGTGTTTTCTATGTTGCTGTACAACCACGTTTTTTTTTGCAGTTTTAAATACTACGGGAAACGCAGCATTTTTCCCAAGTTACTGCTTCATAAACAGACTTTTTTTGATACATTTTTTCAATAAGGAATTATCTCCCTTTATTATCTACCATTTTAAACAAGTTAAAATATTTCTTTAGTTATTCAGCTTTGCTATCATTTGTACATATAATTCAGTAAATATCTATTTTGATCGCAAGCCAAGAAATATAAAGGGAAAGTAGCATTCAAGGAGGACAGTCAACGACGAAACACAGAAACAAACCCGCAAACAGACAAAGTAATAATAAATGCAAACGACATCACAGACACAAAAGTTCTTCTCCAAGCCTGAGTCTCACTGAGTCTTTAAGTTTTAAACATTTCATAAACAATAAACTGAATGAAGCATGAGGCCAAATACAATGCACCTATACCTTTTATATGATACTAAAATACATTATGATAGTTCCATATTTTTTTAAACTTGCATTTACATGAAATTAAAGTACATGATCATGATCATTTTATATTTTAATAGACATCCATTATTCATACAGATCACCTCCAGTTCATTTAAAGTCATGTGAATTAAACCATTTTTGAATGTGAAACGCTTTTGAACATGGTGTGCTTATTGGGGGAAATTCAGATTTTAGTTATTTTCAATGTAGTATATAGACTATATAGATAAAAACAGCTGCTAATAACACTGGGAATCTATGTGGGAGTTATCAAATAATGATAATGGTGAAGATGAATGTACCTAAACATTTCCAGTTGTGAGCTAGTCTCCCATAGGATGCCATAATTGATGTGTGCTAGTCTCCGGTATTATAGGATGCCATAATTGATATTGCTTAATACTTTCAGTTGCAGTATTTTGCTAATGACATTGTGGTAGAATGATTAACAGAAATTTTACAGTGGTTATATTTAAAATAACATCTGCCACATTCGCAGTGTCACATACGATATCGCGTGCAATATAAAAATGGTACCCGGGAAAGGAAAAATGGTACCTGGGAAAGAGAAGTCAAATGACGTACCATAAACATGCCGAAAAGACTCACTTTGGTCAAAATTACAGGAAAGTATAAAGTAAAAATTGAACTATATATTACCAGATCAGTATATGAATGAAATTCTTTATTTGAATGAAATAAATTGGCAGATTGCGATTTTTCTAGTGCATTGAAGTTATCTAAAAAGTTCCAGACACATGGCTCCAATTTCCAGGTGCTGCCAGTAGTGTTATTGTATATACGGCACAGCATCAGTTGTCAGTGATTGTCCATATATTAGGTGATACTAAAAGCTGAGAAAAATGTATAGATGACGTGCAAAGAGAAAATCGGACAAGTGTCTAGTTCCTCCTAGTTAAACCTGCCTTGTTGAAGTCATCAGAGATTATTTCATGCTCTATCGAGGTGATCAGAGATTAGTTCATATCTGTGTTTCTGAATTGGATTATTATTGATGCGTGTTTGATTGATAACTTTTATGTCAAATATTTGACTATTGATGAATGATAAGACAGTTGTGTACTGTTAGTTATAATTGATTTAAATGTGAGGGAAAGAAACTAGGGGGAAAAATCAAATATTTTATAGTGCAGGTGTGCATCATTTCACAATTCATTTGATTTGAATTGATCAATCAGTGCTGAAGAAAAAAGGCTCAGATTCAAGAAAACATTATGTGCATAATTTTGTAATCTTGAACTGTTATCAAAATTATATTACTTTGAGCAATAATCTACTAATGGAAATACCATATTCTGGAGTTTAATCTACATGGAAATACGATTTTATTCATCTACTGGGCTAATTAAGAATGAGGATATATATGTTGGAGTTTGTAACTTTCTGCATTTACCTGGATTTATTGTAACTTACCTGGATTATTTACCTGGATTTATTGTAAATTATCTGAATTGTTAACCTGGATTTAAGAGGACATATTAATTTGTAAATTTGAGTGTTTTCCTGGATTTGTTATATATACACTACCTGGATTGTTAACAAGAAATTTCCTGAGTTCGGATTATTTACCTGCAATTGGATTTCTTACCTGAATTAACAGTAGAATCCATCCGGATTTTTATAATTTGGATTAATTCCTGGATTAACAATGGCCGAGAAGGAGAGGGCTGATTCATTGGATCGGTTACCTGCACGGAGACTGCCAATGAAGCAGTTCAAGAAGTGCAAGAGTGCAACATTCACCTTGGATGGCATGAACTACACAATAGGTGGGTAAATGTTGACTACACAATAGATGGGTAAATGTTAACTACACAATAGGTGGGTAAATGTTTATTACACAATAGGTGGGTAAATGTTAACTACACAATAGGTGGGTAACTGTTAACTACACAATAGGTGGGTAAATGTTAACTACACAATAGGTGGGTAAATGTTAACTACACAATAGCTGTGTAAATGTTGAATACACAATAGGTGGGTAAATATTAACTACACAATAGGAGGGTAAATGTTGACTACACAATAGGGGGTAAATGGTAAATGTTGACTACACAATAGGTGGGTAAATGTTAACTACACAATAGGTGGGTAAATGTTAACTACACAATAGGTGGGTAAATGTT
Source organism: Cyrtodaria siliqua (assembly GCA_037043455.1). Classification (NCBI taxonomy): domain Eukaryota; kingdom Metazoa; phylum Mollusca; class Bivalvia; order Adapedonta; family Hiatellidae; genus Cyrtodaria; species Cyrtodaria siliqua. Next base: position 58,264 of record JAWPHD010004113.1, read on the forward strand.
GACTACACAATAGGTGGGTAAATGTTAACTACACAATAGGTGGGTAAATGTTAACTACACAATAGGTGGGTAAATGTTGACTACACAATAGGTGTGTAAATGTCAACTACACAATAGGTGGGTAAATGTCGACTACAGAATAGGTGGGTAAAATGTTAACTACACAATAGGTGGGTAAATGTCAACTACACAATAGGTGGGTAAATGTCGACTACAGAATAGGTGGGTAAATGTTGACTACACAATAGGTGGGTAAATGTTAACTACACAATAGGAGGGTACATGTTGACTACACAATAGGGGGTAAATGGTAAATGTTGACTACACAATAGGTGGGTAAATGTCAACTACACAATATGTGGGTAACTGTTAACTACACAATAGGTGGGTAAATGTTAACTTCACACTAGCTGGGTAAACGTTGGCTACACAGTTCAAGAAGTGCAAGAGTGCAACATTCACCTTGGATGGCATGAACTACACAATAGGTGGGTAAATGTTGACTACACAATAGATGGGTAAATGTTAACTACACAATAGGTGGGTAAATGTTTATTACACAATAGGTGGGTAAATGTTAACTACACAATAGGTGGGTAACTGTTAACTACACAATAGGTGGGTAAATGTTAACTACACAATAGGTGGGTAAATGTTAACTACACAATAGCTGTGTAAATGTTGAATACACAATAGGTGGGTAAATATTAACTACACAATAGGAGGGTAAATGTTGACTACACAATAGGGGGTAAACGGTAAATGTTGACTACACAATAGGTGGGTAAATGTTAACTACACAATAGGTGGGTAAATGTTAACTACACAATAGGTGGGTAAATGTTGACTACACAATAGGTGGGTAAATGTTAACTACACAATAGGTGGGTAAATGTTAACTACACAATAGGTGGGTAAATGTTGACTACACAATAGGTGTGTAAATGTCAACTACACAATAGGTGGGTAAATGTCGACTACAGAATAGGTGGGTAAAATGTTAACTACACAATAGGTGGGTAAATGTCAACTACACAATAGGTGGGTAAATGTCGACTACAGAATAGGTGGGTAAATGTTGACTACACAATAGGTGGGTAAATGTTAACTACACAATAGGAGGGTACATGTTGACTACACAATAGGGGGTAAATGGTAAATGTTGACTACACAATAGGTGGGTAAATGTCAACTACACAATATGTGGGTAACTGTTAACTACACAATAGGTGGGTAAATGTTAACTTCTCACTAGGTGGGTAAACGTTGGCTACACAATAGGTGGGTAAATGTTGACTACACAATAGGTGTGTAAATGTTGACTACACAATAGGTGGGTACATGTTGACTACACAATAGGTGGGTAAATGTTAGCTACACAATAGGTGGGTAAATGTTGGCTACACAATAGGTGGGTAAATGTTAACTACGCAATAGGTGGGTAAATGTTAACTACGCAATAGGTGGGTACATGTTGACTACGCAATAGGTGGGTAAATGTTGACTACAGAATAGGTGGATAAATGTTGACTACACAATAGGTGGGTAAATGTTGACTACACAATAGGTGGGTAAGTTTTGGCTACACAATAGGTGGGTAAATGTTGACTACAGAATAGGTGGGTAAATGTTGAGTACACAATAGGTGGGTAAATGTTAACTACACAATAGCTGGTTAATGTTTACTACACAATAGGTGGGTAAATGTTTACTACACAATAGGTGGGTAAATGTTGACTACACAATAGGTGACTACACAATAGGTGTGTAAATGATGACTACACAATAGGTGGGTAAATGTTGACTACACAATAGGTGTGTAAATGTTGACTACACAATAGGTGGGTAAATGTTGACTACACAATAGGTGGGTAAATGTTAACTACACAATAGATGGGTAAATGTTAACTACACAACAGGTGGATAAATGTTGACTACACAATAGGTGGGTAAATGTTGACTACACAATAGGTGGTAAATGTTGACTACACAATAGGTGGGTAAATGTTAACTACAGAATAGGTGGGTAACTGTTAACTACACAATAGTTGGGTAAATGTTAACTACACAATTGGTGGGTAAATGTTGACTACACAATAGGTGGGTAAATGTTAACTACAGAATAGGTGGGTAACTGTTAACTACACAATAGTTGGGTAAATGTTAACTACACAATAGGTGGGTAAATGTTAACTACACAATAGGTGGGTAAATGTCGAGTACACAATCGGTGGGTAAATGTTAACTACACAATAGGTGGGTAAATGTTGACTACACAATAGGTGGGTAAATGTTAACTACACAATAGCTGGTTAATGTTTACTACACAATAGGTGGGTAAATGTTTACTACACAATAGGTGGGTAAATGTTAACTACACAATAGGTGGGTAAATGTTAACTACACAATAGGTGGGTAAAAGTTGGCTACACAATAGGTGGGTAAATGTTGACTACACAATAGGTGGGTAAATGTTAACTACACAGTAGGTGGGTAAATGTCGAGTACACAATAGGTGGGTAAATGTTAACTACACAATTGCTGGTTAATGTTTACTACACAATAGGTGGGTAAATGTTTACTACGCAATAGGTGGGTAAATGTTGACTACACAATAGGTGTGTAAATGTTGACTACACAATAGGTGGGTAAATGTTGACTACACAATAGGGGGTAAATGTTAACTACAAAATAGATGGGTAAATGTTAACTACACAACAGATGGGTAAATGTTGACTACACAATAGGTGGGTAAATGTTGACTACACAATAGGTGGTAAATGTTGACTACACAATAGGTGGGTAAATGTTAACTACAGAATAGGTGGGTAACTGTTAACTACACAATAGTTGGGTAAATGTTAACTACACAATTGGTGGGTAAATGTTGACTACACAATAGGTGTGTAAATGTTAACTACAGAATAGGTGGGTAACTGTTAACTACACAATAGTTGGGTAAATGTTAACTACACAATAGGTGGGTAAATGTTAACTACACAATAGGTGGGTAAATGTCGAGTACACAATCGGTGGGTAAATGTTAACTACACAATAGGTGGGTAAATGTTGACTACACAATAGGTGGGTAAATGTTAACTACACAATAGCTGGTTAATGTTTACTACACAATAGGTGGTCAAATGTTTACTACACAATAGGTGGGTAAATGTTAACTACACAATAGGTGGGTAAATGTTAACTACACAATAGGTGGGTAAAAGTTGGCTACACAATAGGTGGGTAAATGTTGACTACACAATAGGTGGGTAAATGTTAACTACACAGTAGGTGGGTAAATGTCGAGTACACAATAGGTGGGTAAATGTTAACTACACAATTGCTGGTTAATGTTTACTACACAATAGGTGGGTAAATGTTTACTACACAATAGGTGGGTAAATGTTGACTACACAATAGGTGTGTAAATGTTGACTACACAATAGGTGGGTAAATGTTGACTACACAATAGGGGGTAAATGTTAACTACAAAATAGATGGGTAAATGTTAACTACACAACAGATGGGTAAATGTTGACTACACAATAGGTGGGTAAATGTTGACTACACAATAGGTGGTAAATGTTGACTACACAATAGATGGGTAAATATTAAACTACACAATAGGTGGGTAATTGTTGACTACACAATATATGGGTAAATGTTGACTACACAATAGGTGGGTAAATGTTGACTACACAATTGGTGGATAAATATTAAACTACATAATAGGTGGCTAAATGTTGACTACACAATAGGTGGGTAAAAGTTAACTACATAATAGGTGGTTAACAGTTAACTACACAATAGGTGGATAAATGTTAAACTACACAATAGGTGGGTAAATGTTATTTGTTACAGGGATGCACCTCAGGCTTTTCACCTTATATATCAGAGGCCAACATGAGGCTATGTCCCAATTCTTTAAATAAATGATGTGGGTTATCATAAGGTAAAATGAAATCTCATATTTAGCAAAACATAATTTGATTGATTTTAAAAAGCATTCTGTGGTTATTTCTTACATAGTGGCTATTGGCTGTGTGATTATAGTTTCTTTTAACCCTTAACCCCTACATATATATATATAATGGACTGATCTTTGAATTAAGACCATTCCATTTATGTGACAAAGGGGTGTCAAACTCTGTTATAGTCCTGCTTTTAATAGCGGGTTAAGGGTTAATATAGAATCAAAAATAAAATCTTAATTTTTTTTTATTTTTTTTTCTGAATAGCTCTGAACCAGTTATACTTCAAGCTAGTCTTGCTATATAGTGAACACCTTCTCCATGATAGAAGTTCATATAGTGAACACCTTCTCCATGATAGAAGTTCATACTAGTCTTGCTATATAGTGAACACCTTCTCCATGACATACATGTGATATTTTCAGGAGGGTTACCAGGGAGATTTGACTTTTTTTTCAGGGAGATTTGACAAAATTCAGGGAGGTTTTTATACTCAAATTTTTAACGCGTACCGGTATTTTTTTTTCTGATATAAAACTTAATAAAGGGGGTAAATCAGCATAAAAACATGATATTTTATACATACAATAGTTGAATACTGTTTATTTCATGTTAGCATAGCATATAATCAAGAATAGCATGTAATTAAACACTTTATATAGACTCTGTCCACTTTTTAACCACTAATTACAACAAGACATGGCTGCTGCCAGCATCACCTTTTAGTTAATGATGATCATTAATCTGCTTTCATGAACATACCATAAAATAACATCATTTAAATCTGCTAGGGTATATATCTTGAGACTGTGTCCACTTTTTAACCACAAATTACAACAAGACTTGGCTGCTGCCAGCATCACCTTAGTCGGTTGGAAGTCTACACAATTGTTCACATTATTAAAGTCATTCTTTCCTGAGTGGCCAATATAAAAATCCAGTTTACACACTGTACATAGGGCATAGTGTATTCCCTTTTGACTACAACTTATCCATGGATATACACTTCTCCAAGAAGAATTATACTTTACAAGATTACAAAACTAACACTAATACAAACTGCAATTGATTAGTTGAAATTGTCATCCTTTAATTGTCCTCAATTATAATATTAATCCAATTAATATACCAAATATCAATCGATGCCAAATTCGCTAATTACCACCACCCCACTTACCGTCGGTGTATTCCTTAATCCTATCATAATCAACCTCCCATGGACATTACAGGTATCGCCGCCACGTGTCATAAACAAACAATCCAATCATTATTTTCACACAATAAACCAATTACCTGACATGCTAATCCTTTTAATTACCCGCCCAGGGGCAATGTTTTCACAGATATAGATAACGGCAAGTGTTTATTCTAAATCATTCGGAAAACTCGGTCTTGATCCAATAAATCATAGCAATTACCCAAAAGGATTCGCAAATAGCGAAATTTTGTAACTCGGCGGAAAATTCCGGGAGAAATGGAGCTCCCGGCGGGAGGCCGGGAGATCCCATGTAATTCCGGGAGAAATTACCTCCCGGCGGGAGATATCACATGTATGCCATGATAGAAGTTCATACTATTATTCTTTGAGATAATGCATACCAGGCTATTGTAATGTGCATATCAGTTTTGTATTATTGCTTGTTTATGTCTTAAAATATCACTGTCTGTCATTATTATATTATCATGTTTGTACCTCATGGGCGCCTGTTGGATATGAAATAAGCTATTGTATTCTTCTATTCTGATGCAAACTATTTGGTTCGATAATAGCTTGAGTTGTATCAAGTATTATGAACATGAACAAATACAAGGACATATAGGGTAACAATAATCAGTGCTCATGAACAAATTAGAAAATCTTGATGCATGCAAATCATCAATTTGCCACAAATAATGTTACATATGTTGATTTATTTTTATCTAAAATAATCATTATAAAAATTGAAAAAGGTAAATGTAAAAAAGAAAAAAGAAAAATTCTCATATTAACATATAAGAAATGGTGGCTGAACGCCTTTGCACAAAACCACCAGGGTGCAAATGAACGATGTCTGCAGACTGGATTGTTGGCAAAATTAGTGTTTATCGCAGCTTCTCTGTTCCTTTACTTGTCAACCTTTAGTTATACTTCATTATTCTGGAGCCCTCAGAAGGATATACTAGTCAAATTTAATGTTCATCAGTGAACTGATCACAGAAAAACAGTGTTGTGCAGTGATGTCATTCGTTCAACACAGATTGCTTTAATTGGGTTTCCACAGAATTTCCATAGCCAGCCAACTGTGAATATCTGTCTGCCAATAAGATTTTTGCAAAACCTATGAGGTTTGTGACTATTTTAATTGGAAATTTACCAAACAGCCGACAAGACAAAAATAATGTTAGTAATCATGAAATATTTTTGTATCTTAAAGATGAATTGCCACCCCTTTTTTGTAATATTACCAATTTACAAATTTAACTCTTAAACATCATATGAACATTTCTTGATAGTCCCGGGGAGAAACATATATTTCAGTTGTATGTAAAAATAAATATTATTTGCATGATATAGATGCTACTTTTTACCACTGCGTGACAGCAAGGGGAAATGAGGTAAATCTGAATTGTATAGCTGCACAACTATTGCCAGATAATTGATAAATACATTTACTTGTTCAAAGTTTTCTACGTCATCAAATAAAATTGTATTCTCGCTTTTCACAGATATTGCAATGTGTGAATTGTAAATATATATTGTTGTGTTTAGATTTCGATTTAAATAAACATAAGCATGTTCATGAAACAAAACATGGCCGGAGAACTTTAATTATAACCCTGCTTTTACAAAGTGTAGTGGGGTCTGTATAGGATTCACGTTGTCCATAACGTCACATCGCGTAACACAAGATTTGTCACATGTCCAATCCTAGCGCGTAACACATTTTTATTACTTGAATTCCTCAAACTGTTTTGAAACTGTTGTGAATGGGTTATTCCCAAACTTCATATACACATAACAACTGATGATCTTATGTCCCTCTACATCACCCATTGTTGATTGCCTAATTTATTACAGAATTATGGCCCTTTGTTTGACTCAGAATTTAAGTAGGGTATTCATCACCTTCAGTGACAGTTCTAGTTTTATCTAGCCTTTGTTGTTGATACCTGAAGTCGAAACCAATGTGTTTTGTTTTTTTTGGGGTATGGGTGGAGGGGGGGGGGGGATGGAGGGGTGGGGAGGGGGAGGGCAATGGTGGCGTGACCCTTCAAAGGGGAAAATTGCACGGTAAATGTTTAACTTTTTTTTTCGAAGTCTTTTATTTAATGATAAATTTACACAAGAACATGTTTCATGGACATGTTATTGATGGTCTACTATATAAAAACTTAACACACAAAAATAGAGGGTACTTTCATTTTGAATAAAAAAAAAAATGACACTTCCTATCACCTTGCTTTTTCTCCTATAATCGCTGGTGTCCCGTTCGCTAAACAAATTGCCAGTTTTTCTCCCAAAGATTTTGCAAAATACATGAATTTTAGATTTCATAGAGTTTCATTGTCTTTACAAAGGCAAATAATGCAAAAATGAGTTTTCCTATTTCTAACCCAAATCTTCCTATTTCTGAGACCAATATCCCTACCTGGCATGTCATAAATTGGGCAATATAACTTATATCCTTTTTCTGATAAATATTTAAGGGTAATGTCCCATTTTGTGTAATCCCATGAACGAGATAAAAATTAGAACTCAGATACTCTTGGAATATCTTTACATCAAACTTTCAGTTTAATATGTTAACATATTTATCTAGGCAGTGCTACCCTTGAATTATAAATAAATACCTGATCAATATGTGAATTAGTCGCTACACACATGACCTTGAGCATGACTTTGGGAATCTGTACACACAAGTTTATATTTATTATTCAAGTATAGCACTCTCTGGATAAAAGTGTAAAACTATTAAACTGCAAGTTACATGTAAAAATGTTCAAGAGTTTTTGAGTTAAAAATATGATGCAAACATTTCTTGAATGGAGTTAATGTTGAATGGAGTTGATGTTGAATGGAGTTGATGTTGAATTGAGTTGATGTTGAATGGAGTTGATGTTGGATTGAGTTGATGTTGAATGGAGTTGATGTTAGATTGAGTTGATGTTGAATGGAGTTGATGTTCAATTGAGTTGATGTTCAATGGAGTTGATGTTCAATGGAGATGATGTTGAAATGAGTTAATGTTGATTTGATGTTGAATGGAGTTGATGTTGGATGGAGTTGATGTTGAATGGAGTTGATGTTGGATTGAGTTGATGTTAAATGGAGTTGATGTTGGATTAAGTTGATGTTGGATTGAGTTGATGTTGAATGAAGTTGATGTTGGATTGAGTTGATGTTGAATGGAGTTGATGTTGAATGGAGTTGATGTTGGATTGAGTTGATGTTGAATGAAGTTGATGTTGGATTGAGTTGATGTTGAATGAAGTTGATGTTGGATTGAATTGATGTTGGATTGAGTTGATGTTGAATGAAGTTGCTGTTGAATTGAGTTGATGTTGAATTGAGTTGATGTTGGATTGAGTTGATGTTGAATTGAGATGATGTTGAATGGAGTTGATGTTGGATTGAGTTGATGTTGAATGAAGTTGATGTTGGATTGAGTTGATGTTGAATTAAGTTGATGTTGAATGGAGTTGATGTTGGATGGAGTTGATGTTGAATGAAGTTGATGTTGGATTGAGTTGATGTTGGATTGAGTTGATGCTGAATGTCATTGATGTTGGATTGAGTTGATGTTGAATGAAGTTGATGTTGGATTGAGTTGATGTTGAATGAAGTTGATGTTGGATTAAGTTGATGTTGAATGAAGTTGATGTTGGACTGAGTTGATGTTGGATTGAGTTGGTGTTGGATTACGTTGATGTTGAATGGAGTTCATGTTGGATTGAGTTGATGTTGAATGAAGTTGATGTTGGATTGAGTTGATGTTAAATGAAGTTGATGTTGGATTGAGTTGATGATGAATGGAGTTGATGTTGGATTGAGTTGATGTTGAATGGAGTTGATGTTGAATGTAGTTGATGTTAGATTGAGTTGATGTTGAATGGAGTTGATGTTGAGTTGATGTTAATGTTGAGTTGATGCTGAACAGCTCATCAACTTTGTTTACTTGGGTTACTTCCAGTCGCCCCTGGGAAAAGATATATAGGAATGCGGGGGAACACATTCTTATGATTATTTAATGCGATAGATTTCTTGAAAAGAGATAATCAAGTTTCCTTTTAGAATTATTATTTGTGGTAGATCAGGCATGCAGATAGAGAGAGAACTTATAATTGTGTTGTTCAACAACGGTATGCTAGACAGTCATTATTATGTTTTATAGAAGGCTCTGAGACAAAGAATACCAGATAATTAAGTCCAGACTCACCCAGATTATAGATTTCTAAGAAATTATATGCAACAACATCTTATTATTTGTGCAATATTTATATTTTTGAAGCGAAATAATTGATAGAATTCTGAGACCTGTTTCTGAACCCCATATTCACAATTAACACCCTATTGTTGAAGTATACTGACTATAGGTTATATCATAATATAGCTGCACTGGCTTTATAATACAGTTGCGCATGCTATTGTTTGTCGGAGGTATCATATTGGTTTGATTGGTTGAAATGGATAAATGTTTGACAACATTACTAGCATCATGTTAATAGCGTAATATATTGATGTAATCAAAGTTGTGTCCTTTCTCTAACTAACTGGAACTTTTTTTTTTACAAAACATCATGGGATTTCCTAATATATACGGAATTAAGTGTGCAGTTTATATATAATATATGGGGAAATTCCCGTGTCGCGTTTCTTTTTCCTTTCAGTATATATTGTATGAGACAACCTCTCACCTTGCATAACTTGAATTATTTTACAAACCACATCCAGCCGAATTTTCCACCAGGAGAAAAGTCTCCCAATTGCATGTTTAGGAAGTAATACAAGTGAGTATCGAGTATCTTTTCAAAGGTAAACAATATGAGTATGAGACTTATAATGAAATATCCCTATTTCTTACCCAAATCTCCCTATTTCTAGGACCAATATCCCTACTTGGCATGTCAGCTGTTGAGAATTTTGAAATTATCCTTTTTCTAATAAAATATTTAAAGAAATGTTTAAAGAGTGCTTTGGGTGCACAAGTGGAAGAATGTGGTATGTATTGTGCAGTATGATATACAGAATCTTACATTCGGGACTGTGTATTATTGATTTTAATAAACGAGTTGGATAAAAATGATGGGATACGAGACTGTGCCAAGTTTTTGATTTTTATGAAATTTGACATGAGGGCTGCTTTGTTAGATGAATTTGACAATAAAACAAAGAGATGCATGCGTTCCGGAGTTATTGTCTTTGATTATTGAAAAATAGGCAAATTTCAGCATGTCAGTTGAGTAACTTGAGTAAATGGTCCAAAGTATTACCAAATTTGACCTGAAGTTTTGTTTAATAAGATCTCTGATGAGTTTGACAGTGAAAAAAATTGGGGAGTGCTCTCCAGAGTTATTGCCCTTGGATTATTGAAAAACAATCAAAATCAAGCTTGTGAACACGATTACTTCAGCAATCGGTTTCGGATTTTTACTGATTTTTTAGCTTGACTATTCGAAGAATAAGAGAGTTTATGTAATCACCACATTGTCGGCGTCGACGTTGGCGTTGGCGTCCCACATCAAGGTTTGCGTGTAAGCTATGTTTACAAGTATATGTCTCTTACATTTCTTATCCTAGCACAACCAAATTTGGCCATGGGCTTCCTTATAGCATTATCTGAAGGGCTGCATAAGTAATATTGGTTCCTGTAACTCATGGGCTCCCATGGAAACCAAATTCTGATAGCCCTTAAACTGTGTCCCATTTCACGTCGAATTTTTCATGTAAACTGTGTTTGCAAGTCTATGTCTCTTACATTTCTTATCCTAGCACAACCAAATTTGGCCATGAGCTTTCTTATAGCATTATCTGAAGGGCTGCATAAGTAATTTTGGTTCTTGTAACCCATGGGCTCGCATGGAAACCAAATTCTGATAGCCCTTAAAATGTGTCTCATTTCACATCAAATTTTGTGTGTAAGCTGTGTTTGCAGGTCTGTATATATCTTACATTTCTTGTCCTAGCTCAGCTAAATTTGGGAATTGGTTTCCTTTTTGTATGTTGGAACCCAAATTGTGATGGCCCATAAAATGTGCAATAAAGACAGATCAAGGTTTACATGTAAGCTGTTGTATATATCTATAATTTTGGTTTGGTTGCATTATGTACCTAATTTATACTTCACCCATATTGGAGCATGGGCTCCCCCTCCCCCCCCCCCCCCCCCCCCCCCCCCCCCCCCCCCCCCACCATACACACACACACATGTAGCTATGTTGCTCACCCCTGCCACCTCACTCGAAACACGTTTTTTTTTTATACATATTTCTGTGTTGTTTCTGTGTTGTCAATTCTTACACATATAGCTATCTTATGCCCCACCCCCCACCCGCACAAAACATGTAAAAAATCAATAAAAATTGCTTGTCTTCACGATAACTCAAGAACAACTGGCACTACAAACTCAAAACTTGGCAGGAATATATGCGTCATTGTTGTTGAAGGGGAGCATATATGTTTTACAAACATCTCTTGTTTTATATCTTGTTTTTCTATATCCGCCCCGCGATGTTGCGATGTACGCTTTTCACAGACATAACTGGTTTCCGGTATGAACGTAAATCTACAAAGCCGAGTCCCAGCGCTTGCTCACGACTGCTACCCATATTGTGAATAATGAGAATGGTACTCGTCCCCAAAACTAGTTTCAAACTTAACATATGAACAAATAAAGTAGCTAGTTACTGTTGATTTAAAATTGATTACAATTTGCCTGGTAATAAACGGCAATCAAAGACAGAAATACAATTGTCAACAATATTGAGCCAAAACTGTATAAACTTTATGCTATGAACAAGCCTTGGGATGAATTGTTCCACTGAAATGGTCATATACCACTATTGCATTTCCCATAGGCCTACATTATAGCCTTTTGGCCTTCAACCCCTATTTCTATATAAGACTGAAGGCTGAAAAAACCTACCCTAGTGAAAATAAGGTACTGGAATTCCACTGGAGCTTCAGATGGAATTCCAGTTAAATTCCAGTGGTACATTTCAACAGAATTCTATTTTAATTCCACTGGAATGCAAGTGGAATTCTACTGGAATACCACCGGTATTGATGTGGCATTCCACTGGTAAAGAGATAAATTCCATTGAAATGTACCAGTGGAGTTCCATTTTAATATCAGTGGAATTCCACTACAGTACCAGTGGAATTCCATGCCAGTACCAGTGGTATTGTATGCTAATACCAGTGGAATTTCACCTTCATTCCAGTGGAATTCCTCCCAAATACCAGTTGAATTCCACCCAGATAGCAGTTGGCAACGAAGTTGACAATGAAAAATAAATTCATAACAACAAGCAACCCAATTGAGCCTGTGTCTCTGACAAATTATCTGCAGAGATACTCTTTAAAGTCGGGAGTGTTTGTCTTTTAACAAGATACAAACCACTGTTGGCTATACTATATAACTAGATCTATATATGTATTACTCATGTATAACATTACATTGGATTTGAATATTTAAATAAAAAATATTATATTTTCTTATTTATAATACTTATTTGAAATGATATCATAAGTAAATACAATTAAATTTGTTAAAACATGTCGCACAATGATAACAAATATGAATATACAAAAAAGGATACCTTATCAATATATATTTTATAACGAGAGGTAATTAATAATTTGTATTATTATTGCACTGGAATTCCACTGCTGCTGGAATTTATATTGACTTTTCAACTGGAATTCCATTGACATTTTCACTGGGTGGAATTTGTCACTGGAATTTGTCACTGGAATTCCATCTTTGGTGGAATTTTGTTCTTTTTAATTTCACTTAATTTGTTCATGGAATTCCAGTGTAAGTAGAATTTTGTTCTTTGGTTCCAGTGGTATTCCAGTGAGTTCCAGTGGAATTCCAGTCAGGCATCAAATTCCAGTGGAATTTCAGATCCATTTTCACTTGGGATAACTTTTCTTAAAGAACTCAAAAATGATCAGCAAATTGGGGATAATGTAATGCTTTCAGCCTCTAATACTTCACTGAAGGTAGGCAGGCACCCATAGAATGGCAGTAAATAATTTGTACTTTTTGTAAATATACCCTCAGTATAATAAAAATTAAAATTAAAATTTCAATCAAAATATACTAAATGAACCTGTTTTATGATGAACATTTTATATTCTTATGTTTTATTGGGATTTCATATGATTGGGTAATTTAATCTCATAAGAATCTACCTTACAATATGCCATAATAGACCCTATTAAATATTTTTTCAACCAATCAGAAGCCCCAAATCCAAAGTGGTTACTGTATCTGATCTCTGACGGAACTGGCGATACCCAATAAAAACATTGGTTTTCGCAAATTTCCATTTTTGAAAGAAAAGTGGAAATACCTGGGGAGTAATTCTTTCAGTCAAGATTCTGCATGTGGTAAAAGTGAAAGTAGACATACTTTTTTTCTAGCACAATGATTTGAAAGTGTGAGAAATGTTGAATTATGTTGTATTTTGACTTTTCTTGTAACGTTTTTAATGATTTTTAAATATTTGTAAGTTTTATGATCCAATATAGGTAATTTAAATTCTTTTATTAGGGTTGTGGACACAAAATTAGCCATACCTGACACCTGGTATACACAATTGGCCTGTAATGCACCTATTTGACTCAATTAAAGGTATATCTAGTAAGTTTATTAATTTCTGAGGGCTTTGCATACATTTTTTTGGCAAAAATGTCAGAAAGCGACAAGCTGCATCTGTCTGCTAAGATGTCGAAAAGGCGCTTACGTCTGTATTGAAAAAGCTGTTGAGGTAAACTCTGACTCTGAGATCATCGCGTCTTGACGGTTAGTGTTGATATGCAAATATGTTATGCGGTTTAATACATTTTACAAATTAAATAATTTAGTTGGCAAAAAATATGACATTTTCTATTTTTTTTAAAAGTTTTTATCTACCCCACCCCCTTCATTTTAATGAATTTTCATGGATCTGTACTGTCACCAGTGCTTTTTGGCTGCATGGTTGCATGAAAATGACCTGTAAAGGTGGCACAAACAATATCAAATAAAAAAATACATTACATTGTACAGTTACAGGCAATCTTGTGTAATGAGTATATTGTAAAACATGGCATGGCCTTAAAAATGGAGTTGGGGAGAATATTCTCAGAATTATCTTTTGTAATTTTTAAAGTGAAAAGTTGCATTTTCTTGATGGTTTCACATATATAAACTGCTGCATAATGTTAATTAATCCATTTGAAGGCAGAGTTTGAATATATACAAAAACAATGGCATTTTTTGGGTAAAATCTGCTATTTTGAGCCCTGAAAATCACAAATATCATTTTTCAGTAGAAATGATTTTTAAGAGAGCTTCAACTGGTTGAAAATCACATGTTATTGATGAAATCAATTCAAAATCACTTTATTTGAAACAAAAGATTGGAACGGTTGTCGAGATATGGCATTTTGAAGATTCTGGATTTACGAGTAAAAATCGCATGAATTTGACATCAGCCGAAGCCCTTTAAAGCCCTCATAATTTGTAGAAAAGTATTTTTTTCTAAAAACAAAAGACACCATTTTCCTCAGAATGAATGTATGAAACAATTTAGCCAGAAAAAACAAACTTCAGTTAGGTTTGAATGTCTATTTAGGTCAGATACCACTATTGATTTGGGGCTTCTGATTGGTTGAAAAAAGTATAGGGTCTATTAGGGCATATAGTCAGATTGTAAGGTAGATTCTGATTGGATTAAATTACCCAAATCATAACAAATCCCCATAAAACATCAAAATATTATGTTTCCATCATAAAACATGTTGATTTAGGATATTTTGACTGAAATTTGCATTTTTATGGATACAATTTTACTGAGAGTATATTTGCAAAAAGTAAAATTTCTTTACTGCCATTCTGGGGGTGGCCACCTTCAGTGAACTATTAGAGACTGAAAGCATCAGATTATCCCCAATTTGCTGGTCATTTTTGAGTGTCTCTAAGATAGTTCTTTAAAAACAGTTAGGTTTTATCATCCGTTCCGATATAGGAATAGGGGTTGTAGGACAAAATGCTATAATGGAGGCCTATGGGAAATGCAATATGGTATATGACCATAAGGACTGTGGTGTGTCTGCTAGCATTTGAAGCTGTTACTGGGTGTTTGGAATGAACAGGAAGATGTGAATCCCAGTGTTTTTTTATGCCTAATTCTAAAAAGTGTCCTTTTTTTCACAATTATATCCAAAAAAATCACAATCTGAAAAAAAAAAAATAATAATAATATTTTTTTTTTATTTTTTTTTGTGGGGGGGTTAAATACAGACCAGTAAGGATACTAGTCTTAATATAAGCTGGTGTCAAAACTAGTCTCTATTGACCGAAAACAATTAAAACCAAGGGATATTAAACTGAAAATAAAAGTGAAAAAAAGTTTTATTTCTCTTTTGTTATAATATTTCACAATTTTCATAATTTCTAGAAAAATGCCGCTATTTTTCACAATGGCATGGGCACAGGCTGCATTCACAAAACACATAAAAAAACACTGGGATCCTGATTTTATCTGACTTTAAAAGACTTCCAGATCTTGCTGAGTAAGGCCAACAGGCAGATGTGTGACTTTCTGAATACTGATATGGAATCTGTCTTTTGGGGGTGTTTTTCATTTATGTCCACTCCTTCCTTCATTACTTTTATTTTGTTTAGTTAAAATCCCGTTATTCTGAGGGTTATATCAAAATCTGTGCATAACTACTCGATTTTGAAAGCTGGTAGTCCTGCGACCACTTGGTAAAACTTGGGGAAAAAAAGTTTGTGTCAGACACTAAAATGGTTTGGTATATTTACAAAGTTTCTTTCAATAACATCTTGAGTAAGTTCAACAATGAACAAGCAGGTGCATCTTATTTCTGTTGAAATGTTTGTGCTCCGTTCATCTTTTCTTTACTGCTTGAGATAATGATGAGAAACTGTATGGTTGAATGTATGTTTTTAGATAGATAAATTGAGGTTGTATGTTTAAGGTCAAGGTCATGCAATTTTCATGTCTTTCTTGCATACTGGATAAGTTTATCCATGTTTACATGGCTGATGGAAATCCTGATCTTACCCATGAGAGAAGATAAGAGTCACTGAATCGACAATTGTGATGTCATTGTGAAAAAACCCCATTGCAAAACGTTATTAATTGGCAACGTCAATGCACAAAATGTAATGATATGCAAGAAAAGAATTAATCATGGGTATCCAATTATAGGGAATTCCAACCCTCTGTATATACTGTTTTAATCGGAACCTCGGCAGAAAGATTCCTATATTCCATAATTTTTAAACTGCTTCCGATAATGGAGGAATATGTGTATATTTATTATGTAGCACATCAGAACTCTAGTCTCATTGACGTCTTGGGTGCTTTTTTTACATACAGACGTTTATAGATGCAGCCTGTGATATCTCATTGCATTTGACCAACAACCGTGTGGACAATTTCAGACCGTATGTAAACGTTTTTGTATGACGTCGCTGCACTGATACCTGTGTTTTGCCATCCAAACAATGCATAGTACCTAGAAATTTCATATCAAAATGATTTTTGGATTAAAATTTTATTGTGAGAAGGATAATAAGTGATCATTGATCACCTTAGGTAAGTTGTATAAAATTCAGTGTATCAGTTTAAATTGACACACATAAAAAAGTCAAAATGCATATACACGTCGGAGGATTGCGTATCTCAAAAATCATCTCGCCGTTTGTAGACGTGTATTATTTTATGCACTAATAAGAACTCCCACTTCTCCCCCACCACACACACACCCTCTCCATCCCTTCCCTACCGCCCCCATCAACCCTATGTCTTCTTAAACCTTTTAATGCACATACCATAAGGTTTCAACATCAATCTCAAATCACTTGGAAATCTTGCTTAATAGTCTGCTGGCATATAGCAGCCAAGCTCTTCACCATAATTGCTACTTAATGTACTAATCTATAATCTAGGAAACAGATTTACATACTTTAAGATATACTTAATCATATTGTGTATGAAATAGGATCTTAATGCATAGAGTTTTGGCAATTAAAACCCAATCGTTGGATGTTTTTATAGACAGATACCTGATAAAAACTATGATTGACACTTATCATTAGATATAAGCAACAAAACAGCAGACAACTGCAATTGTTTTAGCACATTTCCAGGTATATGCAGGTAGTATAAGTAATATTTTCATATATAAATGTTTTTCAAAGTGTCAGAGGCGTCAGTGAAAGAAATATGTTTATTATGCTTCAAAGGCCTTTATAGCCTACAATTAAGGTTATGACCTTTTCATACGTTACATTATTGAAACCCTCAACCTATAATAGATTGTATGTTTCATGTGGTGCAGTCAGTAACGCGGCGGTTTTGTAACCGGAGGCCCCAGGTTCAATCCTCCGTGGTGCCACTGAGTTTCGTCAGAGTGTTCTTGGGCAAAACACTTTCCCTTAGCCTTTTCTGTCGGATGGAGACATAAACCGGGCTGTCCCGTGTATCAGTCTATCCTCCGAGCACGTTGAAGAACCATAGGAATCTATTCAATAATAAGAGTAAGGCAGGGTTCCTTACAGGATTCCTATTTATCCTTCCCTTCTCTCTGGGGCGGCTCTAAATAACCTATACTGTGTTGATGAGCCATTAAACAACATTCAGTTCAATTCATGAAGAATACAAGATGTTTATTAAGTTATTATTAATTTGAATGTGTAAATGTCACAATATGTGTTACAACAATGTAGTAATTAATTTAAAGATATTAAAGTCACAAACCACTATCTTTATTATTTTATACCCCTAGTGCTTTCACAAAATGAAGTGGGGGCTATATAGGAATCACATTGTCCCTGACATCCTGTCGCGTTGCGTAACACGTTTGTCGCATCGCATCGTGTGCCGTCCCAATGGGTTACATAACACATTTTTAGCTCTACTGACCAAGGGCCAGCAGAGCTTACGGGATGGCGAGTTGTCCGTCGTCTAAATCTCAAGCAGCATAAATCGCATATACTTGAAAAATAAAGCTATAAATATTACTTTGAAAATCCTCATTATATTGTTTTAATAAGCAAGCATTTCTCGTGTTTATATAAAGCAGATCAACTTTTATTTTGGATCAGTGACGAGGCAAATAAATTTGGAAAAGTGCCGTCATAAAACCTCTTCATTCTTTGTTTATGCTCGTAAACAGTCTTCACAAATGGTTTAAATAAAAAATCAGGCATTTAAATGAAATTGAAATGAACTGTTTTCTATAGCTACATGGCTATATATGTACAGTCTAGGCTCGGAGGTTAGAATGTTTGCGAAAAAGGTGACATAAATTGTAGTCCAAACTTGTACCACCAATTTCTCTATCGAAAAAAAAGAAATTGACGAGTTCCGTGTTTAGTGAAAGAAACAATAATTATAGAAATATATTTATGCAAGAAATATGTTTACAGATCGTTCCAAAATACTAACCATTGCCCATTTATTAACTCTGGTTATGTTTCTCCATGTTTCTTCAGCATTCTTCCAGCATTCTTCCAAGCGAGTGTTCTAAACGGCGACGTCATGTAATTGTCACTCGGTAGAATAATCCAGTTTACACCGGTGGCGTTATAATTTAAACTAATAGTGAGTTGAAACACTCCCATGTCTAAATACATTGGTCTTATTTTCCAAGAATTAACATACAAAATAATCATATGAATTTCCCGCTCATAATAAATGTTAAATGCGCATGCGCAATCATTAAAAAATCAACATAATGTATTTCCGTTGAATTTTTTTTTTTATATATTTTTTTAAATATACTGGTTACAGATCTATAAATTAATAATTACAAAATGTTTACCCTATATATCTGTATCTGTAGTAATTAGCAATCTATGGCAGTAATTGTTTTACTTGATTTAAATTAAACAAACAACTTGGTAATAACTGCATAAAGGACAAGGTATGCTATTATAAAGGGGTAAAATTGGCCCCCTTTATTGAAATGTTTAAATCACTAAGTTTGAATATTTATTTTAGCTAAAAATGGACCAAATCATTAATAAAACTTATTAAAAGTAATTTTGAAAGTTCTTAATGACTTCAGGAGACTCACAAAGAAGGCCGTTTTTTAAACAGTGCATTTTTGTTCAGTTTCAGCAGTTTTCTGTCAAATTTTGGTCCTGGAAATACAGAGCACAGCTGGTATTTTGTCATAACAAGTATATAATACAGACACATCATCAGCGTTAGAACTTTGTATGCTGTATATATTTGGGATCAAAAACTTGCACAGAAATTCCCAAAATCTGCAAAATATAACAAAAGTACCAAAAATGCCAATTAATGAGATCTAAGTTAACCCTTCTAGATAAATAAAACAATTAAAAATATCTATTGAAGATAGAATATAATCAATATTCTTGCATACTGGACAAGGATATCCGTCAGGGCTAGATATATCCATCTCACCCTAGGGTCGAGATAAAATTCACATGCGCCAACATCCGGTATGCAGGAAAACATGCAAAAGGTTAGTAGCTGGCGGCATCAACGCACAACATGTCTCTGATCTGCAAGAAAAAGAATCATGGGTATTTGATTCAGACAGGGAATTCCAACCCTCGGTATAAGTGTTTTAATCGGAACCTCGGCAGAGCTTCGGTTCCGATAAAACACTTCTACCTCGGGTTGGAATTCCCTATCTTCACCGGATACCCATGAAAGATTCTTATATTCTTTAACATGCGCAATACATTAAAGTAAACTATTCATTTGCATTTTGAAAACTATGGGGGCTAAAATACTCTCTTATCATACCTTGCTTGTCCTTTACTATTATAGTAATTTAAATACCAAAAACAAATATTTCCCATTTACTTTTAAGTACATTTAACATTATTAAAGTAATTCCCATTCACTCTTGAGTAATTAACTATCTATGGCAGTAATTGTTTTATCTATTTTAAGTTAAAAAAAACACTTGTTAATAACTATTAAATTGACTAAGCAAACTCAATACCAAAAACAAGTATTTCCCATTTACTTAGTATTTTAAAGTACATTTACTTAGTAATTTTTAGTAATTCCCATTCACTGAGTAATTAAGAATCATTGGCAGTAAATGATTGACTTGATTTAAGTAAACAAAATAAAACTTAGTATTTGTAAGTTCATTTACTTAGTACTTTTAAGTAATTCCCATTCAGTCTGAGTAATTAACAATCATCTGCAGTAATTGTTTTACTTGATTTAAGTTTTTTGTAAGAGTGTATTACCTGTGATTTAATTATGTGCAAGCAGGTTTAATTACTCAAAACTATTTTGGATTAATAAATCAGGGTGTTAATTTTTAGCCCGACTGCAGATTGCATGGCAAACCGAGGCTTATGGTTTGGCGATTTTTGTCTTAACAGTCCATCTGTCCATTCACATGTTTTGACCTTTTGGTTAAAGTTTTTGGTTAAAGTTCAATTTTTCCTCAAAAAATAAGCTTTGAAACTTGGCACACAAATAATGTTCATTATCATTACGCTATGTTATTGACAGACATCATAACTATGTCGTGCATTTTATCAGAATTATCCTCCTTTTCCACTAAGATGTTTAGATAAATCTGTGTATGTAGTCATATTTTATTGCATCACCATGCTGACATTGATTCTAGTGGATCACCATGCAGACATTGATTCTAGTGTATCACCATGCAGACATTGATTCTAGTGGATCACCATGCTGACATTGATTCTAGTGAATCAGCATGCTGACATTGATTCTAGTGGATCACCATGCTGACATTGATTCTAGTTGATCACCATGCAGACATTGATTCTAGTGGATCAGCATGCTGACATTGATTCTAGTGGATCACCATGCTGATATTGATTCTAGTGGATCACCATGCTGACATATTGATTCTAGTGGATCACCATGCTGACATATTGATTCTCGTGGATCAACATGCTGACATATAGATTCTCGTGGATCACCATGTTGACATATTGATTCTAGTGGATCACCATGCTGACATATTGATTCTAGTGGATCACCATGCAGACATTGATTCTAGTGGATCAGTATGCTGACATATTGATTCTAGTGGATCACCATGCAGACATTGATTCTAGTGGATCAGTATGCTGACATATTGATTCTAGTGGATCACCATGCAGACATTGATTCTAGTGGATCAGCATGCTGACATATTGATTCTAGTGGATCAACATGATGACATATTGATTCTCGTGGATCACCATGCTGACATATTGATTCTAGTGGATCAGCATGCTGACATATTGATTCTAGTGGATCACCATGCTGACATATTGATTCTAGTGGATAAGCATGCTGACATATTGATTCTAGTGGATCAGCATGCTGACATATTGATTCTAGTGGATCAGCATGCAGACATTGATTCTAGTGGATCAGCATGCTGACATATTGATTCTAGTGGATCACCATGCTGACATTGATTCTAGTGGATCACCATGCTGACATATTGATTCTAGTGGATCACCATGCAGACATTGATTCTAGTGGATCACCATGCTGACATATTGATTCTAGTGGATCACCATGCAGACATTGATTCTAGTGGATCAGCATGCTGACATATTGATTCTAGTGGATCACCATGCTGACATTGATTCTAGTGGATCACCATGCAGACATTGATTCTAGTGGATCAGCATGCTGACATTGATTCTAGTGAATCAGCATGCTGACATTGATTCTAGTGGATCACCATGCTGACATTGATTCTAGTTGATCACCATGCAGACATTGATTCTAGTGGATCAGCATGCTGACATTGATTCTAGTGGATCACCATGCTGATATTGATTATAGTGGATCACCATGCTGACATATTGATTCTAGTGGATCACCATGCTGACATATTGATTCTCGTGGATCAACATGCTGACATATAGATTCTCGTGGATCACCATGCTGACATATTGATTCTAGTGGATCACCATGCTGACATATTGATTCTAGTGGATCACCATGCAGACATTGATTCTAGTGGATCAGTATGCTGACATATTGATTCTAGTGGATCACCATGCAGACATTGATTCTAGTGGATCAGTATGCTGACATATTGATTCTAGTGGATCAACATGATGACATATTGATTCTCGTGGATCACCATGCTGACATATTGATTCTAGTGGATCACCATGCTGACATTGATTCTAGTGGATCACCATGCAGACATTGATTCTAGTGGATCAGCATGCTGACATTGATTCTAGTGGATCACCATGCTGATATTGATTCTAGTAGATCATCATGCTGACATATTGATTCTAGTAGATCACCATGCTGACATATAGATTCTCGTGGATCACCATGCTGACATATTGATTCTAGTGGATCACCATGCTGACATATTGATTCTAGTGGATCACCATGCTGACATATTGATTCTAGTGAATCAGCATGCTGACATATTGATTCTAGTGGATCACCATGCTGACATATTGATTCTAGTGAATCAGCATGCTGACATATTGATTCTAGTGGATCACCATGCAGACATTGATTCTAGTGGATCAGCATGCTGACATATTGATTCTAGTGGATCAACATGATGACATATTGATTCTCGTGGATCAGCATGCTGACATATTGATTCTAGTGGATCAGCATGCTGACATATTGATTCTAGTGGATCAGCATGCTGACATATTGATTCTAGTGGATCAGCATGCTGACATATTGATTCTAGTGGATCAGCATGCTGACATATTGATTCTAGTGGATCACCATGCAGACATTGATTCTAGTGGATCAGCATGCTGACATATTGATTCTAGTGGATCACCATGCTGACATTGATTCTAGTGGATCACCATGCTGACATAGTGATTCTAGTGGATCACCATGCAGACATTGATTCTAGTGGATCACCATGCTGACATATTGATTCTAGTGGATCACCATGCTGATATTGATTCTAGTAGATCATCATGCTGACATATTGATTCTAGTAGATCACCATGCTGACATATAGATTCTCGTGGATCACCATGCTGACATATTGATTCTAGTGGATCACCATGCTGACATATTGATTCTAGTGGATCACCATGCTGACATATTGATTCTAGTGAATCAGCATGCTGACATATTGATTCTAGTGGATCACCATGCTGACATATTGATTCTAGTGGATCACCATGCTGACATATTGATTCTAGTGAATCAGCATGCTGACATATTGATTCTAGTGGATCACCATGCAGACATTGATTCTAGTGGATCAGCATGCTGACATATTGATTCTAGTGGATCAACATGATGACATATTGATTCTCGTGGATCAGCATGCTGACATATTGATTCTAGTGGATCAGCATGCTGACATATTGATTCTAGTGGATCAGCATGCTGACATATTGATTCTAGTGGATCAGCATGCTGACATATTGATTCTAGTGGATCACCATGCTGACATATTGATTCTAGTGGATCACCATGCAGACATTGATTCTAGTGGATCAGCATGCTGACATATTGATTCTAGTGGATCACCATGCTGACATTGATTCTAGTGGATCACCATGCTGACATAGTGATTCTAGTGGATCACCATGCAGACATTGATTCTAGTGGATCACCATGCTGACATATTGATTCTAGTGGATCACCATACAGACATTGATTCTAGTGGATCAGCATGCTGACATATTGATTCTAGTGGATCACCATGCTGACATATTGATTCTAGTGGATCACTATGCAGACATTGATTCTAGTGGATCAGCATGCTGACATATTGATTCTAGTGGATCACCATGCTGACATATTGATTCTAGTGGATCACCATGCTGACATTGATTCTAGTGGATCAGCATGCTGACATATTGATTCTAGTGGATCACCATGCAGACATTGATTCTAGTGGATCAGCATGCTGACATATTGATTCTAGTGGATCAACATGCTGACATATTGATTCTTGTGGATCACCATGCTGACATATTGATTCTAGTGAGTGGATCACCATGCTGACATATTGATTCTAGTGGATCAGCATGCTGACATTGATTCTAGTGGATCACCATGCTGACATTGATTCTAGTGGATCACCATGCTGACATATTGATTCTAGTGGATCACCATGCTGACATTGATTCTAGTGGATCAGCATGCTGACATATTGATTCTAGTGGATCAACATGCTGACATATTGATTCTCGTGGATCACAATGATGACATATTGATTCTAGTGGATCACCATGCTGACATACTGATTCTAGTGGATCGGCATGCTGACATATTGATTCTAGTGGATCAGCATGCTGACATATTGATTCTAGTGGATCACCATGCAGACATTGATTCTAGTGGATCACCATGCAGACATTGATTCTAGTGGATCACAATGCTGACATATTGACATATTGATTCTAGCGGATTCTAGCGGATCAGCTTTTTGACATTGATTCTAGTGGATCAACATTCTGACATATTGATTCTCGTGGATCAGCATGCTGACATATTGATTCTAGTGGATCAGCATTCTGACATTGATTCTAGTGGATTACCATGCTGACATATTGATTCTAGTGAATCAACATGATGACATATTGATTCTAGTGGATCAGCATGCTGACATATTGATTCTAGTTGATCACCATGATGACATATTGATTCTCGTGGATCAGCATGCTGACATATTGATTCTAGTGGATCAACATGATGACATATTGATTCTCGTGGATCAGCATGCTGACATATTGATTCTAGTGGATCAACATGCTGACATATAGATTCTAGTGGATCAACATGCTGACATATAGATTCTAGTGGATCACCATACTGACATTGATTCTCATGGATCAACATGCTGACATATAGATTCTAGTGGATCAACATGCTGACATATAGATTCTAGTGGATCATCATGCTGACATACTACTTCAGATTTTATATTTTTAGTCACTTGCTAAAAAAAGGTTTTTTACTTACTATTTTAATCAAGGTACTTGCATTATGAATTTAAGACCTTGATTGATATTTAGAAGAATTGCTATATATATATAAATAATGACATTTTCACACTCAGCCAGGATGCTGGAATGTAATAAAGTAAGATCATACCCCTGCGAAATTTTTTAGAACTGTTCATGAACAATTCTTGAACTGTTCTGGATAGATTGTTCAAGAACTGTTCTTGAACTGTACCTAATCTGTTCTGGTACAGTTCTAGAGCAGTATGTGAATGTTAAATGAGACAAATTTTCTAGAACTTATGTTCAAGAACAGTTCTTGAACTATCTGTACTTAAATGATGCAAGCACAATCTTCAGTTGGACTGCCATTTTACTGCCAAAAACTCAAAAGAATGGCATCTGTACTTTATTTGCAATTTTGTCAGAATCACACTCAGGTGTCATAACCTACTTTCTTTGCAAATATAAATGAAGACATGGGCTTTTAAACTCCAGATAATGTTATTATATTAAACTGTTCTTGCAATAATGATTATCAGATATTTGTTTGTTAATAGTAGTAAAGATTTGTTTAATTAATGAAGATGAACCCCTGCGAAAGTCTGTTCTTATATTCAAGAACAGTTCATGAACATTTCTAGAACATTAAGAACAGTTCCTGATTCATTGTTCTAGAACATGTTCTTAATATGTTCTTGAACATTGAACATTTTCAAGAACTATTGAAGAACATTTCAAAAACTGTAATTTTTCTTATGACCTATACTGTGTTGATGAGCCATTAAACAACATTCATAAACATTTAGTTTGTTATGGAAAAACCTGTTCTGGAAATATTGTAATAAAATTATGCTGTTTTGTGGAAATACTCAAAAGATTTGAAACTTTTGAACTTTAATTTAATCAACACAAAACATAAGTGCTACAAAATAAATGTCTTTTTATACCAAGGTTATGGATAATTGTTTTCATGTCCCAGTAAAAGCCATCTATGTATACTTTGGGTGTGTTCAAGCCACTTAAAACAAAGAAACTTCATATTGCATTATAATACCTGTGCCTGTCAGCATTACAAAAATAATGCCTTTTTCAAACGCTGTATCAGTAAGTAGTGTGACTAATAATGGAAGATCACAATAGTTTATTAGGTGGTTAATATTGTGACTTGCTTACTAATTTAATGTGTATTTACATTTGCATAGATGTAATCGATCTGTAACAACATTCCTATTAAGATAACACATTTGTAGATATTTTAAGAACATCTTAATTACATTTCCTATTTAAAGGAATTTAGTTCACATTTTAAAGAACATTTGAAGAACTTTAAATAGAGAAGATGTTTTAAATCTTTTCTTCACAATTTCAAGAACAAATGAATAACAGTTTAGGAACTACAAGGGTTTAAACTGTTCTTAATTAATGCTTAACACTTAAAGTCTAGAGTTAAGAACTAATTAAGAACAGTTTAAGAACCCTTGAAGTTCCTGAACGGTTCTTCATTTGTTCTTCAAATTGTTCAAGAACAAATTAAGAACAGTTCAGGAACTCCTGAAGTTCCTAAACTGTTCTTGATTTGCTCTTGAAATTGTTCAAGAACATTTATAGAACATTTTCTCTATTTAAAGGTTCTTGAACTGTTCTAAACTTGTTCAAGAACCTTTCAAGAATATCTTAAGAAAAATTAAAGTTCTTGAAATGTTCTTCAATAGTTCTTGAAAATGTTCAAGAACACATTAAGAACATATGTTCTAGAACAATGAATCAAGAACAGTTCAGGAACTGTTCTTAATGTTCTAGAACTGTTCATGAACTGTTCTTGAGTATAAGAACAGAGTTTCGCAGGGGTACTTATATCCATCTATTTAACTAAGTTAAATGTTTCCAGTGAATAGATGTAGACTGAGACCTAGTTGGTTACTTTTAGTACTTGAAAACATTAGTCCTGTACCTATTGAATTTGGAATTGGTAAGATCTAAGGTAAAGGTTACTAAGCAGTGAACTTAACTATACCTATTCTCAAGTTTTCGTGACCTAATGTTCTAAAATTTGTAAAATATTTTTGAATTGTTCAGATACCACTACATTATCCTTGGTGACAGGAATAACCCTAATTTCTTTATGGGTCATTAGGTGAAATATTTCCATGTGATAACTGAGGAAGAGAACACCCAGGCTTATAAAAGTTCATAGGAGCAATACTCTTGGTGACATGAGGAACATTATTGCTTTTGGAGTCAGTAGGTCAAAAGTTAAAGTTGCAATAACTTGAGATGGGTATAATTATGCATTTTTCAAGATTACTGCCCAAATACAGCTAGCCTATGAAACTTTATAGGTACATTGCCTTTCGCAACAGGTAGAGGAGCCCTCTTGATTTTGGCATCACTATGTCAAGGTCCACATGGTCTAATATATCTATATTCACATTCCCCACAATAACTGCTGAAGAATAACACCTAGACCAATAAACTTCTAAATAGTTACTTTGCTCTTGGCTTGAAATCTGATATTGCTTTTGGGGTCAGTATGTCCAAGGTCAAGGTTATGGGAAGCCATAACCGTCAAAATGTGGATATTTAGAAACCATTCAATGACAGGCCATTTAATTCAATATGAAGTCATTTAATGCCGTACATATTGATTCGATGCGACGTATAAACTCGGTTCATTTGTTACAAAGTGAATTGATATGGTTCAAAGTGAAATGATACGGTGTACAATTTCAAACCATACGACGCAAAGTCATTTGATGACGTACATATTGATTCGATGCGACGTGTAAACTCGGTTCCTTCGTTACAAAGTGAATTGATACGGTTCGAAGTGAAATGATACGGTATAAACTCGGTTCAATGTTACAAAGTGAATTGATACGGTTCGAAGTGAAATGATATGGTGTAAAATTTCAAACCATACGACGCAAAGTCATTTGATGACGAACATATTGATTCGATTCAAAGTAAATCAGCATGATGCAATATGAATCAGTTTAACGCAAACACATTTAGTCTGGTGATAAGTAAAATGATCGGGCAAAAACACAGTCGGTGCGATGCAAACGCAATCCGTTCGACAGAAACTGATTTCATTACGTGCAAAGTGAAGCGGTGTGACATCTGGCGGCGATATTTGCCACATCACTTTCCCCTACGTAACATATATATATTATGATAAATCAAAGTACTAAACGTACTGAGAATGTAAGGTTTGATAGGAAAGACTGTATGAATATTTGCACGATCAAATTTCCATAAATTTTACATAGTTTTAGCCAACTTGGCGACCTTTGGCGACCTACCAAAATCTTAGAGAGTCAATCCATAGTTGTGCATATCGCTGATTTATGACGGAGTTATGGCACTTTCACATTTAAATTTCTTGTCGGCGCTACTCCTCCTAAACTTTCTACAAAATTTGGCAGGAAGCCTCAGTATGATGTCTAGTTGTGCAAATCGCGGTATATCAATGAAATCTCGGGCAAGTTCGAAAACCAGCTAGATCTTGTTAGTAATGACAGGTTTTGGCCCTTGATTTGTTGAAAAATGCTATATTGTATTTCCTTTGTTAAATCTGTAGTTACTTCATTTTTATCTGATCTTTACCATATTGTTTAGAATGTTAATATAACCCAGTCCCCCACCAACTCGCCCCATTTTTATAAAATTTCATTCATAGAAGTGGACAAATTAAACAATACCCATGCAAGACTAGACACAGCAGACTTATTGCCCATGATTACCAGGTGAGCGATCTAAGGCCATCCTATCCCTGTTGTTTTTTCAATGTTTGAAAAAAAATACTGATGGGAATTTTATGTTGACAACCCTTGATATAAGAGCCGTTTTAACCAGTAGAGCATCCACAGGCCCTCTTGGGCCTCTTGTTTTTAATAGAATGGCATTTTACTTTTAAACAAATGCACTTAAATGTCATCTCAGCAAACGGCAAACTCCATTGTTTTTAGTTAGTAAAATGTTTACAACCTCATTTAAGCGTCCTTGACCGTTTTATTTTTAAGTCCAACCCCTGTTAGGCGAGACATGTGAATCCACAGATTTCTTGTTTAAAAAATCAAAGGCTATAACTCTGATGTGTCTAGTCCGATGCAACTGGTTTTGAACTTGTCCAAGTTCTGTGGCGTAACCTAGAAAACGTCTTCTGCTGCAGGGACAAATAACTTCAGAGTTATAGCCTTTGATTTTAAAAAAAACCCTGTTTTTAGGTTGGCCTTAGACTATTCAAGCCAGTAGAGTGATACAGGCCCTCTTGTGCATCCTGTTCTCGGAAGACTACTTAATACACGCCACTCTGTAAATGACTTAATTTTAGACAAGGAGGTCATCTTGAGTGACAGTTTGGCCATAAAACACAAATCTGTCTATCCATCAGCAATTTCATAAAAAAATTATTCTAGTCTAGATTTGAAACAGTTTAATGACAATTGATCACAATATATTTGGAATGGATTGACCCTCTAAGATTTTGGTTAGGTCGCCAAAGATCGCCAAGTTGGCTTAAACTATGTAAAATTTATGGAAATTTGATCGTGCAAATATCCATACAGTTTTTCCTATCAAACCTTGCATTCTCAGTACTTTAAGTACTTTGATTTATCATATATTATGTAGGGGAAATAACCCTGCAAGTGATGTGGCAAATATTGCCGCCAGATGTCGCACCGTTTCACTTTGCACGTAATGAAATCAGTTTCTGTCGAACGGATTGCGTTTGCATCGCACCGACTGTGTTTTTGCCCCCCGATCATTTCACTTCGAACCGTATCAGTTCACTTTGTAACAAATGAACAGAGTTTACACGTCGCATCGAATCAATATGTACGTCATCAAATGACTTTGCGTCGTATGGTTTGAAATTTTACACCGTATCATTTTACTTTGAACCGTATCAATACACTTTGTAACGAATGAACCGAGTTTACACGTCGCATCAAATCATATGTACGTCATCAAATGACTTTGCGTCATATGGTTTGAAATTGTACACCGTATCATTTCACTCTGATCCGTATCAATTCACTTTGTAACGAATGAACCGAGTTTACACGTCGCATCAAATCAATATGTACATCATCAAATGACTTCATGTTGAATTAAATGGCCTGTCATTGAATGGTTTGTAAATATCCACATTTTGACGGTTATGGCTTCCCATACAAGGTCCCGATTACCTGACATGCAACCAGAGTGTCTGGAGATGAGAGTGAGAGAACAATTAAGGAAAAGATAAGTAAACACCTGAGTGATGTCAACTACAAAAAGTTAACAGCCAATAAACTTTCTTTTTCTGTGACATAGTGTGGCATAGGTAGGCAGGCATCCATGATCCTCAAAAACAAATCATCAAGGACCCTTTTAGTAGAGGATTTATTTATTAATATATAAGGGACCAAAGCCCCACATAGTTATAATTTACAATCCAATCAGTGTTAAATAAGATACAGTATGTGTTTTAGGCAGGAAATTGCATGATGTCCTCTCCTATCAGGAAGTGATGTGGTGACCTTGTCAACATGAGGGTTTCTTTCAATTATGTCTTGAAGGACAGTAAGCAAAATTGACACTGTTAAAAGGTTATATTGACCTTGATTGTTGGAAAATAGCAGAATTTCAACTTGTGAACATAATAACTTTCACCAATTATTATTCGATCGTTTGGTTTAATAAGGTTTCGGTGAGTTGAACACTGTGCAACATTGATGCGTGGGTAGCAGAAATATTTCCAGCAGGTTTATATTGTCCCAGATCAATACCTGGTGGGTGGGACTTGAAGTTCATCGATACTTGAAGGCCTTGCATTTTCGATGTGTTTCATTAGTCCCATCCCAAACACCAGGTTCCGATCTCGCACAATATAAATCCACTGGAAATATTTTATTTCTTATCTAAGATGGAGTTTTATGTATCATGAAACATGTTTTGTCGAGAGATTGCACAAAATACAAATAAATTCTCACAACTTACATGTTATGCCTATCTCTCAACATGTTATGCATATCAACATGTTATGCCTATCTCTCATGCCTATCTTTCAACATGTTATACCTAACATGCTCAACATATTATGCCTATCTCTCAACATGTTATGCCTATCTCTCAACATGTTATGCCTATCTCTCAACATGTTATGCCTATCTCTCAACATGTTATGCCTATCTTCCAACATGTTATGCCTATCTCCCAACATGTTATGCCTATCTTCCAACATGTTATGCCTATCTCCCAACATGTTATGCGTATCTCTCAACATGTTATGCCTATATCTCAACATGTTATGCCTATCTCTCAACATGTTATGCCTATCTTCCAACATGTTATGCCTATATCTCAACATGTTATGCCTATCTCCCAACATGTTATGCCTATCTCTCAACATATCATGCCTATCTCTCAACATCAAATGAGAAAAATATATGGCGTTACTTTGAAAAATTAATAAAAAAAATGAAAAAAAAGTTTCTGGATTGATGTGCTAAATTCATATGTTCAGCTTATTGAGTATAGTATGCCTAACTTCACCAGAAGAATTTGGGTCAAACCCACTATTCTATAATAATAATATTCTGATTGTCTATAAAGCCTTTCTTTAATAAAATATGGTATAGGAATGGCATCAGGTTTATAAATGACCTTATCAAGGAAAATAATTATTTTTACTCTATAACTGAGCTTCAAGAAAATACTGGTTTTAAAACAAATTTTCTAATTTATGAAGGCATAGTAGCTGCCATTAAAACATTTAAGAAAAGTTTACAAAATTTTACAATTAAAAAAAATTGAAAACCCAATTCTACCTGAGAATATTAAACCACTCATCAAAAAAACAAGAAAGGTTGCTCTGATATGTACTTTATTGTAACAGAAATAATGAAAGTCCAACATCAAAAGCTAAATGGGAACAGATTTATGATATTAATACAGAAGCCTTGAAAAACATTTATTCATCCCCTTTCAAAATAACTACTAGCACAATACTACAATGATTTCAAACACGGATTAGGGGGGCGTCCGTGTCCGAGTGGTTAACGTCTCTGACTCGAAATCACTTGCCCCTCACCACTGTAGGTTCGATCCCTTGGGGGCCTAGGAATCTTTATGTGATACCCAGGTGCCCAACCGTGCACGAAAATTGCCCGGAGGGGCACCTGGGGTCTTCCTCCACCAATGGAAGCTGGAAAGTCGCCATATGACCTTAGAAAGATGTCTTCTAGAAATAGAACATGCTCTATTTCCATAAGACAAGATCAAAAGCATAGCCATCCAACCACACATGGTGACAGGCCGAGGTGTACTGCGTTTCAAAATCAAATCAAATCTTTTGTTGGTCTAAAATCCAACAGTAGGAATTTCACCAAAACACACAACATACACAGTAAAATACAAAGCATGTACAAAACAAGAAGCAAGAAAATAAGTCCTATATCTCTCTCCATATGTGCTTATTTAGTTCCAGATTTGACATAAATTTTGCAGCATAGGGGCTTAATTAGTTCAAGAGTTGACATAAATTTCGCAGCATAGGGGTTACATGCACTGTAAATTTGTACACGCGGGTATTTTAGTTCATACATAGCAACATGGCAGGAAAATGGAAGAATGATAAAATTGAAGATTTGCTGGGATATTATGAGGAAGATCCGTTTTGTGGACAGTCACGCACAAAGACTACCACAAGAAAGATGTACGACAAGGCCCTTTCATTCGTTTGAGTGAAAAGTTAAGCATGTCTGGTAAGCTGATTTATATATATATACACAGCAAAAATAAAAAGTATCCTCTTTGTTTTCCTGCAAAATCTGAGACTGTTAGAAAGAACTAACAATTGTATCATGATTTTCTTTTAATAACATCTTTATTTGATGTTCACAAAATTTCATCGAAATATACTGAATAATGAAAAAAAAAGAATCACAGTTTAAAAACATAGGTGTGAAAACGAAATTGACAAAGCTTAACAAATGTAAAGGTTAACAACAGTAGCATAGATTTAGAAAGTTCATTCCAATACACAGAAAATATTCACAAACTCGCTAATATCGCATGTAATAATATCTCATGTGTCCACTTTACACCAAATTGTAAAGTGGAAACATGAGATATTAGCAAGTTTTGTTAATAATTTCTGTGTATTTGAATAAACTTTCTAAAGATGTTGTTAAAAGAAAATCATGCTACAATTGTTAATTCTTTCTTACAGTCTCATATTTTGCAGGAAAATAAAGTGGATATTTTTTTATTTTTGCTGAGTATATATTCAAATATCATTTGTCTATGAATAGGACCACGGACTTGTCTTTGCATGTCGTAACTGCATTCCATGTGTAGGTGATCTGTGATCCGTGGTCTGTCTCCTGGTCCCTGTCCTGATCCGTGAAGTCGAGAAAATGCTGGGTATATTCCATGTATCCGTTAATACGAATAGTCACGGACAAGCTGTTGGGGTGTCAAGTCGCAATTTCTTCAATATTTTTCACAAAACCGAAAGCTCTGATGTGTGTTCGAATTGAACCCATAGACTTATACTCTTATGCTGTATGTGTGTGCACGTATGCACCTGTTTATGTGTATATGTGTGTTCGTACATACGTTGTACGTGTATATATATGTATGCATCTATGTAAGTAGGTAGGAAGGCAGGCAGGTAGGCAAGCAAGCAGGCAGTGGGGAGAGAGGGTGGATAAGGAGGGGGTATGCATGAGTGTGTGCGTGCGTGTGTGCATGCGTGCACGCGCAAGCAAGCGCATGCATGCATGCATGTATGTATTACTATTATTTATGAAGGTCACCAGAAAATCCCATAAAAGTAATCTCACCCTGTTAACAGGCAGTCACTTAAGATAGAGTGTATTAGATTTGTCTTTGCGACCCTTCAGATAAAATTCTGACATGTTTGTTGATGTTTATGAAACACAGTGATTTTCTCTTTAAAAATCTCTTTATTTTATCTTGTTATCTTAATTAAAATTGATGTTATCTCAATTTGAAATTAAAGATTGTACTCATCATTAATTTTGACGTCGGCATCTTGGACGACGTCTTTGATTAAACAACAACAAACATAAACAATTACCATTTTCTATAGCATCAACTATTTATATTAAGAAAACATATTCCCTATGATATAATACTAAGGTAAAACACGGAAGAGAAATTTGATTAGTAATTAATTGATTACCGGCCGACGTCATAAATTGTTACTTTATGACGTTGTTGCCTAAACATCCGAAGATTGATTACCGGCCGACGTCATAAATTGTTACTTTATGACATTGTCTAAACGTCCGAAGGGATGTTTTCGCGTGTTGTGGCTCATATATATATGTTTATATATATGTATATATGTGTATGTGTATATATGTATATATACGTATATATTAACTATATAAATATTGTTTATTAAACAGTAATTTATACAACTTTATAATTAGATGGGCTAGTGGACGGCAATCAAAATGTAGTTTAAAGAGTTTTTCTCTTTTTTTTGTAATATATATATGTTTGTGTTTAGTAAATGAATATTACATGTTTTGTTTTAAAATATTGTAAGGTGTGGCAAGGGATGGTCCTCCCCGACCCTTGCTACACCTATTGACGGGGATATTAAACGGGTCGTCAAAAGATGGCTCAAAAAAAAAAAGAAAAAAAAAAAGAATATACAGCTTCATCCTATTTAAGGTCCTGTAATTGTCCCCTTTGTTCCAATTAACTCCTAAACCATTTCAGATAATTGGATGATACTTTATGTGTTTATGTATTATTACTATTAAACATTTTGTCTGTACCAAATTCAGGGGTCTTGTATATTAAGTGCATACGCAGTTATTAGCCAGCCAACCATGCAGCTGCCTTTTGTACGGCCGATTTTGAAAAATCGCAGCCAATATTTGGAGGAGTGGGTGGGGTAAAAAAAAAAGTTTTTTTACTAAACAACACTTCCAAACTCTTACTTTCTCAATATTGTTATGTTTTGTATATACTTGTAGAAGAAAGATTATCTAAATTGCACATTTTTAGCCTTTATCTGTGAAAATAAATTACCCCAAAGACACCCACTTGTCGCGAATTGGCGCAGAACATAATTATTTTGCACACCCTGTTTGCGTATTTGCACACCCAGTTCTCGAATTTCTGCCTAATACAATCAGCTTGTTAATTGATTCAAATACAACTGGATATGGGTATAGATTGTGTGTGACTCACATAATTAGAGATCATCCAATTTTCAAATCTAGTCCAGCAGTTAATTTGATAGTGGACCATACAACTATAGTTTTGATGAATTTGCTATATTGCTTGTTTGAAAGGGAAACAAAAGTTATAGATACTCCGCTTTCACCAAGTAAAGTGGGTGTTAGTTTAAACTTATTTATTTTACATCGATTGTAACGAAAGCTCTATGAACTTATTTGAATCACTCTCGATGTCTTCCTGGGTAGAACCAGTACTAAGCAAATGCAGATAAAGTGTCTTGCTCAGAGACACAACACATATGGCAATGGTAGGATCAAACCCACGACCTTTCGATCATGGGTCCAATGCTCTACCACTAGACCACAACGCTCCACACAAAGTGGGGGTTATATAGGAATCGCGTTGTTCTCCGTAATGTCCTGTCCTGTCACGTCTCGTCTCATCGCTTTTATTACTTGCATTTCTCAAACTGTTTTAAATGGCTTGTTCCCAAACTTTATATACACAACTGATGACCTTATATCCCTCTACATCACCCATTGTTGATTGCCTTATTTATTACAGAATATTGGCCCTTTGTTTGGCTTACAATTTAAAAAAGCGGGTGTATACATCACCTTCAGTGTTAATTCTAGTTTTGCATTTGGATTACAGATCACCTCCAATACCTTTTAAGTCAATTGATAAAATGCACACATCACTTCGTCTTAATTGCTGCCTGTGTGAGAGCCATATTGACCAGTATAGGGCATCCACAGGTTCTCTGGGGCCTCTATTGGTATGGCTCAGTAAAAACACAAAATGTTCATTTCCTCTTATGGTAATTTTTTATTGTTCTTAATTCAATTTTAAAAGGATCTTGAATGTTTTGTTTGAAACCTGTTGTCTATCCGTTCATAAATCTCTGCCATTAAAGATTCAAATGGGAATGCTTATTTGTTAGATGTGTGCAAATGAAGACAGAAATAATTGGTTTATGCCATGTCTGTAACAGCTTGCATGCTCTATGGATAAAACTAATGGAAATTAATGTGAAGTGGCCACGGAAATAGAACAAATGGCACAGATCTTTAAATAACTCATCCATAGTGGGTTGGCCATATCATTCAAACACAATACTGTCTGGTACAAATAGTCCATTTCACCAGTACTTTAGCGATCTCCGAACAGTGTTTGGAATTTCTGTCACTTGGTGCAGAATCGCATGACTTCAAGAACTAATCAGGTGCTGGTAGTCAGAAGTATCAACAGCGGCAGAACTTGTGGCATCAACTGTCAACCTGTTTCATCCTCATATATTGAGTATTCGAGTGCTAAAATACCACAACTATTGGTATTATACAACATAGGAACCATATTGACGTATTTGTTGGAAACCAGAGCAGATTTCAAGGCAATAAGGGCGAATAATTTTGAACTGTTTACTTCGGGACATGTGAACGTAAGTTGGAACCGATGTAGCGATAGAAAATTTCTTTCTCCTGTTTTTGAATTTTATCGAATAAACACTCTTTAATTTATGTTTTTATACGGTACAATACAAATTGATAACATATATTTGACGTGCAATCAGGTTATTTACTTGATGTTTCATATTCTGTGGTCAAAAGGCAATAGCAAATAAAATAATGGTTACGTTGCCTGCCACATTTTAAGTTTCATCTATTTCTGACCAGTTTGTTGAACTTGATTTAAAGGGACACACGGCAATCTTGGTTTGTTAAAAACTCACGGCGTCCCGTTAGTTTTTCTCTTAACTTGCATTTGTTCAATCATTAATATTAATTATTAGAATAGTTTAAGGCAAATTGTTTTTACATATTACTAACTTTTTATAATAGTGCACCAATAATATATTTAAAAACTTAGTAAAATAGTGAAGAAAATTGAATATCTCAATTTTTTATTTAATTCTATGCAAGCAGTTTTAAAGTCAAAATGACGCAGGATAAGTAAATCGAGGAAGAAATTTTAATATCTGAAAAAACTCAAGATTGCCATGTGTCCCTTTAAAGAAACTAACCCGCCAAATATTGAACGTAAAAAATTACACTACAAAACCATTTATCAAAACTCTATCCAGTTGTGCAGGTCATATAATAATGTATATGTACCGATTAAAAGTTTTGTTCTTTCAGTGGTTCTTAAAATACCCGTAACTGAATATACGTAAAATGAATTATAAGTTGGTAACTCTTAATTCGACGCTCCCGTTTTGGGGTTTAGCCTCACTGGTTAAAGCTGGTTATGGTGTATCTATAGAGTTCGGATTCTCGATATATTTAAATTATATATATTATTGTCAGTAGGTTGAGAAACGGTGTACATATGTTGTAAAATGTGGCTGTTGTTGGCGTGATAACTACTTTAAACTTAAGTTAACAGATTGCTATATGTTTCAATGAAATGGCGACTATCATTAATTTTTAGCTCTACTGGCCAAGCACCAGCAGAGCTTATGGGATGGAGATGTCCATCATTAACTTTTGTCTCGTTAAGACGATAGGGCCTTTATTTTTCATCTGATCTTTACCAAACTTTACCAGATTGTTGATATCAATAAAAGCTTGGACAAGTTCGAAAACCAGTCAGATCTGACAGGCCCTTGATTTAGTTAAAAATGCTATAATTTGCCTCGTTAAAACAATAGGGCCTTCATTTTTCAACCGATCTCTACCAAACTTTACCAGATTGCTATTGTCAAAGAAAGCTTGGACAAGTTTGAAAAACATCCAAATAGGAGCAGTAACAGCAGAGTTATGGCCCTTGATTTAGTTAAAAATGCTATATTTTGCCCCGTTAAGACGATAGGGCCTTCATTTATCATCTGATCATTACCAAACTTTACCAGATTGTTAATATCCATGAAAGTTTGCATGATTTTTGAAAAACAGCCAATTAGGACCACTAAAAGTGGAGTTATGGCCCTTGATTTTGTTAAAAATGCTATATTTTGCCTTGTTAAGACGGTTTGGCCTTCATTTTTCGTTTTATCTTTACCAAACTTTAAAAGATTGTTAATATCAATGCAAGCTCAGACAAGTATGAAAACCG
Source organism: Cyrtodaria siliqua (assembly GCA_037043455.1). Lineage (NCBI taxonomy): Eukaryota > Metazoa > Mollusca > Bivalvia > Adapedonta > Hiatellidae > Cyrtodaria > Cyrtodaria siliqua. The sequence continues at coordinate 96,653 of JAWPHD010004113.1, forward strand.
GCCAGCTGTGGTGTGAAAGAGAATGGGTCACTTGTCGGTATTGTGGAATGTAAAACTGCTGTGAAATGGAGCAACAAAACGGTGTCTGAATGTGTAAAAAAAACAGCATACCCATTAAAATCTGTCTCTATAAACCAAAACGGAAATGTAAGCACTATGATTAAGCTCAAACCAAATTATACTTGGTACCACCAAATTCAGCTGCCGTTGTTTGTGTGTAGGTCTGTTTCAAGATACTATCTGGTCTTGTTACACCCAGAGTCTAGTAGTTTTCATTACCAAAGGTTCGAGTTAAATCAAGAATGGGTAACAAAGGTTTTTGCCCAGATTTGAGGACTTTTTCGATCGTTACATGGCCCCGAAAATTGTTTTAAAGTACAAGTAAATCCAAAGATACCTATTATTTGGTTTGGGTTGTCACTTCATTGTAATATACATGCAGAGATCATGTTTTTTTGTAGTCTCACAGGCTCCACTGACTGTCGCAAAGTGTATTCTTAGAATTAAAGAATATCATAGAACACTTTTATTTGTAAAAAGTAGGACAGATTCTGCGATTCCTGTATCCTCTCCATTCCATTATTCCATTGGGATAACCTACAATTTGTTGGTGATTCGTTATTGTTAAACAACAATTCAGTTTTATTGTTTAGCTGTATCTTACATTTATAACAGACAATTCCATTACTGTTATATTGATAATATAACACGTGTTTAACATAAGTGGCCAATATGAAAAAGAATAAAGAATCGAGACATTCTATTGTAGAGTAGTATTTTAATTACCACAACATTATAAGAGAAAGATGTTATTCTAAAGGGACACACAGCATACATGCATTCAATAATGAACAGGCAATATGTAATATCCTGTTTATTGTGATCACATTAGGTGGTTCCGCCTTAATTCCATTAAACGATGGGAAAGCTTATATAAGCAGGATTTTATGGATATTTATTCAATAAAACACTTTTAAGAACATTTCTTATTGAAATGAGATAACATGTTTAAAATTACTTTTAAAGCCGAATTTAATGTTTTATTACATACCCCAGTCAACCCCGTTTTCGCTTCTTGGAGAGGTTGGATGGGGGTATGAAAGTTAATACACGGACCAAGTAATACAAGCCAAAAATTAAGTATAAATGATTTGCAAAAGTACAAGAACAGGAGGTTTTAAATAAAATCAGATTTTTAATAAAATTGTGATTGTGGTGTGCCCCTTTATTAAATAATGAATGAATGAATGAATGGTGTTTTACGGCACGTCGACAAAGTGAAATCTCTATGCGTGTTTTAATCAAATAACATGGCTTTGCAATACATTGGTAACATATATCGCAATGCACTAGTGTAATAACTATTCAAATGGATATATTGAACATTTTAGAACCTCAGGTTTTATAAGTTTTTAATAAAGTTAGAAGTATATGTTATTTGTTACTGTTGATGTATCACACAAAGTATGACTATTAAAAATATATTAAAATATCTGAACTGATTTTATTTTGACTATAATTCACACCCCTTCCCACCCACACCCAACTACTGTTTTCAGTCTTGGCATTACGTGGTCCCGCCTTAATTCCAATAAGGCATGGGGAAGCTTATATTAGCCGGATTTTATAACGGATATTTCGACAATGAAGCACATTTAAAAAATATTTCAATGATGATGAATCAAACAGTTTTCTTTTTCTGCTTGTTGGACGTGGTGTTGAGGCTTGTTCTGGTGTTGATGTTTGAGAAGACATTGATGTTTTTGTTCAGTTGATGTTTGTTCTGTTGCTGTTTGTTCTGTTGTTGTTGTTTGTTTTGTCGCTGTCTGTTCTGTTGTTGTTTGTTCCATTGTTGTTTGTTCCATCACTGTTTGTTTGTTGTTGTTTGTTCGTTGCTTTTGTTCTGTTGTGATATTTGCATAAACTGTATTACCTAAAGTTGTTTCTGTTGTTATAAATATTTCCGCAACGGCATTTCCATCTATCGGTTCCTCATCATGAATATGTTCATCTGTAAATAAAGGGGTTAGTTTGCATTATTGAACCTTTCCTTAGATGGAGATGTCAAAATGACAAAATGACAAAATGAAAACTATGCCACTTTAAAAAAAATCTACCTCTTTGTGAAAGCATGAGCTTTTCATGTCACTAAATGCTGTCTGACTTCTCTTCCTGGCTGATATGAAGAAGTCCAGCTGCAGCTTCTCTCCTCTGAAATTTGGAGATACTTTTTTTATGTTCCTGCAAAATACACATTCTTGCATGTATTCAGTATAATTAATATTCATGTAGCATGCTACACTCCTAGCCCAGTCACACCATAGAATTCATAAAAATAATACCACTACCCTCTTGTCTGACATCAGTCAGCATATAAAGGGTAGTGATAAAACTGGACAGCTTGAAAAGATAGCATGCTACACTCCTTATCATCAGTATCATGCGATCCAGGGTGATCTGGGAAGCATGCTTATCGCCAGTATCACGTGATACAGGGTGATCTGGGAAGCATGCTTGATCATCAGTATCATGTGATACAGGGTGATCTCGGAAGCATGCTTGATCGTCAGTATCATGTGATCCAGGGTGATCTGGGAAGCATGCTTATCGTCAGTATCACGCGATCCAGGGTGATCTAGGAAGCATGCTTGATCGTCAGTATCACGTGATACAGGGTGATCTGGGAAGCATGCTTGATCGTCAGTATCATGTGATATACAGGGTGATCTGGGAAGCATGCTTGAACGTCAGTATCATGTGATATACAGGGTGATCTGGGAAGCATGCTTGATCGTCAGTATCATGTGATCCAGGGTGATCTGGGAAGCATGCTTATCGTCAGTATCACGCGATCCAGGGTGATCTAGGAAGCTTGCTTGATTGTCAGTATCACGTGATCCAGTGTGATCTGGGAAGCATGCTTGATCGTCAGTATCATGCGATACAGGGTGATCTGGGAAGCATGCTTGAACGTCAGTATCATGTGATATACAGGGTGATCTGGGAAGCATGCTTGATCATCAGTATCACGTGATACAGCGTGATCTGGGAAGCATGCTTGATCGTCAGTATCATGCGATACAGGGTGATCTGGGAAGCATGCTTGATCGTCAGTATCATGCGATACAGGGTGATCTGGGAAGCATGCTTGATCATCAGTATCATGTGATACAGGGTGATCTGGGAAGCATGATTTTACTATGAATAGATAGCATGCTACACTCCTAGCCCAGTCACTCCATAGAATTCAAGAAAATAATACCACTACCCTCTTGTCTGACATCAGTCAGCAAATAAAGGGTAGTGATAAAACTGGACAGCTTGATCATCAGTATCATGTGATCCAGGGTGATCTGGGAAGCATGCTTGATCGTCAGTATCATGCGATACAGGGTGATCTGGGAAGCATGCTTGATCATCAGTATCATGTGATACAGGGTGATCTGGGAAGCATGATTTTACTATGAATAGATAGCATGCTACACTCCTAGCCCAGTCACTCCATAGAATTCAAGAAAATAATACCACTACCCTCTTGTCTGACATCAGTCAGCAAATAAAGGGTAGTGATAAAACTGGACAGCTTGATCATCAGTATCATGTGATCCAGGGTGATCTGGGAAGCATGCTTGATCGTCAGTATCGTGATCCAGGGTGATCTGGGAAGCACACTTATCGTCAGTATCATGTGATCCTGGGTGATCTGGGAAGCACGCTTATCGTCAGTATCATGCGATACAGGTTGATCTGGGAAGCACGCTTATCGTCAGTATCGTGATCCAGGGTGATCTGGGAAGCACGCTTGATCGTCAGTATCATATGATACAGTGTGATCTGGGAAACATGCTTGATCGTCAGTATCATGTGATATACAGGGTGATCTGGGAAGCATGCTTGATCGTCAGTATCATGTGATCCAGGGTGATCTGGGAAGCATGCTTGATCGTCACTATCATGTGATATACAGGGTGATCTGGGAAGCATGCTTGATCGTCAGTATCATGTGATACAGGGTGATCTGGGAAGCATGCTTGATCGTCAGTATCATGTGATACAGGGTGATCTGGGAAGCATGCTTGATCGTCAGTATCATGTGATCCAGTGTGATCTGGGAAGCATGCTTGATCTTCAGTATCATGATCCAGGGTGATCTGGGAAGCATGATTGATCGTCAGTATCATGTGATCCAGGGTGATCTGGGAAGCATGCTTGATCGTTAGTATCATGTGATCCAGGGTGATCTGGGAAGCATGGTTGATCGTCAGTATCATGCGATACAGTGTGATCTGGGAAGCATGCTTGATCGTCAGTATCATGCGATACAGGGTGATCTGGGAAGCATGCTTGATCATCAGTATCATGCGATCCAGGGTGATCTGGGAAGCATGCTTGATCATCAGTATCGCTTGATCATCAGTATCACGCGATACAGGGTGATCTAGGAAGCATGCTTGATCGTCAGTATCATGTGATACAGGGTGATCTGGAAATCACCTATGATCATCAGTATCATGTGATCCAGGGTGATCTGGGAAGCATGCTAATCATCAGTATCATGTGATCCAGGGTGATCTGGGAAGCATGCTTGATCGTCAGTATCATGTGATCCAGGGTGATCTGGGAAGCATCCTTATCATCAGTATCATATGATCCAGGGTGATCTGGGAAGCATGCTTGATCGTCAGTATCATGTGATACAGGGTGATCTGGGAAACATGCTTGATCGTCAATATCATGTGATACACAGGGTGATCTGGGAAGCATGCTTGATCATCAGTATCACGTGATACAGCGTGATCTAGGAAGCATGCTTGATCGTCAGTATCATGTGATTCAGGGTGATCTGGGAAGCATGCTTGATCATCAGTATCATGTGATCCAGGGTGATCTGGGAAGCATGCTTGATCGTCACTATCATGTGATACAGGGTGGTCTGGGAAGCATGCTTGATCATCAGTATCATGTGATCCAGGGTGATCTGGGAAGCATGCTTGATCATCACTATCATGTGATACAGGGTGGTCTGGGAAGCAGGCTTGATCGTCAGTATCATGCGATACAGGGTGATCTGGGAAGCATGCTTGACTGTCAGTATCATGCGATCCAGGGTGATCTTGGAAGCATGCTTGATCGTCAGTATCATGCGATATAGGGTGATCTTGGAAGCATGCTTGATCGTCAGTATCATGCGATACAGGGTGATCTGGGAAGCATGCTTGATCATCATTATCACGTGATACAGGGTGATCTAGGAAGCATGCTTGATCGTCAGTATCATGTGATACAGGGTGATCTGGAAATCACCTTTGATCATCAGTATCATGTGATCCAGGGTGATCTGGGAAGCATGCTTGATCGTCAGTATCATGTGATTCAGGGTGATCTGGGAAGCATGCTTGATCATCAGTATCATGTGATACAGGGTGATCTGGGAAGCATGCTTGATCGTCAGTATCATGTGATCCAGGGTGATCTGGGAAGCATGCTTGATCATTAGTATCACGTGATCCAGGGTGATCTGGGAAGCATGCTTGATCGTCAGTATCACGTGATCCAGTGTGATCTGGGAAGCATGCTTGATCGTCAGTATCATGTGATCCAGGGTGATCTGGGAAGCATGCTTGATCATTAGTATCACGTGATCCAGGGTGATCTGGGAAGCACGCTTGATCGTCAGTATCATGTGATACAGTGTGATCTGAGAAGCATCCTTATCATCAGTATCATATGATCCAGGGTGATCTGGGAAGCATGCTTGATCGTCAGTATCATGTGATACAGGGTGATCTGGGAAGCATGCTTGATCGTCAGTATCATGTGATACAGTGTGATCTGGGAAGCATGCTTATCGCCAGTATCATATGATCCAGGGTGATCTGGGAAGCATGCTTGATCGTCAGTATCATGTGATACAGGGTGATCTGGGAAACATGCTTGATCGTCAGTATCATGTGATATACAGGGTGATCTGGGAAGCATGCTTGATCGTCAGTATCATGTGATACAGGGTGATCTGGGAAGCATGCTTGATCGTCAGTATCATGTGATACAGGGTGATCTGGGAAGCATGCTTGATCGTCAGTATTATGTGATCCAGGGTGATCTGGGAAGCATGCTTGATCGTCAGTATCATGTGATCCAGGGTGATCTGGGAAGCATGATTTTACTATGAATAGATAACTGTCGTACGTGGATGCAGATTTAGCTACACAAGATGTAAGTTAACATTCAATTTCTATCAGAAGTTCTGTTGGCAACCAGTAGGAGCAAATTATTTTGACTTTTCTTTTTTAAATGTTTTTTTACAAGGACATTGAGAATAGTGACAATGTCACAGTCGCGGGATATAGTTTCATGTTTAACCTGTAGCAGCTCTAAATCACATTTTATGATGTGTTGATAAGCTGTTTAAACAACAATGCGAAGTAGGATAAAATTACTGATGTAGTTTTTACTGCAACACCATTTTTATTGTTTCAGCATTTTATTAGTTTTACAACTTTTTTTTCAGCATTTCTTTAGTTTTAAACTATTTAAGCAAACATTTTCATTCTATTACACATCTGTGATATTTAAAGTTGGAACAGCTGTCAATATCATGGCTTTATCACCTTCAAAATGTAAGGAACACATTCTTAAATTTCTGAAAGCAACATGCTGGTTCAGTCGATTTCATTTTTTGGTGTTCCAGCACGAATCAGCCATTGTCTGCTTAAAGATTCATTTCTCCAAGGCATGCAATAAAACGATATTGGTTGAAAACGATATTGGTTGTCCACTTGTTTGTCGACTTTAACAGCCTTTTACAGTGCAAGTAGTTGGCCTATTTTAGATTTTTCGATGTTGTATCAAGCTACACAGTCATGTTGTTGTTATTGTGAATATTTAATGTGCCTACCAGCTGTTGATTGGTTGATATATTTGGTTACTCGGGATAACTCGATATTCTCTGTGATAGTTCGGAAACATTTGGGGTGAAATGGGCTACAGCTCCGGTGTCTCATTATTTTATTATTTTCTGCTGGCTTCCAGGGAATGTAGGAATACGTGGTAATGATAGAGCTGATAGTGCTGCTAAAGCAGCATTAGGTTTACATATATCTAATGCTAAATTACCTTATACTGATTTTAAAAGTTGAATTAACACATTTATTCATAACTCTTGGCAAGCCGCTTGTGATTTGTCAGTTAACAATAAACTCCATTCAATTAAACCATTACTTGGAGAATGGCGTTCTTCTAGTAGACCCATTCGTCGAGAAGAAGTTGTCCTAGCCCCGTGCAGGATAGGGCATACACGTTATACTCATTCATATTTATTACAAGCTGAGCAATTACCAGAATGTATACCCTGCTTCTCACCATTAATGGTCAAACACATCTTGTTGGAATGTGTAGACTTTGATCATGTGCGTCAAAGGTACTACAATGTTAATACTATAAAAGAGTTGATTTCATCTTGTTTTAGATTTCCTATTAATCATTATAACGTGTTCTTATATATATTTACTTGTTTATATACCCGTTGATGGGCATTTGTTGATTTACATATATAGTACTACCATATCATCCCTTATTTTTAGCTCGACTGATCCAAGATCAGCAGACTGATCAGAGATCAGCAGAGCTTATGCCGTGGTGCGTCGTCCGTCGTCCGTCTGTCCGTAGACTTTTATTTGTAGCGACTACTTCTCTGAAACAACTGGATGGATATTCATGAAACTTTACAGAAATGTTGCCCATGAAGTCTAGTTGATCCTAGCAAAAATTCATGTTGATGTGAAATCCAAGATGGCCACCAAAGCTAAAAATAGATTTTTAGCTCTACTGATCAGAGATCAGCAGAGCTTATGCCGTGGTGCGGCGTCCGTCGTCCGTCTGTCCGTCTGTCCGTAAACTTTTATTTGTAGCGACTTCACAGCTGAAACTACTGGATGGATATTCATGAAACTTTACAGAAATGTTGCCCATAAAGTCTAGTTGATCCAAGCAAAAATTCATGTTGATGTGAAATCCAAGATGGCCACCAAAGCTAAAAATAGAGTTTTAAAATACAAGTTTGTAGCGACTTCTTCTTGAAAACTATAAGTGATATTGATATGGGACTTTTTCTAAAATGATCAGCATGACATGATGTTGATCCTAGTCAAAAATTGTTTTGATTCAACGTTAAACATGGCTGCCAGCGGCCATCTTTGTTTACATAGAGTTATATAGTAAAAACTTGTAGCGAATACTTCTCTGAAACTACTTGGCGGATTGTCATGAAACTTTATAGGAATGTTGCTCTTGATGTCTAATTGATCCTAGAAAAATTTCAGGTCGGCCGGAAATTCAAGATGGCCGTCACAGCTAAAAATAGATTTTTAAAAAATAAGTTTGTAGCGACTACTTGAAAACTATAAGTGATATTCATATGGGACTTTTTCTAAAATGATCAGCATTACATGATGTTGATCCTAGTCAAAAATCGTTTTGATTCAACGTTAAACATGGCTGAGCGGCCATCTTTGTTTACATAGAGTTATATAGTAAAAACTTGTAGCGACTACTCCTCTGAAACTACTTGGCGGATTGTCATGAAACTTTACAGGAATGTTGCTCTTGATGTCTAATTGATCCTATCAAAATTTCAGGTCGGCCGGAAATTCAAGATGGCCGTCACAGCTAAAAATAGATTTTTAAAAAATAAGTTTGTAGCGACTACTTCTTGAAAACTATAAGTGATATTGATATGGGACTTTTTCTAAAATGATCAGCATGACATGATGTAGATCCTTGTGGAAAATTATTTTGATTCGACGTTAAACATGGCTGCCAGTGGCCATCTTTGGTTACATAGAGTTATATTGTAAAAACTTGTAGCGACTACTCCTCTGAAACTACTTAACGGATGTTCATGAAACTTCACAGGAATGTTGCTCTTGATGTCTAGTTGATCCTAGAAAAATTTCAGGTCGGCCGGAAATTCAAGATGGCCGCCACAGCTAAAAATAGATTTAAAATAAATAAGTTTGTAGCGACTACTTCTTCAAAACAATAAGAGATATTGATATGGGACTTTTTCTAAAATGATCAGTATGACATGATGTTGGTCCTTGTCGAAAATCGTTTTGATTTGACCTTAAACATGGCTGCTTTGTTTACATAGAGTTATATAATGAAAACTTGTAGCGACTACTTCTTTGAAACTACCTGACGGATTTTCATGAAACTTCACAGGAATGTTGCTCTTAATGTCTTATTGATCTTAGCAAAATTTCAGGTCGGCCGGAAATTCAAGATGGCCGCCACGGTTAAAAATAGATTTTCAAAAAACAAGTCTGTAGCGACTACTTCCTGAAATCAAAATCAATCAGTAGAGCTTCAAGGTCATTGACCTCTTGTTAAAATACAAGTTTGTAGCGACTACTTCTTGAAAACTATAAGTGATATTGATATGGGACTTTTTCTAAAATGATCAGCATGACATGATGTTGGTCTTTGTAAAAAGCGTTTTGATTCGACGTTAAACATGGCTGCCAGTGGCCATCTTTGTTTACATAAGAGTTATATAGTAAAAACTTGTAGCGACTACTCCTCTGACTATATAACTCTTAAACTTGTAGCGACTACTCCTCTGACTATATAACTCTTAAGTGGATTTTCATAGGAATGTTGCTCTTGATGTCTAATTGATCCTAGCAAAATTTCAGGTCGGCCGGAAATTCAAGATGGCCACCATGGCTAAAAATAGATTTTCAAAATACAATTTTGTAGCAACTACGTCCTGAAAACTATAAGTGATATTGATATGGGACTCTAAAATGATCAGTATGACATGATGTTGATCCTTGTCAAAAATTATTTTGATTTGACATTAAACATGGCCGCCAGCGGCCATCTTTGTTTAGAGTTAAGAGTTATATAATAAAAACTTGTAGCGACTACTTCTATGAAACTACTTGATGGATTTTCATGAAACTTCACAGGAATGTTGACCTAGCTATCAAAAATCTATCAGTAGAGCTTCAAGGTCATTGACCTCTTGTTATTATCTCTACTGGCCAAGTTCGAAAACCAGCCAGTTTGGACCAGTAACGGCGGAGTTACGGCTCTTGATTTAGTAAAAAATGCTATATTTTGCCTCTTTAAGACGATAGTCACTCACTTCATTGATGTTATAAGAGCCATATTAGCCAGTAGAGTGTCCACAGGCCCTCTTGGGCCCACAGGCCCTCTTGGGCCTCTTGTTTAATAGTTTTATCTTTATATATTTACATTAATTTTTAATTACTACTTAATTTCTTCATCTTTCGTCGGTTTTTGCGCACAATATGACCTATTGATGTGTGGACGTGCCGTAAAACACCATTCAATACAATCTACTATGTAATCAGAGATCCCAATGCAGTGTTTGGCATAAAACATTTAAAAGGATTTAAAGAATTTATTGTTCGAATCTCACTGGGTGCGTGGCTTGTAAGTGAGGAAGTGTCAGTTCTTACGGATGGCGGGAGGTGTACAGTACTGGTTCTACCCAGGAAAAGTGGGTGGTCTGCCTTCACCACAAAAACATTGACCATAATATAAAACCTTACATGTGTTGAAAATGACGTAAAACACCATACAAACAATCAAACAAAAACATATTCTCCCGCTCTTCAGAGACATAAAAGAATAGTATTGTGTGTGTGTGTCACCAGTGTGCTGTCAGGCTGGAATTGGCACCAATAAATCATCACTGTCAAATTTCGAAATTAAAATTAAATTGAAAAAGTGTGAAAAAAGGTATTTTCATGTTATATTCCTTTTTATGCCTGTTGTTTTGCTGCCAAAATCATGTTATTTTATTGCCAAAGTCATGTTGTTTTATTGCCAAAGTCATGTTGTTTTATTGCCAAAGTCATGTTGTTTTAAAGTCAAAGCCGTCTTTACTTAGAGTAATTGTCAAGAACACTAACTGTGGATGACCTTAGGTGGTAGCCCAATAAAGTGAGTAAGGGGTTATCTCATCTTAGCCCTGTAGAACTATTAAATTTTGGGCTATTTGCCGATGCAAAAAAATTCAGTTTGCTTTATATTCCATAGCATAGTTTCAGATTCTGGTGATTATATTGATTCGTTCTATGTGTGTTTAACAATCATTGTGGAAGACATTTTGATTAGTCCTTAACCCGCTAATCCTTAACAGCCTTTGCGTCCATTCTAAACTTTACAATGTCTGGCTGCTGATCAGTCATTTCCCCCGAAACACCCCTTTGTCACATAAATGGAATGGTCTTAATTCAAAGAAAGAACAGTCGATTATATATATGTAGGGTGTTAAGGGTTAATCAGTTCTTCAGTTAGTTTATAAAGGGATTCACAGTAACTTTCCTACTGCCAAGTAGATCTATTCTTATCTTAAATTTGGAATAAAATATCATATTTTGCAGCTAAATAATACCAGACCAATCTACAATAGTTACATTAACTCCTACTGTTGATTCTAACAAACCATATTCCTGATGAAATCTGTAATGCCAACTGCAATTATTGGCACCTTTGTATTTATTCATAAAACACATACTAGATCAGAGAAGATGTTAATTAGATGGAATTTACCTTAGATCCGATTGCAGTGTTCCACTTGTGCTATCACTCTGATCTGTGTAAACAAAGCCAGAAGCAACTGGTATTTCTCCTCTGAAATGACAATGATTTATTTGTTCTTCTCAAGTTGTTCTTTGAAAGTTTAAAAGTAAAAATAAGGAAAAAATGCTAAATATAAAATAGTTGTTCAAGTAGTTAACCCCTTTCATTCTATTTATTGCAGGAGTCACTAAGCCTTGCCTGCAAAAGATCTTTATCACACACTGCTTAACTACTTGCAGTTGGTTCACAGGGATGTACCTATTAGGGGATGTACCTATTAGGGATGTACCTATTAGGGACTGCATGCAAAGCCTCCAACGATCTCATACATTCACCACCCACTAAAATATTTTTTTTCAGCCATATTTTTGACTTAAATGGGAGCATTGGAACTCTTGTTGCAAAATTCAAATTTTAATGCAAATGATTAATTTCTTCAATCATTTTCTTATGCAAATTTGTATCTACTACACATTGAGCCACGAATTTTAGGGTGCCTAGACGTCGAATATGAATCGAGATTTTTTTATTATTTTCTATATGTTTCCATACCTGATATGATTGAATAGAATGAAAACGACGCTCCTGAATCTGTTTGCAATCTTCGCATAGCCATCCTCTAAGCTTCGCAGAGCCAAAAATTTGTTTTTGACCCTCTCTGTTTACATGTAATTTTATTGACAGCCGAAAACCAATGGCGACAGCGGAACATTCCATTTTTAGCTCTACTGGCCAAAGGCCAGGCGAGCTTATGCGATCACTTTTCGCCCGTCTGTCTGTCCCTCTGTCTGTTAACAATTTTATAAAATCGACATCTCCTCTGAAACCGCTTGAAGGATTTTAATGAAACTTCATCACAATGTTACTTGTTGGGGGTGGTGGGGGTACCCATCTCTGATTTGTGATTTTCATGGCTGCCAGTCATCCAAGATGGCCACCATGGCTAAAATTAGGTCAAATTTAAGGAAATTTAAAACGACATCTCCTCCGAAACCACTTACTCCATTCTTGTGAAATATCATAAACATGTTCCTTGGGTTGGCTTCTATCAAGTTTGTGTTTTTCGTTATTGTCGAATTATCAAAATGGCTGCCACAGCGACCCAAAGTTTACATAGAGTTATATAGGAAAACATTAAAAATGACATCTTCTCTGAACTGCTTGAAGGATTTTGATGAAACAAATCACAATGATCTTTGGGATAGTTCCTCTCAGATTGTGTTTATTTCGCTGCCGCCAGTCATCCAAGATGGCAGCCATGTCTAAAACTAGGTCAAATTTAAGGAAATTTCAAACAACATGTCCTCGGAAAACACTTATTCCATTCTTGTGAAATATCATAAACATGTACCTTGGGTTGGCCTTTATCAAATTTGTGTTTTTCGTTATCATCGAATAATCAAAATGGTTGCCATGGTGACCCAAGGTTTACATAGAGTTATATAGGAAAAGGTTAAATATGAAATCTTCTCTGAAACCTTCCAAGGTTTACATAAAGTTATATAGGAAAAGGTTCAATATGAAATCTTCTCTGAAACCTTTTGAAGGTTTTGTTGAAACTTTATCACAGTGGTTGGCGTCTTTTAAGTTTTGTGTTTTTTGTTTTCATGCAATAATTAAAATGGCCGCCGTGGCGACCCAAAGTTTATATAAGAAAAGGCTAAAATTTAATATGACATCTTTACACAGTAGAGCATCTACAGGCCCTCTTGGGCCTCTTGTTCTAGGGTAGGGTGACTTAAAAATCAGTTGACCAGTAGTGGTGTAAACAGTAAAATATAAAGGCAGTATGCTATTTACCTACCTTTATTTATTGGGTATAATGTTGTTCATTTAATAATAAATATGTACCTGTGTTTTATCGGTGAATAAAATTCAGGAGTTCGGATGCGTATTAAATTGCGCTGTATGACATCAAACATTCTCAGCTTGTTCAAGATGCTTATTAATGTTATATGTACTGATGCATATGATGGGTTTATGATGACCAGTAACAGCGGAGTTATGGCCCTTGATTTAGTTAAAAATGCTATATTTGGCTTCGTAAGAAGATAGGGCCTTTATTTTTCATCTGACCTTTACCAAACTTTACCAGATTGTTAATATCAATGAAATTCGGACAAGTTTGAAAACCAGCCAGATTGGACCATTTCCACCGGAGCCAGATTGGACCAATTCTACTGGAGTTACGGTCCTGAGTTACGGTTCTGAGTTACGGTCCTTGATTTTCTGAAATATGCTATATTTTGCCTCATTAAGACGCTAGGGCCTTCATTTTTCGTCCGATCTTTACCAACATTTACCACATTATTACTATCAATGCAAGCTCAGATAAGCTTGTAAACCATCCAGATCTGACCAGTAACAACAGAGTTATTGCCCTTGATTTAGTTAAAAATGCTACATTTTGCATCGTTAAGATGATAGGGCCTTCATTTTTCATCCGATCTTTACCAAACTTTATTAGATTGTTAATATCAATAAAAGCTTTTACAAGTTCTAAAACCAGCCAGATGAGACTAGAAACAACAGAGTTATGGCCCACGATTTAGTTAGAAGTGCTATATTTTGCCTTGTTAAGATGATAGGGCTTTCATTTTTCATTTGATATTTACCAAACTTTACTAGATTGTTAATATCAATGAAAGCTCGGGCAGGTTTGAAAACCAGCCAGACCTGACCAGTAACAGCAGAGTTTTGGCCCTTGATATATTTAAAAATGCTATATTTAGCCTTGTTAAGACGATAGGGCCTTCATTTTTCATCCGATCAATACCAAACTTTACCAGATTGTTAATATCAATAAAAGCTCACCAAAGATTGAAAAACAGCCAGTTCAAATCACTAACAACGGAGTTATAGCCCTTGATTTAATTATAAATGCTATATTTTGCCTTGTTAAGACGATAGGGCCTTCATTTTTCATCCGATCAATACCAAACTTTACCAGATTGTTAATATCAATAAAAGCTCACCAAAGATTGAAAAACAGCCAGTTCAAATCACTAACAACGGAGTTATAGCCCTTGATTTAATTAAAAATGCTATATTTTGCATCGTTAAGATGATAGGGGCTTCATTTTTCATCAGATCTTTACCAAACTTTACCAGATTGTTACTATTAATGAAAGCTTGGTCAAGTTTGAAAACCAGCCAGATAGGAGCAGTAACAGCAGAGTTATGGCCCTTGATTTAGTTAAAAATGCTATATTTTGCCTCGTTAAGATGATAGGGGCTTCATTTTTCATCAGATCTTTACCAAACTTTACCACATTGTTAATATCAATGAAAGCTTGGACAAGTTTGAAAACAGTAAGATTGGACCATTCACACTGGAGTTATGGGCCATAATTTTCTGAATATGCTATATTTTGGCCTCATTTAGATGAAAGGGCTTCATTTGTCCGGAAACTTTGCCAGGATGATCAGTACCAAGCCTAATTATATATATAATCACCATGAATTTGGTGGAGTTATGGCCCTTTAAAGGTTTTAATACACAAACTTTGTCCTGAATAATTCTCCTGAACCCCTTGCCAGATTTAAACAACATTTTTTAGGGATGATCTGTCCCACTTGTCTTGTGCATATCATCACCGTGTTCCACTTGAATAATTTTTGGCAGAGTTATGGCCCTTTAAAGGTTTTACTACACAAACTTTGTCTGGACTAGTTCTCCTGAAACCTTGCCAGATTTCAACGACACTTTGCAGGGATGATCAGCACCAAGTCTAGTTGTGCATATCATTGTCATGTTCCAGTTTACTTATTTTTGGCGGAGTTATGGCCCTTTAAAGTTTTTGATACACAACCTTTTTACAGGCAAGTTCTCCTGAACCCCTGGCCGGATTTCAACGAAACTTGACAAGAATGATCAGTATCAAGCCTAGTTGTGCATATCAGCATATTCCGGTTGAATGATTTTTGGCAGAGTTATGGCCCTATAAATGTTTTAATACACAAACTTTGTCCAGATTAGTCTCTTATGAACTTCTTGGTGGATTTCAACGAATCTTGGCGAAATGATCAGTATCAAGCCTAGTCATTGCCGTGTTCTGGTTGAATTTAAGACTTTAATTCACAAACTTTGTCCCAACTAATTCTCCTGATCCCCTGGCTGGATTTCAATGAACCTTGGCAGGGATGATTAATACCAAGCCTAGTTGCACATTTAATTGTGGTGTTCCAGTTGAATGATATTTGAAAGAGTTATGGCCCCTTATACATAAACTTTATATTTAGCCAGTAGAGCGTTCACAAGCCCTTTTGGGCCTCTTGTTCATTCGATCTTTACTAAACTTTAACAAATTGTTAATATCAATGAAATCTCATACAAGTTAGTTTAAAAACCAGCTATATCGGACCAGGAACACCAGAGTTATGTGCCCTTGAATTATTGAAAAATGCTATATTTTGCCTCAGTAAAACAACAGGGCCTTCATTTTTCATCCAATCTTTACCAAACTTTAATAGATTGTTAATATCAATAAAAGCTTTTACAAGTTCTAAAACCAGCCAGATGAGACTAGAAACAACAGAGTTATGGCCCACGATTTAGTTAGAAATTCTATATTTTGCCTTGTTAAGATGATAGGGCTTTCATTTTTCATTTGATATTTACCAAACTTTACTAGATTGTTAATATCAATGAAAGCTCGGGCAGGTTTGAAAACCAGCCAGACCTGACCAGTAACAGCAGAGTTTTGGCCCTTGATATATTTAAAAATGCTATATTTAGCCTTGTTAAGACGATAGGGCCTTCATTTTTCATCCGATCAATACCAAACTTTACCAGATTGTTAATATCAATAAAAGCTCACCAAAGATTGAAAAACAGCCAGTTCAAATCACTAACAACGGAGTTATAGCCCTTGATTTAATTATAAATGCTATATTTTGCATCGTTAAGATGATAGGGGCTTCATTTTTCATCAGATCTTTACCAAACTTTACCAGATTGTTACTATTAATGAAAGCTTGGTCAAGTTTGAAAACCAGCCAGATAGGAGCAGTAACAGCAGAGTTATGGCCCTTGATTTAGTTAAAAATGCTATATTTTGCCTCGTTAAGATGATAGGGGCTTCATTTTTCATCAGATCTTTACCAAACTTTACCACATTGTTAATATCAATGAAAGCTTGGACAAGTTTGAAAACAGTAAGATTGGACCATTCATACTGGAGTTATGGGCCATAATTTTCTGAATATGCTATATTTTGGCCTCATTTAGATGAAAGGGCTTCATTTGTCCGGAAACTTTGCCAGGATGATCAGTACCAAGCCTAATTATACATATAATCACCACGAATTTGGTGGAGTTATGGCCCTTTAAAGGTTTTAATACACAAACTTTGTCCTGAATAATTCTCCTGAACCCCTTGCCAGATTTAAACAACATTTTTTAGGGATGATCTGTCCCACTTGTCTTGTGCATATCATCACCGTGTTCCACTTGAATAATTTTTGGCAGAGTTATGGCCCTTTAAAGGTTTTACTACACAAACTTTGTCTGGACTAGTTCTCCTGAAACCTTGCCAGATTTCAACGACACTTTGCAGGGATGATCAGCACCAAGTCTAGTTGTGCATATCATTGTCGTGTTCCGGTTTACTTATTTTTGGCGGAGTTATGGCCCTTTAAAGTTTTTGATACACAACCTTTTTACAGGCAAGTTCTCCTGAACCCCTGGCCGGATTTCAACGAAACTTGACAAGAATGATCAGTATCAAGCCTAGTTGTGCATATCAGCATATTGCGGTTGAATGATTTTTGGCAGAGTTATGGCCCTTTAAATGTTTTAATACACAAACTTTGTCCAGATTAGTCTCTTATGAACTTCTTGGTGGATTTCAACGAATCTTGGCGGGAATGATCAGTATCAAGCCTAGTCATTGCCGTGTTCTGGTTGAATTTAAGACTTTAATTCACAAACTTTGTCCCAACTAATTCTCCTGATCCCCTGGCTGGATTTCAATGAACCTTGGCAGGGATGATTAATACCAAGCCTAGTTGCACATTTAATTGTGGTGTTCCAGTTGAATGATATTTGAAAGAGTTATGGCCCCTTATACATAAACTTTATATTTAGCCAGTAGAGCGTTCACAAGCCCTTTTGGGCCTCTTGTTCATTCGATCTTTACTAAACTTTAACAAATTGTTAATATCAATGAAATCTCATACAAGTTAGTTTAAAAACCAGCTATATCGGACCAGGAACACCAGAGTTATGTGCCCTTGAATTATTGAAAAATGCTATATTTTGCCTCAGTAAAACAACAGGGCCTTCATTTTTCATCCAATCTTTACCAAGCCTTACCAGATTGTTAATATCAATGAAAGCTCAGGCAAGTTTGAAAACCAGCCAGAATGGGCTAGTAACAGCGGAGTTATGGCACTTGATTTAGTTAAAAATGCTATATTTTGCCTCGTTAAGACAATGGCCTTCACTTTCCATTTGATCTTTACCAAACTTTATCAGATTGTTAATATCAATGAAAGCTCAGACAAGTTTGAAAACAAGCCAGATCAGACAAGTAACAGCAGAGCTATGGCCCTTGATTTAGTTAAAAGTTGCTGTTTTTTGTCTCGTTAAGATGAAAGGGCCTTCATTTGGCCAGATTTAAATGAAACTTTGCGGGGATTGTCAGAATCAAGCCTAGTTGTACATATCATCACCATGTTGCGGTTGAATTATTTTGGCAGAGTTATGGCCCTTTAAAGGTTTTAAATCACAAACTTTGTCCTGACTAGTTCTTCTGAACCCCTGGCCGGATTTCAACAAAACTTTGCAGGGATGATCAGTACCAAGCCCAGTTTTGCATATCATCATTATGTTTTGATTGACAGATTTCTGGCGGAGTTACGGCCCTTTAAAGGTTTTTAATACACAAACATTTTCTGGGCTAGTTCTCCTGAATCCCTAGCTGGATTTCAACGAAACTTTACAATGATGATCAATATCAAGCCTAGTTGTGTATATCATCGCCGTATTTTGGTTGAGTGATATTTGGCAGAGTTATGGCCCTTTAAAGGTTTTAATACATAAACATTTTCCAGACTAGTCTCTTCAGAATTCCTGGCCGTGTTTCAGAGAATCTTGGCAGGGCTGATCAGCACCAAGCCTAGTTGCGCATTTGTTGGCCATGTTCCAGTTGAATGAATTTTGGTAAAGTTATGGCCCCTGAAAGGTTTTAATACACTGGCCGGATTTCAACGAATCATGGCAGGGATGATCAGTACTAAGCCTAGTTGTGTATGTCATTGCCATGTTCCGGTTGAAGGATTTTTGACAGAGTTGTGGCCTCTTATCCGAGATAGTATCTAAGTGCCCCCACAATAGCGTAAACAATGGGGTTATTGTTGTGTTAGAATCGAAACAATAAATACGTACCTGTATTTTATCAATACATTTAGTCGTTTGGATGCGAGTAATAAATTCAATGGTGCTAACGCACTCATGATTTAATTACTACGCATCCAAACTCCTAACTGTATTTTATTCACCGATAAAACACAGGTACGTATTTATTATATATTAATTGAATCACAGAATACTATATAAATGATGATTAATTCTATCAATGTCTAGTGCATCCATACTGTATACTAACACATTTCTAATAGTTTTATTCTGGAATTGGCATCTCATGGATTTTACCGGTCACATGATGTAGGTACATACAACTTGTACTGTTAAAATGTTTGGCACAAGCATTTCGGACATTAAAAAGTAGCTCAAAGGTCAAGGTCACAGTTTTTGCTACCTGTCTCTTCAATAGGAATGTTAACCTTCCATGTTTGTACTTACATGGAAAACCCATTCAGAACAATTATGAAATAATCTGCTGTGGTTATTTTTGTATTATTGTCAACTCATTTTCATTAACGGTGCAGAATCAGAGAAATCTTTTACTAGGCTCATGTCTAATAATGATAGACTCTGTATGTCATTGTATGTCATTGTTTTAAAATGATTTTATTTCCAATAACTTAATAAAGATTACAAATTAATGTACCTGATACAAAATATGAAAAATAATTGGAAGGAAAGCAAAGGCTTGTTCTGTATTGGCTAACTAGCCCAAATTCTAACACAGTCATGTAAAACTGTTTTTTCTAAACATTATCTCTGAGAATTGGAAGTCCAGATTGTATTAATGTTGCTAATCTGTCTGTCAATGTCCTTGTGAGTGTGCATTGCTGGGAGGCAGGGCTTCTAAAATGGCCGGTTTATCAGTTCCCAGACCGAAATCTGTTTCTCCAGACCGTTTTTCTTTTCAAAATCTCTGTTTAAATCGGTCCAGATATTTTATCTATCGGTCGTTAAAAAATCTACAATTGCCGTCCTTCTAATATCTTAAACTATGCCTTGCGGCAATATTCTTTGATCCATAACACGATTGTTTGTCACTCGCTGTGCGAAAGTAGGTCAATTTGGACTAAACCATTACCGATAGTAGGGAGTATTACGGAAGAGTATAGCTAGGTAGCATGCCTTTGATGTGTGATCAGAGAAAGTATATGACGCATTCTGTCGGTTTACTAAAGTGAGTGTTACCGTCTGTAATTTCTTTGATATACCGTTAGTCGTAAGGTGTTAGCCTGTTTGCTTGTGTCGATTTGTTTTTTTAAATGGCCAAAGCTGGGACTGAAATGTGTTTGCGTCATTAAAAAAAATTAAAATACCGAGCGGTGTTACTTGTTTGTTTGATTTTATTTTTTTTACAATAACTTTAAGTATAATATTAATGACATTAATTAAGGAAAAGTGATCAAATTACAACGGTGATTCTTCACGCGACTTCCGGTTTATTAGACACTTCCGGTTCAATCCCTCAAATGATCAACAATTTTAATATTGAGTGAAAATTATTCATTCAGTAAAGCGAAGACATGATGTCAGTCATTAAAATGTACAAATTGTGATAAAGTAAGTTATAAATAATACAAATATAATACAAACATAAATTTTAAATAGTTCTCTATATAAATGACTAAACGGAAAAAATGCATGGTGCAGCTGACATGGTGGGTGGGGTTACGGCGATTTTAGTGATTTTTTCAAAATAAGTGCGATTATTATGGCAGTAAATAACCTGGACCGATTTGCATTTTAAAATTTTAGAAGCCCTGCTGGGAGGCATGCCATGGTGCTACAAGATAGTTACTTGGCCATTAGAACACTTTAAGCGACATTGTTTGGAACTTTTAGATTATAAAACACAAAATAATTAGGTTGACAAACATTACTGAATATTTACTGTATAAAAGCAAGATTATAGTTGCAATATTTGAGCTCCCAAATGAACTAAACGGGCCAGATGTATTACGTAAGAAAATGCAAATAATGTGGTCTTTCATTGTTTACACACAATAAAATAAAACCCTTTTTAAGCTCCCCGAAAAATTCGGGGAACATATAGTTGCCAATTAGTTCTTCTGTCCCTACATCCGTCCATCCGTCCGTCCGTCTGTCCGTCACATTTTCTTGTGCGGAGCGGAGCTTAACTTCGAAACTCTGTTTTCATTCAAACTAGAGTTATTGCCCTTTGTATTCAGAGTAAAAAGGGAAGTGTGATTTTCATAAATTTGTTTGGACACATAAAAGTGGCATTAAAAATAGGTTGTCGGCTAAAAACATGTAATACTATCTAAGTTGCATCTGTGCAGCAGGGTAAGAAAAAGCAAAAAAACCCTGTTTTTTTTGTTAACATGTCAGATTGGAAGACTCTGTGGAAAATGCAAAAGTGGTCTATGACTTAAAGGGTACAGTACCATAGTGCAAAAGATAGTCTGTTTGGCAGAACAAATATATGGAAAGTCCCATGCCTAATGCATACATAAGCCTCGTTTTGATTGGATGATATACTAGGTGGGATATTCAATTGTGTTTCCTTGAATTTGTTTTTTATTTCTGATTATTATTTAACATAGGTTTTATCCATATGATTTTCTTCTATGATATTGCAGAGTAAAAAGGAAAGTGTGTGATTTTCATAAATTTGTTTGGGCATTCCCTCATAGGGTCATGACCTTTGGACACATAAAAGAAAAAATAGGTTGTCGACTAAAAAGAAGTTCCTTTTTAGTGTATCAAAGTAGCATCTGTGCAGCAGGGTAAGAAAAAAAAAGCCTGTTGTTTCATGTCAGATGGGAAAACATTTAACTAACTCTATGGAAAATGCGGTAGTGATATATTTGCAATGTACCGAATAATGTTGATGTTTATCAACCCCACCTATACTGCCATATGTCTATTTCTGCACAGATTTGCTGGTCATCAGGTACATATGCATAATATGTTTTGCATATTCTTCTCAATTTGTCCTGTGTGAGATTAAACAGATTCTGTGGGATCTAGTACTGTCTTATAAGTTTTGAACTAAGTGACCAGGTCAAGTAATGTTCTGATTCTTTGTCATGCAGCAAAGCACTTGTCTAGGGATGAACATGAAACTATTTTAACTATACTGAAAGGAAAAAGAAACGCAGGGGCAGGGTGCGTATTTCCGCTATATATTGTATACTGACGAGATAAAGAAACGCCTCATCGGGAATTTCCGCTATATATTGTATATACCGCACACTTAATGCCACATAATATTCCAAAGAAATCCCAAGATGTTTTGTAAAACAAAGTTGCAGTTGGTTAGAGAAAGGACACAACTGTGATGTTGTAGACGTTTTAATCACAGTACACTTTATAACAAGAAATTCATAAATATTGAAGTTCCTCTTTAAAAAATTGACTATTTTAGTACTGTATTTAACGTAGAGTTTGCTGAAATTTGCATCCTTAGTTTGCTCACATGCTTGAGCGAAACAGATACTCTGCCACTAATCAAACTTTGAAGAAATACTATTTGCTGTGTTTTGTGTTGTTTTAGTATTTTTTCCGAAAAAGAAAGGTCTTACGTAGCCATGTACCATTCGATTAACAGCAGCATCAGTGCCCCCAATAGAGACTTGGATTAATTGAATTGGTAATTGTTCAAAGCTTCCATGTCTGCAAAGCATAATGAGGACTGATAAACTGATCATCTTAATGATTTGACGGTTCAGATGAAAAGCAATATACATTATTTATGAAATGAAATTTGTATATTAACGAGTGACAGATTGATGCAATTTATGCCCATCATACATCTAGATGAAAAAGACGTTCGCTTGACATAGTTTTTAGCTCTACTGGCCAATGGCCAGCAGAGCTTATGGGATGGTGTGTTGTCCGTCGTCCGTCCGTCGTATGTCCGTTAACTTTTGTCTCGTTAAGACAATAGGGCCTTCATTTTTCATCCGATCTTTACCAAACTTAAACAGATTGTTAATATCAATAAAAGCTCGGACAAGTTTGAAAACCAGTCAGATCGGACCAGTAACAGCAGAGTTATGGCCCTTGATTTAGTTAAAAATGCTATATCTTGCCTCGTTAAGACGATAGGGCCTTCATTTTTCATACGATTTTTACCAAACTTAAACAGATTGTTAATATCAATGATAGCTCGGACAAGTTCGAAAACCAGCCATATCGGACTAGTCATGGCTCTTGATTTAGTTAAAAATGCTGTATTTTGCCTCGTTAAGATGATGGGGGCTTCATTGTTCATCCGATCTTTACCAAACTTTATCAAATTGTTAATGTCGTTGAAAGCTCGAACAAGTTTGAAAACCAGCCATATCGGACCAGTAACAGCGAAGTTACAGCCCTTGATTTAGTTAAAAATGCTATATTTTGCCTCGTAACGACGATAGGGGCTTCATTGTTCATCCGATCTTTACCAAACTTTATCAGATTGTTAATTTCAATGAAAGCTCGGACACGTTCGAAAACTATTCATATCGGACCTTTAACAGCGGAGTAATGGCCCTTGATTTAGTTCAAAATGCTATATTTTGCCTCGTTAAGACGATAGGGCCTTCATTTTTTATCCGATCTTTACCAAACTTTATCAGATTGTTAATGGCGATGAAAGCTCAGTCAAGTTTGAAAACCAGCCAGATCGGACTAGTAACAGTGGAGTTATGGCCCTTGATTTAGTTAAAAAGGCTATATTTTGCCTCGTTAAGACGATAGGGTCTTCATTTTTCATCCGATCTTTACCGAACGTTATCAGATTGTTAATATCAATGAAAGCTTGGACAAGTTTGAAAACCAGCCAGATCGGACCAGCAACAGCGGAGTTATGGCCCTTGATTTAGTTAAAAATGCTATATTACGATAGGGCCTTCGTTTTTCGTCCGATCTTTACCAAACTTTACCAGATTGTTAATATAAATGAAAGCTCGGATAAATTCGAAAACCAACCAGATCGGACCAGAACAGCGGAGTTATGGCTCTTGATTTAGTTAAATATGCTATATTTTGCCTCGTTAATACGATAGGGCTTTCATTTTTCATCCGATCTTTACCAAACTTTACCAGATTGTTACTTATCAATGAAAGCTCCAACAAATTTCAATACCAGCCAGATTGGACCATTTACACCGGAGTTATGGCCCTAGATTTTCTGAAATATGCTATATTTTGGCCTCATTAAGAAGAAAGGGCCTTCATTTGGCCAAATTTCAGTGAAACTTTTCAAGAACGATCAGTACCAAGCCTAGTTGTACATGTCGTCACCGTGTTCTGGTTGAATGATTTTGGCGGAGTTATGTCCCTTTAAAGGTTTTAATACACAAACTTTATCTGGACTAGTTCTCCTGAACGTCTCCTCACATTTCAACCAAACTTTACAGGGATGATCAGCACCAAGCATAGTTGTGCATATCATCGTCGCGTTCCAGTTAACAGATTTTTGGTGGAGTTATGGCCCTTTAAAGGTTTCTGATACCATGGTTTGCACAGACTTGAAAAGGCCCTAAATTTTGATGAGTTGCTTGAAAAGGCCCTAAATTGCATGTCAGGCCCTAAAAAGTCCCTAAATTTACTCTATACAGCCCTAAAAATTAGTTTTGGTGGCCCTAAATTTCATTTCGCACATTATTTGGGCTGTCAAGGTGTTGTTGCATCTAAAAATAGAATGAATTCAAGAACGACAACTCCTACGAAATTTCTAAAAATAGAATGAATTCAAGAACGACAACTCCTACAAAATTAGATTTGTACTATTGTACATCGTACTCAGTTTGATTCATACTCGGTTATATTTCAGAGGGGAAGTTATTAGCCAGCGACTGAGACAACCGTGCAGCCATTTTTGCACGGCCGTTTTTGAAAAATCGCGACCAATATTTGGTATAGTGGGTGGGGTATAATTAAAAAAAAAAAAAAAAAAATTTTTGGGCTAAACCACAGGTATTCGGGGAGTAGCTTCGACTTACACTTGAATTTTTCAGAAAAAAACAACAACATCATTTAAATACTAATCAAACATTAAAAACACAAATTTAAAAAAAAATAAAAAAAAAATTAATTATACTGTACTATTTTTTTTTATTTTTTTTTTTTAAATTTGTGTTTTAAATGTTTGATTAGTATTTAAATGATGTTGTTTTTTTTTCTGAAAAATTCAAGTGTAAGTCTTAAGCTACTCCCCGAATACCTGTGGACAAGGCCACAGAGCTGAAAACTGTTTAATCTTAGGTAGGTCCAGGTTTATTGGCTATAAATACAGTAAAACCCAGCTAATGCAATCGCTTACAATATACACACTACACATTTAGTGTGTTTTTTTTACAGGTGACTGCTTAATGCAGCACTATAGTTTGCAGAAAGCTATTAGAGGAGCTTTCTACAATACTATCATGCTGCATTTAGCAGGCTGCTGCCACCTATCTTCTTGTAGGGGTCACTTTAGAGGGGTTTTACTGTAGCAGTAAGCAGGAATTTTAGTCCAACGCATAATTATGCTATTAATATTGAGGCCCTAAATTTAGCGAAAATGTCCCTAAAAAGGCCCTAAATTTAGGTTTGAAAAGTCTGTATGAACCATGGATACACAAACATTTTCCGTGCTAGTTCTCCTGAACCCCTGTCTGGATTTTAACGAAACTTGACAAGGATGATCAGTATCAGGTCTAGTTGTGCAAATCATTGCCGTGTTCCGGTTGAATGATTTTTGGCAGAGTTATGGTTTTAATACACAAACTTTGTCTGGACTAGTTCTCCTGAATCCCCACATTTCAACGAAACTTTACAGGGATGATCAGCAGAAAGCATAGTTGTGCATATCATCGTGGCATTCCGGTTAACAGATTTTTGATGGAGTTATGGCCCTTTAAAGGTTTTTGATACACAAATATTTTCCGGGCTAGTTCTCCTGAACCCCTGACTGGATTTTAATGAAACTTGAAAAGGATGATCAATATCAAGCCTAGTTGTGCATATCGTCGCCATATTCGGGTTGAATGATTTTTGGCAGAGTTAATCAGAGGCAAGCGTTGTCCAGATTAGTCTCTTCTGAACTCCTTGCTGCATTTCAACGAATCTTGATGGGGATGATCAGTACCAAGCCTAGTTGCACCTGCCATTGCCGTGTTTTGGTTGAATGAATTTTGGCAGAGTTATGACCCCTTAAAGGTTTTAATACACTAACTTTGTACAGACCTAAGTTCTCCTGAACCTCCGGCTGGATTTCAGCGAAACTTGTCAGGGACAATCAGTACCAAGCCTAGTTGCATATATCTTCACCATGTTCTGGTTGAACGATATTTGAAAGAGTTATGGCCCCTTATACATAAACTTTAACTAGAGCCAGTAGAGCGTCCACAGGCCCTCTTGGGCCTCTTGTTTACAGTACAGCTCACGCGAAACCCACACTTTTACTCGATTTGCCGAGATTGGTCATATTGAGTGTCTGTGTTTGTACTTGGCGAATCCACACGGCAAAAGTATGCCATTGTCGAGTCCGAGTTACTCAGCATAGAATCCAATTAACCGTGAGTACACACCTGTGGTGATTTATTATTGGGAAAAAATCTTAATTTTCCGACAATTTCTAAACTTGTCCGACAGCACGCTTGAAAAAGCCAATTGCCAGAAAAAGTACAAACAATGAGACGCCGAGTGGGTCTTTTCTGTGCAAAGTTGACACGACTGATGAATACAATGAATAAATTTCGAAACAAACTTTTAATGCATTTAATCACAAGTTTTGTTTGCTTCTGTTGTCTAAAAGTCACATACTTCTTCAACCAACATAAATACCAATAATCCTTGGCCATGTCAAACTATGTACCTTTTAACAAGATGGCACTTACAACGGGTTTATCACCCGGAACTCTTTACAATTTTTTCTGATTATGTCTGAGTAAAGAACCCATCGATGTTTTAATAATAAACAGCAGAATAGTAAAATTTGAAGTATCGTGGCGTAAGTACGCGGAGAGCTTTTCGCGTAGCTGATTCCCACTCCGAGTAGTTTTATCATCAAAACTCCCCATAATTACGCAATTTGTAAATTCCTCATTCGGCCTGAAAGGGTAAAGTATGGGTTTTGCGTGAGCTGTACTGTATGATGTGGCGTTGTCTATCCGTCTGTCCGTTAACTTTTACTTGACAACTGATTGTGGCTTATAACTTTCAAAGTATAATTCCACAACAGTGAAACTTTGTACGCATCTTTAGCATGATCCAGAAATCCATCTGATAAAGACCCATAACTCTGAGTTAATATATAATTTGAGTTATTCCCCTTTGAAATAGGTTTAACCTAGAACTAAACCTTGCCTTTTACAACTGATTGTGCTAATAACTTTCAAAGTATTAGGTCTACAACAATAAAACAGTTTCTATGCACACATCTTCGACATGATCCACTGAATACATCTTATAAAGAAAGGCCCGTAACTTTTACCTCATTAAGATGATAGGGCCTTCATTTTTCATCCAATCTTTATCAAACTTTACCAATCTAGATTGTTAATATCAATGAAAGCTTGAAGTTCGAAAATTAGCCAAATTGGATTAGTAACACCATTTTAACGAAACTTCGCAGGGATGATCAGTACCAAGCCTATTTGTGCATATCTTGACCATTTTCCGGTTGAATGATATTCGGCAGAGTTATGGCCCTTTAAATGTTTTAATACCCAAACTTGTCTGGAACAGTTCTCCTGAACCCCTTGCCAGATATTAACGAAGCTTTTTACGGATGATCAGTACCAGGCCGAGTTGGGAGTTTCGTCGCCATGTTCCAGTTGAATGATTTTTGGCAGAGTTATGGCCCTTTAAAGGTTTTAATACACAAACTTTCTCCTAGACTTGTTCTCCTGAACCCCTGGCTAGATTTCACCGAAACTTGGCAGGGATGATCAGTAATAAGCCTAGTTGAGCATATCATTGCCATGGTCTGGTTGAATAATTTTTGACAGAGTTATGGCCCATTATACACAAACTTTATCCAGACTAGTTTTCCTGGATTTCAGTGAAACTTGGTAAGAATGATCAGTTCCAAACCTAGTTGTGCATATCATTGTCGTGTTCTGGTTGAATGATTTTTAGTGAAGTTGTGGCTCTTTAAAGGTTTTAATACACAAACTTTGTCCGGACTAGTTCTTTTAACCCCTGTCTGGATTTCAGTGAAACTTGGCAGGGATGCCCAATACTACGCATACAATCATCGTGGCGTTCAGATTGAATAATTTTTGACAGAGTTTTGGTCCCTCATACACAAACTTTATCCAGACTAGTTTTCCTGGCTGGATTTCATTTCTAGGCGGTGCTCTTGTTTCAAAATTGCGAATAACAGGGATTTTTTGGATTACTTCAGAATGTCCCTGAATGGAAATGTATAGTGGAACCAAACGTAATCCCTCTTTTGCTGCAAAGCTTTGATCAGTGTTTAGATTGTCCGGAGTTTTCAGTTGAAATAATTGAATGAAGTTGAATCAAAGTCGAACTGATGTTGAAGCTGTCAAATTGTCAATATTTGTTAGTTCATATTAGTTCCAGTTGGCTTGAAATAACTGCCAATTGCACCTAATCACCTGTCAATGTTTAGTTCACTAACTGAGTTTGAGCTGTTGTGATCGCTTTAGTTTAAACAGATTTATTTTACATCGATTGTTAAACAAGTTATTGCAACTTAGATTAATCACTCTCGATGGTTTCCCCTGGGTACTTAGCAGTGTGGATTAATTATCTTGCCCAAGAATAAATAACGTGGCCGTGGCGAGGATCGAACCCACGACCTCTCGATCTGGAGTTCAGCACTCTACCACTCGACCACGCACTCCACAATTGTCTGTGAACCTTTGGTTAAACTAAGTTCTCCTCAGAAACCTCTTCAGATATTGAGCAAATTTTACATGGAAAATACTGAGGTTGTACAAATTAGGTAAGTGCAACATCCAAGATGGCTGACAACCCGAGACTATAAAAACTGTACAAATAAAGTCTCCAGGGTCAAAATGTGTATATGAAGATTTTGCTTGTTTTGCATAACAAAACTTTAAAAATATTCTCTTCAGATACCACTTGACCAATTCTGAGCAAATTTCGCATAGATGATACTGAGGTTGGTGCCTTTTACAATTAGATCAGTGTGACATCCAAGATGGCCACCATTGCCATATATGGTCAAATACTATAAAAGTTGTACAAATGAATTCCCCAGGATCAAAAATGGCTGTGGCCAAGGGGTCCTGAAGTTGAAAGTTTGTATATAGAGATTTTGCATGTTTTGCATCGACTTATATAGAGAAATATTTTAAAAAATCTGCCTGTCTGAAACCACAAGGCACAGAGCTCTCGTATATTACATGAAGCATCAGCTTATGGTCGCCCACCCAGTTTGTTCAAATGATGATCCTGGCGACAAATCTGGCCCCACCCCGGGTGTCACAGTTTTACATAGACTTATAAAGGAAAGACTTAAAGAAACTACAGGAGCCAGAGGTTTAATATTTTGCCTTTACTATAAGCTAATGATTTTTTACTGAGTTTATTCAGATGGCGACACTGGGGTCAAATATGACCCCACCCCAGGGGTCACATGTTTTACATAACATAGACTTGTATAGGGAGAAACTTAAAAAATCTCCTCAGAAACTACAAGAGCCAGAGGTTTAATATTTTGTGTTTACTGTAAACTTATGGACCTCTACCAATTTTTTTTCAAATTGTGACGCTGAGATCAAATCTGGCCCCATCCTAGTGGTCACCGTTTTACGTAGACTTATATTGGGAAAAACTCTACTATCAAATTACAAGAGCCAAAGGTTTAATATTTTGCAGTTACCATAAGCTTATGGTCCTCTACCAAGTGTTTAAATGGTGACCCTGGTGTCAAATTTGGGCCTGCCCCAGGGGTAATATTTTGTATAGACATATATGGAAAAACCTTAAAAGATTTTCTACTCTGAAACAACAGTTATACGCTGATTTGTACGCTGAGCATGAACAGATGGATACAACTATCCAACCAGCATCACTCCCAGGGTCCTTCCCCAACCCTGGAGACATAGCCTCTTGGTCATAACTTGGAATCCATTGAGCTCCCCACCCTATAACCATATAATTATACACTTAGACATATATGGAAAAACCTTAAAAGATTTTCTACTCTGAAACAACAGTTATACGCTGATTTGTACGCTGAGCATGAACAGATGGATACAACTATCCAACCAGCATCACTCCCGGGGTCCGTCTCCAACCCTGGAGACATAGCCCCTTGGTCATAACTTGGAATCCATTGAGCTCCCCACCCTATAACCATATACTTATACACTTACTGAGCATGAACAGACGGATTTACCCATCCGATCAGCATTGGCCCTGGGATCTATTCCCTCACCGGGGTCATATCTCCTGGTTCATAATAACTTAAAAACCATTGAGATCCCCACCTATACACTTAATGGGCATGAAAAGAAGGATGCAACCATCCAACCAGCATTGGTCCCAGGGTCCATCCCCACCTAAAGGGACATAGCTCCTTGGTCATAATTTGGAAATAATTGAGATCCCCATCCTGTAACCAAACAAATGTTTTCATATTTACAAAGCCAATCAGGTTTGCGATTTGGGGCCCTATTGTCGCTTTTGTTTGATGTGCACATGCAATCAGATGCAGCTTTGCTTCTGGTTCAGCAGATCAATCTTGATAGAAAAACGTGTTGTTTTTGTTAATTTAATAGATCTGAAAACAGGAATTCTACAAATAGACCTGTAACTACATTTACATTGTTATCAGATGATCAGTATATTTGTGTGGAAAAGAAATTTACATTTGTCATTTCCTTGGATAGTGGGATAAGCTCAGAGGTTGCTTCAAGCAACTCAGCTGGTTACAAGTCTGACAGTTAAAATGGGATAAGTCAAATATTTGGTTATCAGTTACTTATACCAGCTGCATTAGGCCATTTATTTTTTTATTTTTTGGTTTACAAAACTTTTTTGGAAAAGCACGCTTTGGGTGATCGAAAAAAAATTCTTTTTTAATAGTCACCAACCCCTATAATATAAAAGTTGTACAAATGAATTCCCAAGGATCAAAAAGAAAAAAAAATAGTTGCAATGAACAGTTTCGCATTAAAGTTTGTTCGTTGCTACATGTACTTGTTTTTAGCTGGACTGATCAGAGATCAGCAGAGCTTATGCCGTGGTGCAGTGTCCGTCATCCGTCTGTCAGACTGTCTGTCCGTAAACTTTTATTTGTAGCGACTACTTCTCTGAAACTACTCGATGGATATTCATGCAACTTTACAGAAATGTTGTCCATGAAGTCTTATTGATCCTAGCAAAATTTCAGGTCGGCCAGAAATTCAAGATGGCCACCATAGCTAAAAATAGATTTTTAAAAAATAAGTTTGTAGCGACTACTTCTTGAAAACTATAAGTGATATTGATATGGTACTTTTTCTAAAATGATCAGCATGACATGTTGTTGATCCTAGTCAAACATTATTTTGATTCGACGTTAAACATGGCTGCCAGTGGCCATTTTTGTTTACATAGAGTTATATAGTAAAAACTTGTAGCGACTAATCCTCTGAAACTGCTTGGCGGATGTTCATGAAACTTTACAGGAATGTTGCTCTTGATGTCTAGTTGATCCTAGTAAAATTTCAGGCTGGCCGGAAATAAATTTGTAGCGACTACTTTTTGAAAAGTGTAAGTGATATTGATATGGGACGTTTTCTAAAATGATCAGCATGACATAATGTTGATCCTTGTCAAAATTTATTTCGATGCGACTTTAAACATGGCCACTAGTGGCCATCTTTGTTTACATAGATTTATATAGTAAAATTTTTTAGCGACTACTCCTCTGAAACTACTTGCCGAATTTTTACGAAACTTCACAAGAATGTTGCTTTTGATGTCTAATTGATCCTAGAATTTTTTTAGGGTGGCCGGAAATTCAAGATGGCCGCCATGGCTAAAAAAAGATTTTTTAAAAAAAGTTTGTAGCGACTACTTCTTGAAAACTGTAAGTGATATTGATATGGTACTTTTTCTAAAATGATCAGCATGACATGATGTTGATCCTTGTCGGAAATTGTTTTGATTCGACAACATTAAACATGGGCGCCAGTGGCCATCTTCGTTTACATAGAGTTTGTATAGTAAAAAATTGTAGCGACTACTTCTCTGAAACTACTTGGCGGATTTTCATGAAACTTCAAAGGAATGTTGCTCTTGATGGTTAGTTGATCCTAGCAAAATTTCAGGTTGGCCAGAAATTCAAGATGGCCACCACGGCTAAACATAGATTTTTAAAAACAAGTTTTGTACCGACTACTTCTTGAAAACTGTAAGTGATATTGATATGGGAATTTTT
Source organism: Cyrtodaria siliqua (assembly GCA_037043455.1). Lineage (NCBI taxonomy): Eukaryota > Metazoa > Mollusca > Bivalvia > Adapedonta > Hiatellidae > Cyrtodaria > Cyrtodaria siliqua. Next base: position 128,995 of record JAWPHD010004113.1, read on the forward strand.
CTAAAATGATCAGCATGACAAGATGTTGATCCTTGTCGAAAATTATTTTGATTCGACATTAAACATGGCTGCCAGTGGCCATCTTTGTTTACCTAGAGTTATATAGTAAAAACTTCAAATTGTAGCGACTACTCCTCCGAAACTACTCGACAGATTTTTATGAAACCGCACAGGAATGCTAATCTAGCTATCAAAATCTATCAGTAGAGCTTCAAGGTCATTGACCTCTTGTTGTTTTTTTTATCCGGTCATTAAATAAATTATGTTATAGTTTACTTGTTTTCTTGTTATTCTGTACTAAATTACAATATGATTTAAAGGTGATATTTTTTCCTATAAATTGTAAAATGTTAGCACAGTTTCCAAACAAATGAAAGTGCTCTATGATTCATTGTCAACTTTTTGAAATAAATTTCTTGAGGTATATCATTTATCAAGTGGAAAAAATTGTTTAAATACATGTAACTTAATCAAATCTACACAAAGGAATGCATTTTGTAGTTGGCTTCAATCTTGAATCCTTTGTCCAAATCCAGCTTCAATTTGGCTGCAGAATTTAGCATTTTTAGCTCTACTGGCCAAAGGCCAGACGAGCTATGGGATCGATGGCAGACAGTCATCCAAGATGGCCGCCATGGCTAAAACTAAGTCAAATTTAAGGAATTTTCAAACGACATCTCCGAAACCACTTATTCCATTATTGTGAAATACCATAAACATGTTCCTTGGGTTGGCCTATTTCCTTGGGTTGGTGTATTTTGTTATCGTCGAATAATCAAAATGGCCCCCATTACATAGAGTTATATAGGAAAAGACTAAAAATTACATCTTCATTGAAATCACTTGAAGGATTTTGATGAAACTTTATTACAATGATCTTTAGGATAGTCCCCCTCAGTTTTCTGTTTTTCGCGGTCGCCAGTCATCCAAGATGGCCACCATGACTAAAACTAGGTCAAATTTAAGGAAGTTTCAAATGACATCTCCAAAACCACTTATTCCATTCTTGTGAAATATCATAAACATGTTCCTTGGGTTGGCCTCTATCCAGTTTGTGTTTTGCGTTATCGTCGAATAATCAAAATGGCCGCCACAGCGACCCAAAGTTTACATAGAGTTATATAGGAAAACATTAAAAATGACATCTTCTCTGAAACCGCTTGAAGGATTTTGATGAAACTTAATCACAATGATCTTTGGGTTAGTCCCCCTCAGCTTCATGTTTTAAAGGCCTCCAGTCATCCATGATGGCCGCCATGGCTAAACTTAGGTCAAATTTAAGGACATTCTAGTAAAATATCATATACATGTTCCTGTTGTTGGTCTCTATCAAGAGTGTGTTTTTCGTTGTCGTCAAATATTCAAAATGGCCGCCACGATAACCCAAAGTTTACATATAGTTATATATAGGAAACATGTGTCTTGGGTTGGCCTCTATCACGTTTATGTTTTTGAATCACATCATACCAGTAGAGCATCTACAGGCCCACTTGGGACTCGTTTTCATAAACTTTCATCTCCTGGAAAAAGTTGCTTGAATACAGTTTGCAGGCAGCATGCTATGGAAAACTGTTGTCTGACATCAAAACTGTTGTCTGACATCAACTTCTGCTCTTCTGCATGTCGAAGGTAGGTTCACAGGCACTCCTTATACATAGATAGAAGACAGAATGATGGATAGAAGAATGAACAGAAAAATAGTGTATAATACTATATACATATTCATTCATCTATATATCTGCTTTTCTTTCTATCAGGTCTGTGAAAAGGATTCTGAAACTTAAACATAAACAGGTGCTTTTTTCGCGTATGGCCTGTATACACAATATCTTTTTCCCGTTCTTATAACTTAAACACAAACATAAGACAGTTTTAATGATGTTAAGCTATACTCGGTTAAAAAAGAAATGGCATAATGGTAATAATGCATGGATTTTCTTAACCTATATTTCTTTTTAATCAGAAATAATTATACGTCAAACTTTATAATAATATTCCTTTACCAATCAATGAAAAGCATAGTTTCCCCACTGACAATTTTGTGAAAGCATGTCATTTTTACATTAAAATCGCATGAACTGGGCTTAAAATTTACTCCTGGTTACACAGGCCCCACCCACACCCACCCACCACCTGTGATAGTTGCATAAGGGCACTAGCACGGTATGCTTGAAAGTTGAGACTATATTTGTTCATCATTTCAGGGTTACATTTGGCATTTGGGACTCATTTGTGAAATTTATAATAGCCCCGAATTTCAATCTGGTGGGAGTGGGATGTGTACATAACCCTACCAGATAAAATGTGTCGCAGAATTCCAAATTATGTACAGAAGCACTACTACTATAGGTGTTTCTCTGGATTCTCCTGGATATGCTCCGCCACCCCACACCCTTGTTACATTGTACATGGTTACATAGACTTTTTGCAAATTTTTGCTGGTAAACCCTGTGCCATCAGCATACCTAGTCACCACACCCGATTACCGGCAGCCGTAGACACAGTTCGGCAGCCGTAGGCACAGTTCCCGGTAAATAAAAAACAAGTTTCAAAAGGGTAAATAAATCTAGTTTTATGACCTGTTAGCCTTAAACTATTAGAAAAGTGAATCGAACATTTTAATTTGGAAGGATTTATCAGTAGACGTTTGATTCAGATACATTAAGTTACATAGAGTGGCCTTAAAACGTAATTAATGTGATGTGTTCAACTATGCAATAATTAAAATTAAGCAATCTATTCCAAAACATCTAAATACCAAACGCCTGTTATCATAAATGGTGAATTATAAAAAGGGGACGTATCTCAGCACAACATACGACTGTTATTAAAACGTGTCTTTCTCTGTACTGTACCGTTGGAATGAAGGTTCAAACGAGCCTATATTCACATTTCCCTACGGTTGGTGGGTTTTCTTAAACGTTTATGGAAGGACCGAAGATGTATATACTTCTATATACAGTACTTCTTCATTAGTGTTTTCGAAATTACACTACTATACCAAAGGAGAAAAGACTTTAGCGTCCGATGTTTTTGGAACTGTACCAAACGCCTGCCATTTTTCGGAACTGTACTAGCTACCTGCCAATAAATAATGGAACTGTACCATACTCCTGCCATTTTTCAATACCCGGTCGTGTTTAAAAACCCACAATTATTTAAATAAAATGTTCTGTGGGCTAAAATTTGGACTGTTTATTCAGGAAAGATTATATTTTATGGCAGTATGTCTGAAATCTCTTAAACTTGACTATTTACCGAGTACCAGGTCTCTAACTTTCTACAATCACATCTTTTAGCTTAATTTCAACATTTAACCTACCGTAACTCGCATAATATAGGTTTAAATTTCACGGGAATCAGGTGACATACACAACATTCCTTCCAAATTAAAATGGCCGATTCACTTTTCTAATAGTTTAAGGCTAACAAGTCATAAAACTAGATTTATTTACCCTTATGAAACTTGTTTTTTTTTACCGGGAACTGTGCCTACGGCTGCCGGTAATCGGGTGTGGTCACGCAGAGCTAATTAATTAAGGCATGAAGAACTTAAAAAGCCTTTGGTCTTTTTTATTGACTGGTAAGTGAATATTATTGTCATGTAATATTATTGTCATGTTTTTTTTTCTAACGTGTACATTTCATTTAGACACGTTTGTTTCTCATCCGAAATTATATACTATCCGAATTTATTATGACACCTCACTTTTGATTTCGAAAAATATCGCTGATATTCAGTCGAAATATCATCAATTACATGTTTTTTTTCATGCATCTCCATGTTTTTAATGTCAAAATACAAAGAATAATGAAAACACAACTCTAATTTAAGAATAAGGTATGTTTATTTCAACACTGTCGATCATTTTCATCGCCGTTACAGATGTTTATTTCAACACTGTCGATCATTTTCATCACCGTTACAGTTGTGACAAACCGAGCGAGGTTCAAACTTTTGTTTGCTTTACTTCAAAGAAAGCACAGGAATTCGACATATTGTAAACACACATACTCAGGGGTCGACGTTAACTTTACGGACAGCTTGCCCATGGGGCAGGTTAACTCTGAAATTTACTTGCCCTTGCCAGTGTGCTGGTTGCCCAATTATTTCAACCCAAAGCTTTTATTTTATAAGGATACACTGTTTGAGGCTTCACGAGTATTAGACCACTTCATGATATAACTCTCACAGCATCTTTCTGAGAATTCTAAAAGCTGGTCTAATACTTACATTGTAACAACAATAATAGTATCGGAAACCTGCAAAAAGTGATGGGTTTCTTTTATATTTTGTCATATTCTATGGTCCTTGTCCCTCACTTTTGAAGTTGCCTGACAGGATTGAGCCTTTGAGACTTTACCTGCCCGGAGTCAAGTTTTAGGTGGACAGTCTTTAACATCAAGCTCTGTAATACATCGGTACTATAGATTCATGTTTTACTATCCATCACCAACAACACACATTCAAAACATTCAACAGTCAGTACACTGCTTTGCACCATAACTCGAATGTATATCGAAGGTCACCATATTGGTTACGTCATACTAGCAAGACGATCCTTAGATTCCCGCAAAAACGAATTTGCACTCAAAATCAAAGTTATCTTCAAAGTTTGGCAATGCAATTTAGCCGATTGCTGAGACCATCTATAGTTTATTCATACCGAACAAAAAAAGAAACGTCCGACTTTTTTGCTGGTATTTCCATAGGCCAGTTTTTGAGGGCGTATAAAAGCTTAAACAGCATTTTAATAAAGCAATGTTTGATGTTTGTAAGCACACTTAACCCATTTCATTCTAGAACCTAAGTTGATAAAAGGTCCTGTATATCTGAACATTTTCACGCGTTTTGCTGCAGCAGCAGATTACATTTCAGTAATGTTGGAAAAATATTGATTACATGGTCATTTTTATAAATCACATAACAAAACTATATATCATTTTGTAGGTATTGAAATTCCTGACACAATGGTATAAGTTAACATGCAATATTCATGCAAAAACTCATGCAATTAAAAAAACAACATAGGTAAACATGCGAAAGGGGTCATGAAAATATGTCCTACCTCACTTTCAGTTGAAAATTTCTGTATGATATATTGACATTTGCTCCGGTAACCCAGTGAGTAGATTGTAGGGAATTTTAAGCCATTGCTAGGAGTGTAATCAGCTTTAAATTCCGTTGAATACTTCAAAAGTTTTTTGGTTTTTTTATAAACTTGGTCACATGATATTTTTTTCCATTTCAGAACTGGTTTTGGAGACAGATTTACCCAAAATAAGTTGATTTTCATTCAAATTAATAACTCAAAATTGTAACCAAGAGTTGCTGTTGTCTTATTTACACCATAATACAGATTATTTACGTCCATTTACACATTTTTAAAGTTATATTTTGTATGTTTGTAGTCATTTCTGCTTGGCAATGCCATGATCCCCATTAGAAAACATAAGCCAAGGAATGCCTTCATGCAAGGAATATCAACAGGGGACCACTCTGGTGCGAACGAGGGTGGGAGATTTTTCGTCCTTTCCTGGGTGGCATATCGGTTGGTTTCAGTAACCAAATAATCCCATAGGTCATCACCCCAGATTAAACCAAAATAATCACGGGGAAAAGCTTCCTCTGGGTGCTGAACTGTTGCACCCCCCTCACCTGTAAACGGCCGTGTCTGGCGACGTTAAAAGTCATCCCGAACCCATCCACCTTGGAAACCTTCGAATTCCGAGATATCCGAATCATCAGAGTCCCAATCATCATCGAAAAATCCCTGATACCCGTCTCTAGAAATGCCATCCTCATTAGATATTTTCCACGGAATTCCACGGATTTCCGTAGAAATTGGCATGGAAAACAGTAAAATGCCGCGGAATTCTGCGGAATTCCACGGATTTCCACGGAATTGTTTTCAACCCAATTTTTTCCGTCCATTTTTTCCGCGGAATATAACCAACACCTTAAACATTTCCACGGAATTCGATGGAAAAGCAGAATATTTCCACGGAAAGCTGAACTTAGACAAATTTTGGGATGGAAAAAAGGATGGAAAATAACTTAGTCCTTTTTGGGGATGGAAATCGATGGAAATTGTGGACTTAGAAAATTTCAGACAAAACTATTTGTGAACTTGTAATTTTTTTTATATATATGTACATGTATACATTACACACAATACATGTTTTAGGTTGACTCCTGGTTAACAGAGAACATTTTTGTTACCGCTTACTACATTGTTAACGCTTACTACATTCATGAGCCAGCCCACATTGTCCTTTTAAGCCACCACATCAATTCATAATTTTGATAGAGCATCATCAAAAAAACTGACCAATCAGTGACCAGAAATAAGACATAACCAATACATTCTGGTAGGTGATAAACTCGGTCTTTATCCTTGATGTTCAACCAAGTTTACTGTTAAAATTAAGTTATCTACAGTGTGATTCTTTTAAAACCCTGCCTATTTCATGCACATTCATGCAAATTGATTCAATATATGTATCTTTTAAAATCAAAATCTTGAAAATTATGGTATTTTTACTGTGCCAAAGATTTTTATTTTACTATAGAACCTAAGGATAAAAACCGAGTAACACAAATTTTATCACCTACTGAAAATAAAATCAAATCTCAACATCTCTGCAATGCAAAATTATGAATAAAATCTCAGGGAAAAATAGGACAATTAGTGTAGACAATTATTGTATTTAATAAAATAAATTTTGATATTATTATTTATGAGCGAAAGATAAACAATAATTGAAATCGCAGCCGATTGCAACGTTTTCTCGTCAGAAGACTACATAGCTTATTTAATAATCATGGCTTCAAATCCCATGGAGCTTTACTCAGATCTAGGTCTAGGATGGTGTTGTTGTTTCATTAATTTGAAAAAATACTGGTTTACTTGAACTTTGCAAAAAGCAAGTCCCACTTCTGATATCTGACCCTACCTAGGGGCAGGAACAGGATGGAAAACAGTATGTATTAAAATGTATGGGTAATGCTAACCAATGTTTAATTCAGAGTACAGTGTACCAGTATGAAGTAAATTGGAAAAGAAAAAACTGAAAAATAAGCAATTAAAAAGCTTGAAAATAAGCGGTTCAAGAGATATGGAGAGGACACGAAATATAGTGCATATGACCTTCGGCCTCTAAGTGTGACCTTGACCTTGAATGGACGTGGCTGGAAGTTGCGCTCTGCACATCGTCTCGATATGGTGAACATTTGTGCCAAGTTATTTCAAAATCCCTCAAGCGGTTTAAGAGATATGAAGTTGACACGACTTGTGACGGACAGACAGACAGACGGACGACAGAAAGACATCCAAGCTAAAAACAATATGTGGGGAAGTCGTAATAAGGCATATAGATCATTAAAACATCAGAAACATCAACACACATGTCAAACTTTCCATCTCTTTTCAACCGCGTTTTAACCGGAAAGTAACCGGGAAGTAACCGGGAAATAGTTATCACCCAAATTTACGTGACGTCACAGTTTAGGAAAAACGCGGTTTCTAATCGCGCCTTTGCAAACAGCAGAAGTTAAACATTAACAACATCGTAAGTATTTTCGAGTGTACACGTAACATATGTCATGCGTATGAACAATGTAATAAGTATATATATATATCCTTTCACGAAACAGGAACTCATTAGTCCCTTTTTAAATGGAGAAATTCGTATGCTGAAAACAATGTCATCAGTTTTCGCGAATGTACGGCGATCATCTATGCAGACATTTAAGCGTTTGAAAACAGCTGATTACAATTAATTACATGCTTAATGTTATGATTTAAACAATTTGTGCAAACTGTTTGGTTTCTAAACATAACATCTAGAGATTTTCGAACGGCGACTTCAGTTGCTTTGAAAAGCAGACGGCGGTTTCCGGCCCAAAAACAACAATATTCTGAACGACATATTTTGTAAAAAAAAAGAAGTATCGACTATTCTAAATGAGATACTAGTTTCTGAAACAAAGAAATCTATCCATATGTTTTAATCAGAATTTTCAAGAAAATGATTTGTACACTTGGTCATGTTATTTATCCTTGAGCAAGATAATTAATCCACATTGCTTAGTACTGGTTCTACCCAGGAAACCTGCACATAATCTTCGAAAGGGGGTGTTGCAGTATCAATAGATAGATAGATAGATAGTTTATCAATTCTACACCCCCCCCCCCCCCCCCCCCCCCCCCCCCCCCCCCATGTATATATGCCATTTTGCCGATGACGTTCATCCCGGTCTTTCCTTCCCTCCACAAACACACACGCCCCATCCCCCCACCCCTACAGTAAAGTATGTATATGCCTTTTTGCTGATGACGTTCAATTCTATCTTTCTAAAAGTTAATGTCTACACTTCTTATTTTGGTTGCATTTATATTTCTATAGGCTGGAAAAGCTGAACAAGAATGAAGAGACAGAAAGATAAAGCCATGGACGAGAATAATCCACGAGTCTTTGTACGTTCTACCTGATAAAAGTATCTACCTGATAAAAGTATGAAGGTAATTTTAATAACTGTTTTGTAAAAAAATTGATATTGGTTAACAAAAAAAATGTTTGCTGTTAGAAGAATCAATATGCTATTAACCCAAGAGTATTTATATATAGCTCAAACAAAAACACTGCAGCTTCAAAAACTGTATTTGTTGTTAACTGTTGAAAGGGCCACCTAAAACATGATGGCTAAATGGCCCTGAACTCTCACCTTATAGTATTTCATTGTAGACACTTGCAGCAGTCACACAATGTGATAAAAGCGCTGTCTAGCTGGTAATCTCAGAAAAATCTTTTTATTAAATATTTAATTAAAAACAACAAACTATTTAAGACAGCAGATCATACTTAAAAAAACAAAAACGTGTGTTTTAATGTTTTATGATAATCTATTTTCAGATTTCGGTTTCTTGGAGAGGCCAAAAATGAATTGAATTGGGGTTTTAAGGCGCATCAACACATGAAAGTTTATATGGCGCATAACAGAAATGAACATGCCAAGCTCATGCTCCATTCTCACCTGCAGAACTGCAGAGCTGCTGCAAATTCTTTTGTAGACACTCCATTTACGCTGGAGCCACGTTTATTGTTTTTCTGCCACTGCTCTAGTTAGTGATTTGAGCAAGATGGCACCTGAAGCAATGCAGGGATCATGATGAAGACCTTTAATGAGCATGAACAAAAAAGGATCAAATGAACATGAATTTGGGGGAGTTAAACACCTCTGTCTACCCATCCAACAATCTACCCATCCAACAGGATCTGCAGTGACCCTATTCTTTGCCCTGGAACCAAACAGCGCCCCTCCACCCCACCCACCAGAACCGCACGGGGGCCAAACATGATGTAGGTGCAATTTAGGAGGGATGAACTTTTGCGGTGCTTAGATCAAAGTACCTCGAATGGAAAAAACAATGTCCCTACCAAACTGGTCACCAAGATAGATTGTTTGGAGATGCAGCTGTATGGCCATGGGACTGCTGATTTTACATTGTATCAGAATTTATTAAGGTTGTAGAAGCACCTTTATTAAAAAAAAGCAGACTTGACAGACTTCATGAACAATGCCTCAAGAATAAATAAACCTTGCTCACGTCGCTTATGTGCATTTTAACATGCAAAGTAGGTAGTTCTCACACCGCTACCCTTGCTAACATTGCTCATCTCGCTCACGTGAGCTCTACCTAATTTACATGTTAAAATGGACACAAGCATTTAGGACCAGGTTAGATCTTGTGTGAGTAGCTCATGTGCAACATGTTAAGTTTTGGTATGGGAGTCTCCTATAATTTTCCTTTTTTTCTTCACTTTTGAACAATTCCGGGGTTTATGGGGTTTTCCTAGGGAACTCTTTCCGGGGTTTCCATGTTCTTCCATGGTTTTCGGGGTAAATTTTCCAGGCATTCCATGGTTTCCCGGGTAAATTTCCTTGGGAATCCAGGGTAAATTTTCCAGGGTATGCATATATTAAAATTTGGAATTCCCTTTTCCTTATTTTTTCCAGCGTACCCAGGAAAAAGCATGGAAATCACCCCGAATACCCTGGGGTTTTTACATGGAAACCCCTGGAAGTTTTTCACCTGGGTTAAAAATTAAATGGAGGGCTTTAGCAAAATTATAAAGTTTTTGCTGAAGCCCTCCAGAATTAATAAACGAAACCTATAATTATAATCTCACGTCCTAGCTGGGTACAATTATAATATATTGTCATATATGCCCCTTTAATTCATTTGACTAAACTTCTTTTTAATTGTCATACTTGCATTTATTCATTCTTCAATTATAGCATTTCATTCATTCTTCAATTATAGCATTTCTGTTAATTTAAATTAGGAGTATTACTGTGGTGAATGTACAACTGATAATTGCCAATTACTGTCTTTAAAAATGTTAAAAACTAAAATCTACCGAGACTTCAATTTCTATAGTTGACCGAATTTCACTAATTTACTTGTCACTAATTTACTTGTCGTTTAGGCCTTATAAATAAATGTTATTATAAATATTTGGCTATTCAGATAACTAATTACCTTCATTATGTTATATCATCGTCAATTGTTTTTTATCTACAATGCTAGTATATTTTATTACAATCAGTCTACATGCTTTGTCTCTATTTACAACATGTATAATTTAACCAGAAATATCCTCTCTGTTAGCATCTTCCCTTTCATTGGAAGTAAATATTATTATTAATTGAATGTTGTATATATTTGGTAATCAATCTTATTTTATTGTGATAAATTGTTTTATAAGGTGATTTTGACGATTTGGCTTAACTTGTAATGTTAGTTTTCTTACCGTAAACGGTTTACCACACACATTATTTCTCTTGTTTTTGTACGAATCAACATTTTGACATAAGGTCGATTTCCACATCTTTATGTTAATAGTTACATTTATATTTGTAATAGTTATATTTGTAATTCTGGCATCGCCTACTGTAAGTTTGAAAAATTATTAATAAATCAACATTGAACTTTATAAGTATATTGATTTAAAGTTACATCCAGACCGGCTTGTCTCTTTTACCCTACCCCCTTTAGGATTACGGGTTTTAAACGTTGTGAACCAGTGGCAGGTGATGTCTCTATCGACACTGTGATTGTCACAGAGTAACAGTAGAGGTATCACTATATATATTATTATATATATATATATTCTGGAACTCTGGTTGCCAGGAAAACGTGACATTGTGTTTATAATGATTTAATATCATTGTTTTGTGATGGTTTGTTTGTGTTTTTGAAACGTTTGTTACAAGTTTTAAAGTAGCTTGCCATCTAATTTTTTATTTCATCAATGTAATTGAGCTTATCTGGACTAAAACATTAGGCCAATGGTGCAGTGTGTCCTCAATTTCAGGTGCTTTAACGTTTTCTCATTTCTGGGAAAAACATTTTTCAGATTAAGCAGCAAATAATTTTTCCACGGAAAATGGTGGGACAAAATCCGTGGAAATCTAAATATTCCATGGAACATAATTGTTTCCGCGGAAGTTTTAATTCCGAATACTCCATGGAAATCTATGGAAATTCCGCGGAACTTCAAAGTTTCCATGGATTTCCGCGGAATCTTAAAAGTTTCCGTGGATTTCCGTGGAATCTTAAAAGTTTCCGTGGAATCTTTCAAAGTTTCCGTGGAATCTTAAAAGTTTCCGTGGATTTCCGTGGAATCTTAAAAGTTTCCGTGGATTTCCGCGGAATCTTTGGTTTCCGCACATTTCCATGGAATCTTTCCTTCTCTTTTTTTTTTGGTACTTTTTCCGTAGTCATTAGGAGGACGGAAAATAATTCCGAATACTCCATGGCATATTTTTCCACGGAATTCCACGGAATTTTACAGTATTCCATGGCATTTCTAGAGACGGGTAGTCGGGGGAAATTCAAACCGATTCCTTTGTTGTTGACGATCTCCGATGTTTTCCTCGACTGGATCGTCACTTTCTACGTCGGAATCATTCAAATCTGACACATTCCCCACATCTATATCGCTCCCGTCGCTTAGTGCTTCTTGGGCCTCCGACATTTTGTTCAAATCAAAAAGAAATCTTCGAAAAAACGAGCAAAAACTACTTTTTTTCAAGGCTTTTTCAATTTTAAAAGATGCGGAAATGACTCGCAAATAATGCGCATGCGCTAGTAAAGTTTCACTTCCATGCACTGAAAGTAATGACGTTTCATACACGTTTCTATGGGAGACGGGTTTTCAACAGAAATAATACCGATAGATCGGTGTCCCGAATAGAAAGGGTAGTTACTGATGGATCGGTGTCCCGAATGAAATGGGTTAAGTGAGTACTAAATATCCCATTTAACAGTTTCAAATTTGCCAAGCAATAATCTTTTATGAATGATATGGAAATGTTAAAGGGAGGTAATTTGATGATTGTTGATACTCAAAAGCTGCCATCTACTCAATCTGTGTTTTTTTTGTGATTTTTAGCTCTGTTGATCAAAGATCAGCAGGGCTTATGCCGTGGTGTCTGACTTTTTTGTAGTGACTACTCCTCTGAAACAACTGGATGGGTTTACATGAAACTTTACAGGAATGTTGCCCATGATGTCTAGTTGATCCTAGCAAAAATTCACGTTGATGTGAAATCTAAGATGGCTGCCAAAGCTAAAAATATCTTTTTATGCCTCCGGCATTCTTGCCCCCGGCATTCGAGAATGCCGAAAGGGGCATTAAGTGTTACCCCTGTCCGTCCGTCCGTCCGTCCGTCCGTCCGTCCGTCCGTTCGTCTGAATTGGTTTCCGCTCAAGAACTTTTGAAAGGGTCCATGTTTTTAATTAATATTTGGTGCGTAGCTGTGTAATTATAAAATACAGGCCAAGTTTGATTTAGGTCAGCATTGGTCACTTTCTGAAGGAGTTATGGCCCCTTTTCCGCTCAATAACTTTTGAAACGGTCCATGTTTTAAATCCATTTTTTTTTGGCGAATTCATAGTTCTAGTAACTTATACTGGGGGCATCCGTGTCCTATGGACACATTTCTAGTTTAAAACATTTGTAGTGACTACTTCTTGAAAACTATAAGTGATATTGATATAGGACAATTTCTAAAATGATCAGCATGACATGACATTGGTCCTGGTAAAAAATCTTTTGATTTGACATTGAACATGGCTGCCTGAGCGGCCAGCTTTGTTTACATAGAGTTATATAGTAAAAATTTGTAGCGATTACTTCTCTGAAACTACTCGAAGGATTTTTATGAAACTTAACAGAAATATTGCTAGTTGATCCTAGTAAAATTGCAGATTGGCCAGAAATTCAAGATGGCCACCATGGCTAAAAATGGATTCTTAAAAAATAAATTTGTAGAGACTACTTCTTGAAAACAATAAGTGATATTGATATGGGACTTTTTCTAAAGTGATCAGCATGACATGATGTTGGTCTTTGTTGAACATTTTGATTCAACTGCCAGAAATCATCTTTGTTTACATATAGTTATATAGTAAAAATTTGTAGCGACTACTCCTTTGAAACTACTTGACGGATTTTCACGAACCTTTACAAGAATGATGCTCTTGATGTCTAGTTGATCCTAGAAAAAGTTCAGGTTGGCTGGAAATTCAAGATGGCGGCCACGACTAAAAACAGCATGACCTGTTTTTGATCCTTGCCAAAAGTCATTTTGATTCGTTATTAAACATGGCTGCCGGTGGCCATCTTTGTTTACATAGAGTTATATAATAATATCGACTACTCCTCTGAAACAACTTGAAGGATTTTTATGGAACTTAACAGAAATGTTGCTCTTGATGTCTAGTTGATCCTAGCAAAATTTCAAGTCGGTTGTAGATGCAAGATGGCCACCATGGCTACAAATAGTTTTTTAAAAAACAAATTTGTAGTGACTACATCTTGAAAACTAGAAGTTATACTGATATGGGACTTTTTCTAAAATGATCAACATGACATGTTGTGGTTCTTGTTGAAATTTATTTTGATTCAACATTAAACATGGCTGCCAGCAGCCATTTTTGTTAACATATTTATATAGTAAAAAGTGGTAGCCTCTGAAACTAATTGACAGATTTTCATGAAACTTCACAGGAATGCTGATCTAGAAATCAAAACCTATTGGTAGAGTTTCAAGGTCATTGACCTCTTGTTTTGGTAAGGAACATGTAGAGAATATTGTCTCAGAATAATTATGGTAATTTTCGTAAATTTAATTTGTTTTAGAGGCCAAAATGCATGTTTTAAGAAAAAGAGGCTAACTGCCTTGTGTACTGAACTGTTCAAAAACATCTTTGTTTAGACTATTATTGTCCATCTAATTATTCTTAAAACATCATTAATATTTTCCTGTTTTGCTCTCTAGACAATCAGCATCAAAATCAGCGGACATTTTGTTTTTTTGTTCAGTATATTATATGAAAGCAGTGATAATATCTTCATCTGTGTTGTAAACCGCGGATCCCAGGACGGGGATTTGTGGAGGTTTTTTTCCGTTCGTGTATTGGGGCAGGTTGAGTTGTTGCAGTTGTAATGTTGTCATAAGTATGATAGACAAATATTAAAATTAACAAAATTTAATATGTTTCTTTGTTTTGTTATTATTGTTTTTCAATTTTTTTTTTTTTTTTGTTTGTCTATTTTTTTTAGGTATCTACATTATATGTTATGATGTCATCATTTTTGTGTGTGCATGTTTTATGTTTCTTAATTATTATTATTATTATTATTTGTGAGTTTGAGTAATTTGAAATCTAATGTATGAACAGGCCTGTGGACAGAAGCTGAATGGGAGGTGGCTGCATATACAAGGGAGTGTGAGGCTGGCTGCTGATATCTTATTCTCTTATTCATTATGTTTTAGCAATTTGCCAATAAGTATTGTAAATGTGTAAATAATAGAGGGCCACGTGGAAGATTGGTTTTGTAACTAAATGTGTATTACCCTCTGTAAATAAAGTCTATTATTATTATTATTAAATAACAAATCATACATCATCGTGTGTGGCTGACGGCCATATTGTTTATATAGCAACAGCTAAGCAATAGTGCGCTATTTTTTGTGCTGTTGCCTTTCGGCTAACAAAATACCAAGATTTTGAACATACTGAAACGACGATATATACACGAGGCGTGATTCCGAAGAATGACAGTATTGGCCGAGTTTTCAAGATTGATTCAACAGTTTGGAGGAAAAAATAGAATCAAAATCTGTGACAACATAAACACAAAAGGGTTGACAACAGTGATACTGCTGTGGAATGGTCAGTGGAAAAACGGCCTGTGGGAAATTACATCAGTTTCACCAAAGCTCTCTCTTATTCTTTTGTCATCTCAATTAAAAGGGACAGTATCAATTCATAATTTTGATAGAGCATCATCAAAAAAACTGATCAGTCAGTGACCAGAAATTATACATACCTATACATTCTTGTAGGTGATAATCTCGGTCTTTATCCTTGATGTTCAATCAAGTTTACTGTTAAAATTAAGGTATCTGCAGTGTGATTATTTTAAAACCTTACATATTTCACGCACTTTCATGCAAATTATATACTGAGCAACTCTTCTAACTAGACTTTTTATTTTGCAATATTTTTTTTATTTTAAGTCGTACACAGTTAAAATGTATTGCTCATACATTTGACCATTCACTCTGTATATGTGTAAAGAAAAAACGGGTCGATAGCTGTCACATTACCTCACACGAAATGCACGTGCGTTTTGTGAAAATTTGCTTTTTTGAATTGTCTCGTGCTAATTTTTTATTTTTATAATCGAAGTGTTATAGCCAAACGATATGCACACAATAAAAACAATATTTTAAAAATGCGAAGACTAAATATGGAAGAACGAGCGCGAGCAATAGCCATGGTCCAGGCTGGGATGTTTCACTATCAGGTATTGTAATTATTTGACTTACTTTTACGTACTGTTTGTGACTTTCGAATTGCCCGCTCGATTTGGAAAAAATGAAAGTGTGATTTTAAATTTCAATAAGTTTTGTTGAAATTACGGAATAAAATGTGAAACATGTTAATGTTGTTGTCTGTACAATTTCAGATAATTTCACTCACTAATAAAGATTATATACGTAGTCTAGTTAAAAGAGTTGCTCAGTATATGTATTGTTACGAATTACGAAACGAAAAGTTCGTAAAGTTAGAAATAATATTTAAATATTATTTCCACACAAATGAATGTTCATTGTAGATGATGTATATAGGGACGTAGTAAATATATATAAGTCTTTCACAAAGTTGATGACTTTTATTAAACGTTTCTAATAGTACTATTCCAAATAATATGTCAGAGAAAATAATCCAAATATCAAAGTTCTTTTAAGTAAGAATAATTGCTAAAATCTCTTATAGTTACACTTTAAAAGTCTCTCTCTCTCTCTATATAACTCTGCTAATTCTAAAGAAATGTACTTCAATAATTCCGACTGAAAACACTGACCAAGAATCCCCCACTGAAGAATATTAGCCCTTTATATACTCTTACATAAGCCAGCTAAGCCAACCAAGCCAACCAATGAACTAAATGACCGCTTTCAAGCCAGCAAGTAGGTCACACACCCATCATCCTAACACAAATGACATGAGCTTGCTGCATGGACAGCCAGCAAGTAGGTCGCACAACATCAGCCAATACACCAAATGACATCAGCTAACCAGCAAGTAGGTCGCACACCATCATCCTAACACTTAAATGACATGAGCTTGCTGCATGGACAGCCAACAAGTAGGTCGCACATCAGCCAATACACAAAATGACATCAGCTAGCCAGCAAGTAGGTCGCACACCCAAGCAAACGCACCAGATGACATCAAACTTGCTGGTGAACAGCCATTCATAACTTAATGCTAATCTAGCAGGACAATCCAAATACCTACATTATCTACCTCACTAAAATATATGCTTTACAGCCTCTACAAGGGATTAAATGAAGTCAGATAAGTATGTGGTTATATATGTGATCAAACTAAACTACTAAATTAAACCATATACATTTATATTTAAAACATGTGAGGTAATATAAGATTATCTAAAATCGTAACACTATCTTCAGGGCACGACATTAACTTTACGGACAGCTTGCCCATAGGGCAAGTTAACTCTGAAATTTACATGCCCATGCCAGTTTGTTGGTAGACCCAAAGTGTTTATTTTATAAGGATATACTGTTTGTACGCTATTTTTGCAAACAACATCATATCACTATTGTGTTAGAAAACAAAAATGCAAAAGAAATAAGGAATATCCAGTTGTTTATCAAATTCAAGTTTATTCTCGTATTTGTATAGCAAAATGTTCGTCAACAGACAATAGTCTTAACAATCCTGATCGATCAATCGTGTAATGGTGAATACTGTGTCTCGTTACCAAAATGGCGTGGAAACGCGGACGAAAATAAAGCATTATTCGACAAGTGAGTTTTGTCATATTATATATAGTCATTGTCACTCAGTTTTGAAGTTGCCCGACGGGATTGAGCCTTTAAGACTTTACCTGCCCGAATCAATGTTTTACTTGCCCAGGGCAAGTGGACAGTCCTTAATGTCAAGCCCTGATCTTTCAAAATCAAAACCTTTAAATTATCGTCTTTTTACTCTGCCAAAGATTTTTTTTACTATAGAACCTAAGGATAAAAACCGAGTAACACAAATTTATCACCTACGGAAAAGAAGATAAAATCTCAAAATCTCCGCAATGGAAAATGCTAAATTTGGTTCAATTTTAGTATTGGTCTATTATACTTGCGACAACATTACCATTGCTTTAACTCAACTTGCATTAGTTCACGAGTGGAAAAAACTTCCCAAATTCCCTTCCCGGGACTGCAGCCTGATACGGGAGCCGCTAAATGGTTAACCCCATACCTCCGAAATCAGAACGAGGCTACTTCCTCTTATTCTGCAAATTCTAATTAAGGAGGGGTGGGATTAATGTTGTAAGTATAATAGACCAATACTAAAATTGAACCAAATTTAGCATATTGGTCCATTGATAGTTTACGACAACATTACCATTGCGACTTTAACAAAATTAAAATGGGGTGGAAATAAGTAGCCTGTTATGATAGGTAGAATGTATCAAGGGAATTTGAACAAACTGAAACAACAAGCAAAGGGGAATGATCAAACCTGCTATAATTGCAAGAAATTAGAGCAGATTAGAACCTGCAGAAACAACTAACTAACACTCACCAATATATAGGGGTCCTGCTTGGTTCACAATACACAAATTGATGGAGACTCCATGACATCTCCCGAAGAGGTGAAAATAACATGGTGAATGTGGCACGTGCAGTCCTATTCACAAGTACATGTAGAAGGAGTCTCTACTACACCCGTAGCCAAGTCGAAGGTATAAATGTCAAATATGGTACAGTAAACCGTCAGTCTGTCAAGAAGGTCCAGGGCAATTAAGCCCAGCACCATTGAATAATCGACAATATCAAACATATCTATCAGAAGAATATGTTTTTATTAATTCGATTGTTAACAGAAAACCAGTATCAATAAATCCCAATTAGATACTTACATAACAGTTTAAGTTTCATATAATTAACTGTATAGGTAATAAACTATAAACACAAAGTAACATTTAACTGTGTGCGAATAGGTAAAACAAACAACATGCATATGGGAAAAGTAACCAGCCATAACAGTAACCATAGGTAAGGCTGGTACATGCAAAACATGCATATGTTATAAAAGTTTGGTTCAAAACCCCGAACGTTAGTGACTTGTAGACAACCTAGTCATCTGACTGGTCGGGTAGCGAAGCTCCGATGACTGACTGGGCAGCAACCAAAGGACCCAGAGAAGCCAATTCGTTATTGAGCTGGGAACAGTCCCTTAGGTAGAACCTAACAAAGGAGTTGTCCGAATTCCAGTAGCACGCTTTAAGAATGCGATCTAAAGGAATTGAATTAGACCATGCTAAGGATGAAGACAGAGCTCTGACTTCATGTGCTGTAGGGTTTGACCCTGGTAGATCGGTCTTATGCACATTATAGGCCACTTTAATGGTTTCCACAATCCACCTAGAAATGGACGCTAAAGAAATTTCTTTAGTAGCGTGCAGAAAATGTGGCAGAGCCCTAACCTAACAGAGGCAGGCAGAATTGGTATTACCTGATGGGGGTAGAGCCGGAATAACCAGTGGTAAGCTAGGAACCGAAGGTCGCTGGTTCTTGGCCAAAAACCCTGGAAAGAAATGTAGGGTAACTGAAGACCCGTCTGCAGCAAAGGCAATAGATTCTTCAGTCCCCAGTAAGGCATGGATCTCACTCCGTCTACGGCCCGAGGCTAGGGCTAGAAGAAAAGTAGCCTTGAGGGTAAGCTCCTTCCTACCACAGGCAACAAGAGGTTCGAAAGGAGGACCTGCGATAGTCTTGAGAACCAACAGAAGATCCCATTTGGGAGCAACATGGGCAACTGCTGGGCTCTCTAACTCTATGCTTTTAATAATATTGGAGAGAAGAGGACTATCCGAGAAATCATGCCCCGTAATTTCCTTGAGCGTGATAGAAATAGCGGAGCGATAACCTTTAACCGAAGAAGGGGAAAGAGATTTGTCTTCAAACAAAGAGACGAGGAAGTCTGAGAGTGAAGTCAAAGAAGGATGGAGTGGATCCAATGACCTTGAGACACACCAATCCGTCCAGAACTTCCACCGATATTCATAGAGGGAATTAGTGGTACAGACTTCTAGAGGTACAGACTCGATGGGCAACTCTTTCAGAAAAACCTGTCGCCTGCAGATGTCGTTTGATAAGAGACAGGCGTGAAGGTTGAATACTTCCGGTCTGGGATGAAGTAGTCGTGATAGGGGTTGACACAAGAGATCTAACCTGGGGGCTAGCTTCAGGGGAGGAGCCACCAGGAGAGATAGGAGAGTTGGAAACCATGGATGGCCCGACCAAAGTGGGGCTATCAAGATGACAAGACAAGCTTCTCGCTGGATCTTCAGAAGTACCCGGGACAGCAGAGGAGGTGGAGGGAATGCATAGGCGAACAGGTCCCGCCACGGTATAGCAAGGGCGTCCACTGCCCATGCCAAGGGGTCTGGTACTGGGGAGACGAAAATCGGAAGTTGGTTGTTCAACCAGGTTGCGAACAGGTCCACATGCGGGGTGTCCCAAAGACGAAAGACTTGGGACAACGTTGGAGAGTGCAGTCTCCACTTCGTCTGAATGACCTGATTCCTCCGGGATAGGGAATCCGCCAAGACATTCAGTTTCCCTGGGATAAACCGTGCTCTCAGGAAGATTCCTTCTTGGAAACACCACTTGAGGATTTCTGTTGCTAAATCTGAGAGCTTCCTGGAATGAGATCCCCCTTCCTTGTTGAGGTACGCCGCAACTGTAGTGTTGTCTGTGGCCAACAAGACCGAATGGCTTTGTATCTCTTTTAAGAAAGCCTGAAGTGCCAAGAAGACTGCCTTTAGTTCCAAAAGATTGATATGGGAGGTCTTTTCGGAGAGGGTCCAGAAACCCGAGGCCTGAAGATCTCCCAAATGGGCCCCCCAGCCCAGAAGGCTGGCGTCCGTGTACAGGTGTAAATCTGGGTCTGGAGGGTGAAGGGGAACCCTTTCCATAAGAAAAGCCGAATCTAACCACTGGAGAGTTGCTGATTTGAACCAAGGGCCTAGCTGGATTTGACATTCCCAAGATTGGGTAGCCTGATCCCACCTGTCTTTTAATGCCCACTGTAACGGGCGTTTGTGAGTCCTGCCCTGAGGAAGGAGCTTGGACATAGATTCCATTTGACCCAAAAGGGAATGGATTTCTCGTGCTGAAGTCGAGGTTTGCAACAAGAGGGCCCCGAGGGACTCCTGTAAGTGATGGATTCTGTCCAAAGATGGGCCTACCAGAGCTTCTAGTAGAGAAAGACGAGCTCCCAGGAAATTGAAGGCCTGACAAGGGATTAGTTCCGACTTGTCCCAGTTTGGAATAAAACCTAGACCTAGAATTACTGAAAGTAGACGCTTTGAGTGAGAAAGAGCCATATCTCTGGAGCTGGCTGGTTGAAGTCAATCGTAAGTGTGTAAACGAATACCCATGCGATGAACGTGGGCATAAACCACCTTGATCAAATGAGTGAAAACATAAGGGGCTGGAGCTAGTCCGAATGGTAGTGCTCGGAACTGATAGGTTGTCCCCTGCCAGACAAACCGAAGGTATTTCCTTGAAAAAGGATGGACGGGGACATGAAAATATGCATCTTTCAGGTCCAGGGAGGTTACCCAGTCTCCCTGCTGTAGTTCCAGCCGAATGGAATCTAGAGTTTCCATTTTGAAATGTGGAGTGACGATAAACCTGTTCAGAATTGAAAGATCTATGATGGTTCTCCAAGAACCCGAAGGTTTGGCCACTACAAAGAGGCGGCTGTAAAAGCCCTTTCTTGAATGGGAGGGAAGCACTGCTTCCTATGCCTGTAACCGCAAGAGGTTTTGGATTTCCTGATCCAAGACCAGAAACTTCTCTGAATTTCGAGGAGGACCGAATCTGGCTTGAGGACAACGTGTGAGAGGAGGTTGAACATGAAACGGAATAAGATACCCGCCCCGGACCACTGAGAGTGTCCAAGGATCTGCTATATTTTCCCAGGCTTGACTGAAGGCAGAAAGTCTGCCGCCTGTAGGTATTTTCGGTTTTGGAATCCTCAAGTCTAGAGGAGGACCCGAACCGGAAGGAGCCTGTGGAAAACCGGAGCGGGCAGCCCTATGGGGCAGGGAAGCGAGAACCTCTGCCTCTACCCCTACCCCTACCTCGACCCCCAGAATGGTACTTATCCTGTCGCTTTGGGGGACAAACTGACCTGGTTTGGCCAATAAAAGAAGAAGACTGTGGAACAAAGGGTGCAGGAGCTACTATCGGGGCCCTGCTAACCGTAGCTTGAGGGGTCGTAAACCTGTGAGGGGGTCTAGGAGGTCGAACAAGAAAGTGCTATCTTCTGGAAAGAAGAATGCTTAACCTCTTCCCTGTAATGGGATAGCACATCTGGGAAGGAGGGACCAAAAAGAGTAGGGGAACTAATAGGTTCCACCCTAAGGCTTGCAGACAGTTGTGGATTAAGAACAGAGAGGTTCAAAATCGAATCTCTCCTGACCAGACTGAAAGCCTCGGACATTCGAAGAAACAAACCCATATTGTCGATGTTAGCTTTCACCGTGGAAAGAATATAACGTTGGAGCTCGAGAAGAGCCTCAGGAGAAGGAGAAGGATCCTTCAGAATTGAGAGGATGCCGCACAGAAACAAGTCGGTATTGGACGAAATCTGGACCCCCATACATGCCAAACGATCTAAAGAAACAACATCTACCAAAGAGATGGTAGCCGCCGAAGGCAAGCTAGTCTTAGGTCGAAGAACACCCTGAACCGAAGAATCTACCAATGGAGGTTCCAAAGGGAGAACAGGAGCTTGAGGCACATACATTGCACGCAAGTTACTGCACTGCTTTTTACCTGTCAGAAGCTTATTAGAAGGGCCCTAGGAAACTGAGGAAGTGGAGACCCTTGAACTGTTTCCGATCCCCTCACCTCAGCCAAAAGAGAGGAAAGAAGAGAGGCAACCTGCCTTCTCTGGGGTAACGCAAGGTCAGGCTTAGAAGAGTCAGCCTGTACATCGAAGTAGTCCATGGCCGAAGCACCAGCAGAGGAACTGACAGGAGCAACGACCGGAGGGCAAACTGAGGGTCCCAACCTATCTCTAAGAAGGGTAATCATATCAGAGAAGGAAGGGCAAACCGCACCTTGAGAAGGTTCTTCCTGTAACACTCTGAGTGGGTAAGGGAGGTTGACCAGATTGGAACAAGCCTGTGGTGGGATCCAACAGAAACCCCGAAAAAACGTCCTCTTGAGGTTGAGGGGGGAGAACATCCGAAGGAGTAGAATTCCTACGGGAACCGTTAGAAGGTGACATGCTGTGAGCGTGATCAGTTCTATGGCGAGAAGAGCTAGAACGTCTAGCGCGCTTAGAACCATCTCTAGAAGGGGACCTAGAATGGTGCCTGGACCTCTTAGAATGAGAGAGCCGGGAAGCCAAGCTCAGAAGAGACCTGAGATTGGTTAGCTCCCGGGAAGACAAGTAATGACGATGCTCATGACGTCTATGAGATCTACTCCTAGAACTACGTTTACGCCGGGAGTGGGACCTACCCCTATGACAAAGAGGGGAATTGGAAAACCCCGAAAATTCAGAAATATTTGAAGAATTACCTGAATAATCCCGGTTACTCTTGTGCCTGGACTCTCCGGAAGGTGACCTAGATGAGTTTGAGTCTGAGCTGTTCTGAGGGCCTTCCTCATACCCCTTAGGGAGAGAGTCTCTGCCACCACCGTGGGACCCCCCAGTACCTGCCAGCATCTTACTGGAAACAGGAGTGGAAGGGGAACCAGGCAGTTTCCGTCTGGGTTGGGGTTTATCCTGGGCGTAAGGGGTACTCATTACTCATTTCCCCCTTCGAGCAGGACTCCCCACCCAGCGGTGGCGTGGTCACATGCGACATGTGCGCTAAAATAGAAAAAAGTACAACAGCGAGTGCTAAACGCACGAACTATTAATATAGAAAAGGTGTATAACGATAACGAAATACAAAAATAAAATCAACAAAACACAAAACCCGTGAAAAAACACAAAATTGAGCCACCTGATCCTTTCAGATTCAGACCGAGTGGAATAAGAGGAAGTAGCCTCGTTCTGATTTCGGAGATATGGGGTTAACCATTTAGCGGCTCCCGTATCGGGCCACAGTCCAGGGAAGGGAATTTGGGAAGTTTTTTCCACTCGTGAACTAATGCAAGTTGAGTTAAAGCAATGGTAATGTTGTCGTAAGCTATCAATGGACCAATATGGTGAATAAGGAAAATCCCCACTTAGGCTATCCTAGAACAGTGTTATCTCTTGTCATTTTGGATTGATAAACTTAGCCCTTAACCCGCTAAGCACAACTATAATAGCTTTTGCATCCATTCTAAACCCAGGTCAGCTGATCAGGCAATGTATGGATGCTGATCAGTCATTTCCCCCAAACACCCCTTTGTCACATAAATGGAAGGTCTTAATTCAAAGAAGAACAGACCATTATATATATGTAGTGGGTTAAGTGTTAACACTCTAGGAAGCATTAATAGGCAGTATTTGTAAAGCACAAAGCTGATCATGTATATATGAACACAAAGCCTATGAAGTCGCACAGTAAGTACTCAATGACTTGGCAGAAGCCAAAGCAACAAAAGAACAAACCGTTGATGGCACAACAAGACAAAATTGAATACAAACGTTAAATTAAAAATTTAGGTAGAAGTCTTGATAGGTCCATAAAGAAGTAACATTGTTTGATGAAATGAGTTTGAAAACAGGATTGCAGTGAGCTTCTAGCAAGTTTTGGGTACTTTCACAAACAACTTTCATAAAACCAACATTTAATAGAAGCAAGGTTTGTGATCCTAAATTGTAACAGTAACAAACCTGTGGCCTACTTCTTCTCTACTCATGAATCACAGTAACATTTATACAGCTAGGGATACCCTTTATCTTTTGATTGCAATAAACAACATGCAAATAAAACCCAACATAAGCGACTGTTCAATTACTTGTTTTTGGCATGGCTATATGTAGGTCCTATGATTTATGAATGAAATAAAAAATATTTTGCAGAGTTCTGTGAATTATTTTATCTATGCCGTAACAATTATCAACAGTAAAATACTTTTGCGATACATATTCGCTTGTGGAATATAATTAAGTGCAATAAGTAAAGTTAATTACTTTAAATAATTTATGAAACACGATGATTCTGATCTTTGAGTAACGCACATCTACCTACTTCCGGTTTCAAGGTATCATTATAATGGCAATAAAAAAGCCATTTTACCCAGAAAAGGTCAATATTCTGACAGTTTATATTACTAACACAACTAGAAACAGCACTCGCATGATATTTTTGCATGATACGCTCTAAAATGTGTCTAAAACAAATAAACACTATATATTCACTATACAGAGTTAGTGTTGAGACACCCCGAACTCAAAATCTCGCGAAAAACGAGAGCGAGATTTGATAATGGCAAAATCGAGAATTATGATGTCAAATGTGGTATTTTGTTCATTTAAAGTTGTTCTTTGTTTCTGTGTGTGTTTGTGGTTGATTGTCGTCCGTTAATGCTACTTTTCCTGTTCGATTTTTATATCAATATTTCTACTGTACTCATGAATCACGGTAACATTTATACAGCTAGGGGTACAATAACTAACCTGTAGTCTACTTCTACTCTACTCATGAATCACAGTAACATTTATACAGCTATGGGTACAGTAACTAACCTGTAGTCTACTTCTATTCTACTCATGAATCACAGTAACAATTATACAGCTAGGGGTACAGTAACTAACCCGAAGTCTACTTCTACTCTAATCGTGTGTGTGTGTGTAGTTCTGAGGTTTAAAGACCGTCCGCCAACTAACACGACAAGTTTCCCTGCCGCGATGGGCACAATAGAGTCTGGTCTGTTCTAGATGAGTGTGTAGGTTGATCTGGTGCTGCTGTGTAGTGTAGTCGTTTCTCTTGTAGATGTGTAGTGTTGTGTCGCTGCTGCTCTGTGTAGTTGTTGCTGTGGCGGTGAAGTGGTGGTCTGGTGGTCAAGGTGGCCTGCATCCGCTAAGGTGGTTGATCTACATCCGCTAGTGTGGTGTCCTACAGCCGCTAGTGGTCGGGGGTCCTTGTGTTTGGGGCCACACCCGTCACATTATGGCCCCTGCGCTGCAAACATCATCTGGATAGCTGTGTTGAGTCTCTACCCCTCTTCAGTTCGTTGACTACGGTCGAATGTAGGCCTCGGCGTCGATCCCTAACTATTACTGACTAGTTACTGCTACGTTGATACTTCTACTCTGTGTTGGTGAATCTCGGCTCCGGCCCGCGGACTTCTGTCTTCCAACATCCAAGCGGGTTCACTGCTATCTGATCAAATGATGATTGCCTTGACGGGGGCGCAGGGGACATCTTCACTATCAGTCAAGTGACACTCAGGCTCCTGAACCGAGACAAACCAGTTCAGAAGTACCAGTTGTTGGTCACTATACGCTAATATAGTGCTTCACACCACCAGTAATGTTGTATAGGGCTGGCAAGGCGACCCCTTTACAAACACCATGAGTGTCACCAGTGCCCTCTCCGCGACGTGCACACTGTGAAAAACAGGAGAAGCTTCTACTCTAATCATGAATCATAGTTACTTTTATACAGCTAGGGCTACAGTAACTAACCTGTAGACTACTTCTACTGTACTCAAGAAACATAGTAACAATTATACAGCTCAGGGGTACAGTAACTAACCTGTAGACTCAGTGTTCTCCTCAGGCTATTAAGGCATGTCACACAAAACATGCCTTCAGAGCCAAAATGCTTTTGCAACATGCCTTAATTTCAAAAAGACATGTAACACATGTTAATTATTTCATTTTTGTGTGGCTTAAATTATTAGTAAAAAACAATATTTGGAATCACTAGCCTATTTCTTATATAAAGCAAGTGTCTCTCTAACAAACTACCAATACATATAGGGGTCAGGAATAAGGATACATCTGAAGCATATTTTCTATGATAAAAGTGACATGCCTTGACAAATTCCTGGGGAGATTAATACTGATGTTTTCTTTCATTTCATTCAGCCAAACATAAATTATTTATTAATCATTATTGCAATAATTTACATGCCTATTATTTATGACATAAATAACAAATAAACACATTATAGGTAGCGATATGCACAGACATAGCGTATAATTTGACTTCGTTTCTTCAAATCATCACAAATCAATCAACAACATATATGCAATAAATTCATACCAAGAGTGAAAACTCTTAAATTCATGAAAGCATTTTGAACGGTTTCTATCAATAAACATAAACACAATTTAATCCAGTGATGGTTCCAAAAGAAAAACACAACCACTTATTGATGTGTGGCTTTTCCCTGTCATTATAACAGATTAACCCATTTCATTCTGCAGGCAAATCTGATAAGTACTCCTGTAAATCTGAACAGTTTTGTGGTTTCTGCTGCTGCAGCAAATTACATTTCGGTGATGTTAGTAAAATGTGGTTTACTTTGTCAATTTTGAAAATAAATTTACAAAACTATATATCATTATGTAGGTATTTAAATTCCCTACACAGTGAAATAATTTTAAAAGCCATATTTATGCAAAACTAATTTAATGAACATAAACATCATACGTGAGCATGCGATTCGGGTCAGAATGTTGTCCTACCTTATTTTCACCCAAGTTTTCTGTAAGATATATTCACCTTTTCTCTGATAACCAAGTGTGTAGATTGTAGAGAATTTTAAGTAATTTCTAGTGCTGAAAGAATCTTTAAAATCCATAGAGAACTTCAAAAGTTATACTGATTTTTATAAATTTGGTCGAATCCTATGCGTATCGAAGTCTCGGTGACCAACCGTTCCCAAAGATCATCTTCCCACTCATACTGAAGGAATAATGGGTTTTTTGCTTCTTCAGGGTGCTGGAAAAAGCACCCCATGGTCTAAATATTGTCTGAGATGGCATGGATGGAAGATTATCCGGACACATTCCTCCTGAAACCAAACATTTTCATCATTACCATAGTCATCCAAGTCAAAATCGGCAAAAAAAAAGTTGAAGTTCATTCGGTCTAAATTCATTTGTTGTTTACAGTTTCCTCTCGCTAAAAGTTGTCCAAAACATCGTCTTCTTCATCCATAAACTATAATTCGTCATGAAATCCCACATAAATGTATCTCCCTTCACTCGGTACATAAAATCTATCATCCATATTTACCGATTCACTCGAAAAATCTAGGAAATACACGCAAAAAATAGCCGAAAAACATTTATTTTTTCACTTCCTGAAGTGTTTAAAATTCCCAAACAATTTTATATTTACTGCGCATGCTCACTCTGCCTTCTATCTGAAGAGTACCCACAAAGTAATGACGTTTTATACGGGGTTTCCACATGGAAAACAACGACATGTCAACAACAGTCAAAACTACTCGTGGACGGGTATCCCGAATGAAATGGGTAAATACGCACGCACGCGTATCCCGGATGAAATGGGTTAATGGAAAAAAGAGAGTTTTGAGAAACTTCAAAACTCTTCATTGTCCGGAACACATCACTGTAGATTACGTACGCACTCGCATTGAATACACCATTCTCAAAGTGAAACAAACTGCAAAATACAAAAATACATATCAGCATCTAATTGTACACTCTTAATACATATTATCATCATAAAGGGTGGGTGGGAGGGAAAACGTTGTAAACTGCAACACGCTACTTTGCCTGTCATATCTCGAATGATTGAACGCAGTTCAATTTCAGTATATGTACACTGTGTACTCACTTTGCACGTGCATAAGTGAGATACACAACTATTTTTACCAGGTAAAACAGGTAAAAACTAAGCGGAACCAGATAATATACTTAAAGCTATATTATCTTTATATACGTGATTTTGTGATCTAAAATCACGTATAAAAAATTATAACCATAAACAATAATAAATATATTTATGTTTTCTTTCATCTCATTCAGCCAAACATAAATTATTTATTAATCATTATTGCAATAATTTATATGCCTATTATTTATGACATACATAACAAATAAACACAGTATAGGTAGCGATATGCACAGACATAGAGTATAATTCGACCAGAAAAATTTCGGGAAATGATAGTATATTTATAAATCAAATTCCTAAATGCAACGTTACTTCTCTCTTGATTTCATCGTTTTCCCTTACATACTCATCCTTAGCATTTTCTGATTTCCAACGACCATGTTTTTTAAACAATCTATAACTTAACCCTTGACAAGCTGCTCCGGATCGAAGACTATGTAATCCAAATTTGGATTTATCTAAGCCAATTAACTCGAGCTTTTCTAACAAAATTTCCCTAACTCTAGTATAAGAAATATGTGCACCTTTTCTCAGTATATATGTTTTTATCACGAAAACATACAGATATCACCATTCATCCTTTTATCCAATACAAATTACACTGATCAAGATTGCTTAAAATTGCTAAAAATAGATTTCATTCGTACACATATGTATGATTTTGTTCGAAACCAGACCGGGAATCTATTGAATTTTGATTGTGCTTCTTTTGTTCAATGGCACAATATTTTAGTGAAACTAACAATCTTATTGTGTGATGTCAATGTCGATCTGTGCTATTAAACATCATTGCAAGGAACCCGTGCACCACCGACACTGTATCCCTTGAAGCTCGCTAAAAGTTGTCCAAAACATCGTCTTCTTCATCCATAAACTATAATTCGTCATGAAATCCCACATAAATGTATCTCCCTTCACTCGGTACATAAAATCTATCATCCATATTTACCGATTCACTCGAAAAATCTAGGAAATACACGCAAAAAATAGCCGAAAAACATTTATTTTTTCACTTCCTGAAGTGTTTAAAATTCCCAAACAATTTTATATTTACTGCGCATGCTCACTCTGCCTTCTATCTGAAGAGTACCCACAAAGTAATGACGTTTTATACGGGGTTTCCACATGGAAAACAACGACATGTCAACAACAGTCAAAACTACTCGTGGACGGGTATCCCGAATGAAATGGGTAAATACGCACGCACGCGTATCCCGGATGAAATGGGTTAATGGAAAAAAGAGAGTTTTGAGAAACTTCAAAACTCTTCATTGTCCGGAACACATCACTGTAGATTACGTACGCACTCGCATTGAATACACCATTCTCAAAGTGAAACAAACTGCAAAATACAAAAATACATATCAGCATCTAATTGTACACTCTTAATACATATTATCATCATAAAGGGTGGGTGGGAGGGAAAACGTTGTAAACTGCAACACGCTACTTTGCCTGTCATATCTCGAATGATTGAACGCAGTTCAATTTCAGTATATGTACACTGTGTACTCACTTTGCACGTGCATAAGTGAGATACACAACTATTTTTACCAGGTAAAACAGGTAAAAACTAAGCGGAACCAGATAATATACTTAAAGCTATATTATCTTTATATACGTGATTTTGTGATCTAAAATCACGTATAAAAAATTATAACCATAAACAATAATAAATATATTTATGTTTTCTTTCATCTCATTCAGCCAAACATAAATTATTTATTAATCATTATTGCAATAATTTATATGCCTATTATTTATGACATACATAACAAATAAACACAGTATAGGTAGCGATATGCACAGACATAGAGTATAATTCGACCAGAAAAATTTCGGGAAATGATAGTATATTTATAAATCAAATTCCTAAATGCAACGTTACTTCTCTCTTGATTTCATCGTTTTCCCTTACATACTCATCCTTAGCATTTTCTGATTTCCAACGACCATGTTTTTTAAACAATCTATAACTTAACCCTTGACAAGCTGCTCCGGATCGAAGACTATGTAATCCAAATTTGGATTTATCTAAGCCAATTAACTCGAGCTTTTCTAACAAAATTTCCCTAACTCTAGTATAAGAAATATGTGCACCTTTTCTCAGTATATATGTTTTTATCACGAAAACATACAGATATCACCATTCATCCTTTTATCCAATACAAATTACACTGATCAAGATTGCTTAAAATTGCTAAAAATAGATTTCATTCGTACACATATGTATGATTTTGTTCGAAACCAGACCGGGAATCTATTGAATTTTGATTGTGCTTCTTTTGTTCAATGGCACAATATTTTAGTGAAACTAACAATCTTATTGTGTGATGTCAATGTCGATCTGTGCTATTAAACATCATTGCAAGGAACCCGTGCACCACCGACACTGTATCCCTTGAAGCTCGCTAAAAGTTGTCCAAAACATCGTCTTCTTCATCCATAAACTATAATTCGTCATGAAATCCCACATAAATGTATCTCCCTTCACTCGGTACATAAAATCTATCATCCATATTTACCGATTCACTCGAAAAATCTAGGAAATACACGCAAAAAATAGCCGAAAAACATTTATTTTTTCACTTCCTGAAGTGTTTAAAATTCCCAAACAATTTTATATTTACTGCGCATGCTCACTCTGCCTTCTATCTGAAGAGTACCCACAAAGTAATGACGTTTTATACGGGGTTTCCACATGGAAAACAACGACATGTCAACAACAGTCAAAACTACTCGTGGACGGGTATCCCGAATGAAATGGGTAAATACGCACGCACGCGTATCCCGGATGAAATGGGTTAATGGAAAAAAGAGAGTTTTGAGAAACTTCAAAACTCTTCATTGTCCGGAACACATCACTGTAGATTACGTACGCACTCGCATTGAATACACCATTCTCAAAGTGAAACAAACTGCAAAATACAAAAATACATATCAGCATCTAATTGTACACTCTTAATACATATTATCATCATTAAGGGTGGGTGGGAGGGAAAACGTTGTAAACTGCAACACGCTACTTTGCCTGTCATATCTCGAATGATTGAACGCAGTTCAATTTCAGTATATGTACACTGTGTACTCACTTTGCACGTGCATAAGTGAGATACACAACTATTTTTACCAGGTAAAACAGGTAAAAACTAAGCGGAACCAGATAATATACTTAAAGCTATATTATCTTTATATACGTGATTTTGTGATCTAAAATCACGTATAAAAAATTATAACCATAAACAATAATAAATATATTTATGTTTTCTTTCATCTCATTCAGCCAAACATAAATTATTTATTAATCATTATTGCAATAATTTATATGCCTATTATTTATGACATACATAACAAATAAACACAGTATAGGTAGCGATATGCACAGACATAGAGTATAATTCGACCAGAAAAATTTCGGGAAATGATAGTATATTTATAAATCAAATTCCTAAATGCAACGTTACTTCTCTCTTGATTTCATCGTTTTCCCTTACATACTCATCCTTAGCATTTTCTGATTTCCAACGACCATGTTTTTTAAACAATCTATAACTTAACCCTTGACAAGCTGCTCCGGATCGAAGACTATGTAATCCAAATTTGGATTTATCTAAGCCAATTAACTCGAGCTTTTCTAACAAAATTTCCCTAACTCTAGTATAAGAAATATGTGCACCTTTTCTCAGTATATATGTTTTTATCACGAAAACATACAGATATCACCATTCATCCTTTTATCCAATACAAATTACACTGATCAAGATTGCTTAAAATTGCTAAAAATAGATTTCATTCGTACACATATGTATGATTTTGTTCGAAACCAGACCGGGAATCTATTGAATTTTGATTGTGCTTCTTTTGTTCAATGGCACAATATTTTAGTGAAACTAACAATCTTATTGTGTGACGTCAATGTCGATCTGTGCTATTAAACATCATTGCAAGGAACCCGTGCACCACCGACACTGTATCCCTTGAAGCACGCGAACGATTTATTAACTTACATATAATTTCTATCACAGCGGTCAACAAAAAGCATTATCACAATACAACACTGGCCTTCGTGCAGCACAGAAACATGTTCTGTTTAGCACCATTAGCACCTACATCGACAGTAAAGTTATCCGTCAACATAAACCCTATGTTCTTAGATCAACATTCCTTTCGTTAGACATTAGTCAATTGTTTACAAAAACAACTAGCCATCCGCATCTATTCTCGCTAGGTCTACTGTAAGGTATACCTTACATTCTAATACATATTCGTGCACCACGGTAACTGCGAGGCATGCAGCATGCAACTGGTTAAAACATATATACATTATATATATATCTTCGAAAGGAGCATACTGCTACAACTCTTCAAATAGCACCTTCTCATATAAGGATCTGCCTCTCCCCCTGGTCGATTTTATTTCATCGATCACACCTGCAGTGTTCTGTACATGCCGCAATAAGTAGCATCCGTTACTTTATGGGATTTTAAAGGCGAATTGCCAGCACTTGACTATTGAATTTCTCTGTGCCGAAAATACATTTTTTGCATTTACCATGTACAAAAAGAAAATTGCCCTCTTTTAAGTTCTAGCACATCTATTACAAATGTTCTTTTGATATAATCTTTATCGAATATAATAGGCCAGAAAGCGGCGCTCGGCCATTTTGGAACTATTAGTGTCCCGTGACTGTTACATGCCAACAGATGCGAGATTGTTCTATTTACTAGACAAATCGGTGGTACTAACCAGTTATTTACTTTCCCCCAATTCTGTGTGAAAGCATATACAGCTTCGCATCCAAAATCATAAAATTTTGAATTAAATCGAGTAGTTTTCTTGTTTTCTGAATTAGCGAACTTGGCCCCCATAAACAATTCATGAATTCAAAAAACTCACATGTAACTTCCCAGTCGTCAGAATCAACATATTTGCCAATTTTGTCCGCTATTGTATTTTGTTCCCTAGGAACCCACTGAATATTAAGACTGATATTCCATTTAAGACATAATTTGAAAATATCTAACGATTCAATCTGTAATTCAGCTTTAGTGCTACCGGCTGTTACAACCCTGACACAGTTTTGTGAGTCGGAAAACCATTTCACAGATTTGTTTTCCAGGATAGCTCCGTACGCATTTAAAGCTAAATGTATTGCCCTTATTTCTCTAAAAGTGGAACTTTTTTAAATCTCTGTAATTGACCATTCTTTATGAAAAATCATATTTTCAATTTCTACTATAAATGCCCCACACCCGGACTGACTGGCATCTGAAAATATCAATATTTGTGTGCAACAGTATGGCTTAAGATATCTGCAATTTACCATATTAACATTACTCTTCCAGAAGTTTAATTCTGTAATACAAGGGTCGTCACTTCGGATAAAAAATCTGTTATCCCAATTCTGTCTACTTTCGATTTTGACATAAAGATATCGGGTCATAAGATGTGCAATATTCCCTATAACTGGCATCATAGATATAATTTTTCCAGCACATTTGGCTAAACTTCTTGCACTAGTCTGAGGCAAATCTTTAAACAGGTCTTGTAGTGTGAGTTTGAAATCTTTTATTCTTCTATCTGGGATTGTTAGGCTAAATGCTAAACTATTCCAGATAAGACCTGTCCATTCCAAGTTTTGCGTTGGAATCCAAATTGATTTTTCAGTATTAATAATAAAACCTGCCCTAACCAAACTATCCCTCACAAAATTAGAATCCTTTAAAGTTGTATCATACATTTTATTTGTTCCCCATCCATCATCTAAGAACATCACCACTTTAACTGAATTGCTTCTCCAGTACATAACCCATTTCATTCTGAAACCCTATCAGATAATAAGTCCTGAATATCTGAACATCTTCAGAATTATGCTACAGCAACAAATTCAAATTGGTATAGTTACATTTTAGTAATTTACCAAGTAAGAATTAACATAAACATCACAAAACTATATATCATTGTGTAGATATTTGAAATACCTACACATTGATATAAATAAAAAGGCAGAAATCATGTAAAAAAAGTTTCTTTTTAATTATAAACTTTGGGGAAGCGTGCAAATCGGTACATAAAAAAGTCATACCTGGACTTCAAGGTATGTTTTCTGTGGTAAATATCCATTTTATCTCTAATAATCCAGTGTATATATTGCAGAGAATTTTAAAGCACTTCATCTCACACCAAAAATCATCAAAATCCATTGAGTAGTTCAAAAGTTACAACTATTTTGGGGCAAAGGGAGGAGCCGATTCCATGTTCGTTCCTGGTCTGCATACCGGTTGGTTTCTGTAACCATGTGTTTTCACAGCTCATCACCCCAAATAAAATCAAAAAATTATGGGGTTGGTATTCCTGTGGATGCTGTACTGTAGCACCCTCAACTCCAATAAATGGGTCAGGATTTCTTGGAATAAAGTTGTCCGTAACCCAGTCGGCATGAAACCCTTCGAAATATGAGTCCGATTTCGAATCCGAGGCGAAAAAACCTTGAAGGCGCGGACTCCCGGTCGCCGACCAACAGCAGGTCTTTCCCTGTACATTCAGTGCGTTCTCGTTGTCTAAACTTTCATTTTCGAAGTCTTCAGAACTAAAATCGGAGGTATTTCAGACATCATGTCACTGTAACCTTCACTTGATACATCGTCAATGTTCGCCATTTTGAAAAATTCCCCGAAAAAATCACAAAAAAAGAGCTCAAAATCACTTTTTTGAAAGAATTTTTTTACTTTGAAAAATGCGGAAGTAAACAGAAATCAGTGCGCATGCGTTATTGAATTTGTTATTTCTGGGCACATAGTCAAATGACGTTTTTCACACGTTTCTATGGAGCACATGTGTACGCACTGATGAATTGGTATCCCGAATAGAAAGGGAAGTTACTGATGGATCGGTATCCCGAATGAAATGGGTTAACCATTTCCCTCATAACCTTCGTGAAGATAAACGGACTTGAACTTAACCCAAAAGGTAGGACGGTGAAGCAGTAAAATCTTCCCTCTACAGAAAATCCTAGAAACGTTTGATGTGCAGGAAGTAACATCTATGTGATGGTACCCTTTAGACAAGTCCCATTTAAAACTGAATGAATCTTTTTCGAAGTATTCTAGTGCAAATTTTCCGGTCTTCAAATGATATTTTTTCCTTCCAAACATATTTATTTGGCTTTCTAAGATCTAAGATCTACCTCTTTTTCCCTTCTTTATTGATTAACAATATAGGGTCTAAATACAGATTCTAAATTTTGCATGGCCGATTTGCTATTTTTGGAAATTGATTCCGGTGGCATTTCCAAGAACGGAATTTTATATCCTTCTCTTAAAATGTTCAAAATTTTACTATTTGTCCCAGTATCAGACCAAAATTGTATGTTTTCTTTTAACCTTCCTTTAACATTTAAATCGTTCATATTTTTATTAATGCCAAATTCTTTTTCTTGAATATGAATATGTCTCGGGCGGAAATTCACATGAATGTGAAAAAGTATTAATAAAATACTTATCATGTATATGTCCTGCTGAATCCTGGTCCCAAGCTGGGATGTTCTCTCTTGAACTGCTGGCGCTGTTAGTTTGTTTGGGGTAGTATTTAGGACACTCGTGTAGATAATGTCCCCTGATGCCACACGCATGACAGATTTCTTGGTAACGTGTTGAACGTGGTCCACGAAAAGCAAAGTTCCCTCCCTTGTCTCCCTGTGTTGTAAGGCCTCTGAACTGTGTGTACGCCGCCATTGTTTGGGGGTTTGAAGCAGGAGGCATGAAATAAGGAGAATTGTCGTAAGCAACACGTTTAGATGACGATACTGTGGATGAAGGCTTGGAATTGCTAGTTATCTGTTTTTGACTGCTCTAAATTCAGCCTGTTTGAGCTTCTTTTCATCTTCACTATCACTACCGCACAGACTGGGTTGCTCGTATTCTTTAACAGTGTTCCAGCCCCCGGGATAACTATCTGCGACCTTAAAGGGGTTGTTGCACTATTCTGGAGCTAGCTTCATTTAAAAGGGTTTTAAAAACCATGGAAAAAGCTGAAACAATTATCAAAATATCTTAAAAAATATAGGAGATATGACCTTTTGAAAATGTGCAAAAAGACTTCAATGGAGGCAGCCATCTTTGAATGATGACGTCATCGCGCCTTTTTCCATATATAAAATAGTTAATAAATAGTGTTTAAAGCAAATAAATGTATTAAATTATAAATACAAAGTAAAATATTGATACTGTATATGCTCTTTTTACTATTTACAGTGATAGTCTTTGTTTTAAATGATATGTATCAATATGCAATAAATGGTAAAAAGGCGGGATGACGTCATCAATCCAAGATGGCTGCCTCCGTTGCAAATTTTTAAAGGATCATATCTCCTGTATTTGTTATGATATTTTGATAATTCTTTCAGCTCTGTCCATGGTTTTAAAAACCCTTTTAAATGAAGCTTGTTCCAGAATAGCGCAACAACCCCTTTAATCAGTTTATTTCGCTTTTTCAACTTCCCTACCATTTCTAAAGCACTGTTATCAGCAAGCCCTCTGGGAGTTTATTCACTAAGCCTTCGAAGCCTTCCTGTATTTCAAGGTTGAATTCAAATTGTATGCGATGTGAAATGTTTCGTAATTGGTCGTGTCCCCCGGGGACTTACCTCTGTTATGCAC
Source organism: Cyrtodaria siliqua (assembly GCA_037043455.1). Classification (NCBI taxonomy): domain Eukaryota; kingdom Metazoa; phylum Mollusca; class Bivalvia; order Adapedonta; family Hiatellidae; genus Cyrtodaria; species Cyrtodaria siliqua. The sequence goes on from JAWPHD010004113.1 coordinate 166,111, forward strand.
TGAAGTCCCAGAAGCTTCCTCCTGGTCCCGAGTTGATTGTCCCTGTTCTGACTCCATAGGAAACGCCCAAGAATGCACATAATTCATAACGTTGTAAACTGCAATACGCTACTTTGCCTGTCATATCTCGAATGATCGAACGCAGTTCAATTTCAGTATATGTACACTGTGTACTCACTTTGCACGTGCATAAGTGAGAAACACAACTATTTTTACCAGGTAAAACAGGTAAAAACTAGTCGGAACCAGATAATATACTTAAAGCTATATTATCTTTACAGACGTGATCTAAAATCACGTACAAAAAATTATAACCACAAACAATAATAAATATATATCTACTGTACTCATGAATCACAGTAACATTTATACAGCTAGTGGTACAGTAACTAACCTGTAATCTACTTCTACTGTACTCATGAATCACAGTAACATTTATACAGCTAGGGGTACAGTAACTAACCTGTAGTCTACTTCTACTCTACTGATGAGTCATAGTAATATTTATACAGCTAGGGGTGCAGTAACTAACCTGTAGTCTACTTCTACTCTACTCATCAATCACAGTAACATTTATACAGATAGGGATACAGTAACTAACCTGTAGTCTACATCTACTCTACTCACGAGTCATAGTAACAGTTATACAGCTAGGGGTACAGTAACTAACCTGTAGTCTACATCTACCCTACTCATAAATCACAGTAACATTTATACAGCTAGGGATACAGTAACTAACCTGTAGACTACATCTACTCTACTCATGAATCACACTAACATTTCTACAGCTAGGGGTACAGTAACTAACCTGTAGTCTACTTCTACTCTACTCATGAGTCATAGTAACATTTATACAGCTAGGGGTACAGTAACTAACCTGTAGACTACATCTGCTCTACTCATGTATCACACTAACATTTCTACAGCTAAGGGTACAGTAACTAACCTGTAGTCTACTTCTACTCCACTGATGAGTCATAGTAACATTTATACAGCTAGGGGTGCAGTAACTAACCTGAAGTCTACTTCTACTCTACTCATCAATCACAGTAACATTTATACAGCTAGGGATACAGTAACTAACCTGTAGACTACATCTACCCTACTCATGAATCACAGTAACAGTTATACAGCTAGGGGTACAGTAACTAACCTGTAGACTACATCTACTCTTCTCATGAGTCACAGTAACATTTATACAGCTAGGGGTACAGTAACTAACCTGTAGACTACATCTACTCTACTCATGAATCACAGTAACATTTATACAGCTAGGGATACAGTAACTAACCTGTAGTCTACATCTACTCTACTCATGAATCATAGTTACATTCATACAGTTAGGGGTACAGTTACTAACCTGTAGTCTACATCTACTCTACTCATGAATCATAGTTACATTTATACAGCTAGGGGTACAGTAACCAACCTGTAGTATACATCTACTCTACTCATGAATCATAGTAACATTTATCCAGCTAGGGGTACAGTAACTAACCTGTAGTCTACTTCTACTGTACTCATGAATCACAGTAACATTGATACAGCTAGGGGTACAGTATCTAACCTGTAGTCTACATCTACTGTACTCATGAATCATAGTTACATTTATACAGCTAGGGGTACAGTAACCAACCTGTAGTATACATCTACTCTACTCATGAATCATAGTAACATTTATCCAGCTAGGGGTACAGTAACCAACCTGTAGATTACATCTACTCTAGATTACAGCTACTCTACTCATGGATCATAGTAACAGTTATACAGCTAGGGGTACAGTAACTAACCTGTAGTCTACTTCTACTGTACTCATGAATCACAGTAACATTGATACAGCTAGGGGTACAGTATCTAACCTGTAGTCTACATCTACTGTACTCATGAATCATAGTTACATTTATACAGCTAGGGGTACAATAACTAACCTGTAGTCTACATCTACTCTACTCATGAATCATAGTTACATTTATACAGCTAGGGGTACAGTAACTAACCTGTAGTATACATCTACTCTACTCATGAATCATAGTAACATTTATCCAGCTAGGGGTACAGTAACCAACCTGTAGATTACATCTACTCTAGATTACATCTACTCTACTCATGGATCATAGTAACAGTTATACAGCTAGGGGTACAGAAACTAACCTGTAGTCTACATCTACTCTACTCACGAATCATAGTAACATTTATACATCTAGGGGTACAGTAACTAACCTGTAGCCTACACAGTAACATTTATACAGCTAGCGGAACAGTAACTGAACTGTAGCCTACACAGTAACATTTATACAGCTAGCGGAACAGTAACTAACCTGTAGCCTACACAGTAACATTTATACAGCTAGCGGAACAGTAACTAACCTGTAGTCTATTCTACTACATACAATCTATATTTACTCTACTTATGCCAGACTACATCATGCGACCAGGGATACTCAAAGTATGTGACAGTTAAATCCTAATGATGCTATTCCATACAAAACAATGCATTTTATTAGAGCCTTAGAGAACATGCATGCCTCTACAATTCCTATTCCACTTAAGCTAAATCCATGGATGTAGACACATAGTCTGTTACCAGAGTTTATATCTTTTTCTCAATTTCAAATGTCTACAATCTTTGTGTTAGATCTCTGTGCTGGCTTTATTAGGATGATATCTAAGTCCCAGCAAGTAAAAATTCACTATAATTTATAGTTTCTCCGTTTTAATACCATACATATTTATAACGATAATGGTTGGTGTCTACAGAGACCTTATTTATAACAAGTTATTATGTCTATTTTTGTTGGCTTTCTTCTTATTAGCTCACCTGAACCGAAGAATCAGCTAAGCTATTGGGATCACTCTTTGTCCTTCCGTCCGTCAGTCAGTCAGTCTGAGCTTACGAATCAATAGTTATGAGGCTATAGGAAACAATAGAGTACAAAAGCTGCTATTCATTCCATTTCAGTTATGTGGCTAAAAATTATTTTGCATGGCTTGAAGAACAAAAGAGTGAACAAAGATACATAAATACTGTCTGTTAATGTATTCGGGTTTTATTTGGGAATTTATTTGCTTATTGGTTATGCCCAAAATTATCGACCCCTTTAAAAACCATGTTTTGCACAGACACTTGTACAGGGAAAAACTTACTTCTCTTAAATCAAGCTGTCATATATTACATGTAGCATCAGTTTTTGGTTCTCCACCATGTGTTTTCCTGTGGTCAAATTTAAAAGGGTCCAATCTAAAAACAATGGGTCCTTTGGAAAGTCTGGTTCAAGGTGAATGACCACCCTTTTTTGCAGTATTATCAATTAACAAATTTAACTCTTAAACATCATGTGAACATTTCTTGATAGTCCCGGAGAAAAACTTATGTTTAAAACCTCTGCTTAGTTGTGTGAAAAATAAGTATTATTTGCATGACGTAGATACTACTTTTACTACTGCGTGACTGCACGGAGAAATGAGGTAAATCTGTATTGTATAGCTGCACAACAATTGCCGCCAGATAATTGATAAATATATTTACCTGTGGATTAATTTACTTGTTCAAAGTTATCTACCTCATCAAATAAAGTCTTATTCTCGCTTTTTACAGATATTGCAATGTGTGAATTGTAAATACCTTTTGTTGTGTATTGATTTCGATTTAAATGTTCATGAAACAAAACATGTCCAGAGAACTTTAATAGATTGGCAAATGTTGTTTGGTGGGCGGGCAGCTTCAAACTCATGGTTTCCATCAATAACTTTTGTTAGGAATGATATTTCGACGAAACTTGCTGTGTAGGTAGCTTATATGGAAAAGAAGTTTGGGATGCATTTTAGGTCACTGGTTCAATGTCGATGTTTATAAAATACAGAAAAAATGTTTTTGAACAATAACTTTAGTTAGGAATGAGATACTGAAACAAAACTTAGTATGTAGGTATCTGTTTTGGAAAGAAAGCTTGGGACTGCATTTGAGGTCACTTGGGTCAAGGTCATTGTTCAAAAATAGGTTTATGGGCTAAAAATAGAAAAACTGTTTCAGGGCAATAACTTCAGTTAGAAATAAGTGATTTATTGAAGGTAGGTTATGTGAAAAGAAATATTGTAACGAAGCTCTGTAGAAAGCTTATGGAAATCCTGTTTTTCTCGTCTTTCTCTGTCTGTTATACATATACTGAAAGGAAAAAGAAACGCGACACGGGAATTTCTGCTATATATTCTATGTACAATATGCTGCTGTTAATCGAATGGTACATCATTACATAAGATCTTTCCTTTCGGAAAAAATACTAAAACAACACATAATCAGGGAGTAAGTATACAGGGAGGAGATACGGACCGTTTTGCCATTTTAAGTTGTCGTGCATGTGTTTCACTACTCTGTGTAAATGACAACTTCCGGTTGATCACACGCGTGTGTGAAAAACAGCAAATTCTTATAAATTATTAAATTAACACTTACAAACTCAATAAAGGTGAGAAATGTAAACATAAGTATTATTTATTCACATTGTGTCCTCTGATACAGAGAGCGTATTTGTTTGCATGTATAAAAGCACATTTTTCCAGATGGTTTCGTGTAACAAAGATGGTGCCACTTGCCGACAAATAAAGATGGTGACAGTGTATAGCTATTGCAATCGAGATACGAGACTACCGGTTATATTATGCATTAATATTAACAAAAGTTAATAGTAGACATATTTATCTTTGTCAAGAAGGTAATATCACGGTGGTGATTATAAGACAAAGCCTAAAAAGAGGTGATGAAAATGCCTCTTTTGAGATATCATCTGAAATTTTAAAAAATTCAAATTAAAAATGGTATAGAGCTGTTGCAAACGAGATACGAAGTACGGGTTATATTATATAGGCATTAATAATAACAGAAAGTGAATAGTAGACATATTTATCTATGTCAAGAAGGTAATTACGAGATTTTGAGATGTTCGCTGAAATTTTAACTTTTCAAATACAATGTGCTTACGATCGATTTACCTGTATAGATAAATTAGTAAATGGAGGCATTCTAGCTAGACAACATAAACTAGAGCATTTATGAACCCATGTCTCCTCCCTGTATACTTACTCCCTGACGTAACACAGCAAATAGTATTCTTGCAAAGTTTCATTATTGACTGGCTTAAGCATGTGAGCAAACTTAAAATGCAAAATTTTGCAAACTCTTTACATTAAATACAATACTGAACTGGCTCAATTTTCCAAAGAGGAACTTCAACATTTATGAATTTCTTGTTACAACGTGTATTGTGATTAAAACGTCTACAACTTCACAGTTGTGTGTGTCCTTTCTCTTACTAACTGCTACTTTTTTTTTTACAAGACATCTTGTGATTTCCTTTGAATATAAATGGAATTAAGTGTGCAGTATATACAATATATAGCGGAAATTCCTGTGTATCATTTCTTTTTCCTATCAGTATATATATATATATGTATGTTTTTATTCATTTATGAATAATTAGGGTTGGAACCCAAAAATAAATGTTAACAACTCTGGCCTTATAAACATAAACTTAGCCAGTCTAAGGAATATTATACCAGTAATATATATTTTACCATACTGTGTCATCAATATAAACAGTGGCAAGAACGGTTTTGTGTGTACTTATGCTGCAATTATTTGAAGTGAAATTGTGAATTTAATGTGTTCATATATATTACAAGTTAAAAACATCAGACAATGACAGCACGATCATTATTTAAGCAAAGCTGTAGTCACTAATAGCAGCTGAATGTTTTGTAGACTTTGTCCCTGCAGAGTCTGATCTTGATTAAACACAGAACAAAATTAATGGCGATAATTGTGATTTGATTATCGAGGGAAATCTTCTTCTGGATTGGACATGTCATAAACAAATATAATGATATTTTTCTGACATTAGAATTTATAAGGGAGTAATTTACTGTGACCAGATAAATGTTACAAATGTCTGTATTTGGATGGTAATCATTGAAAACGGCTTATTGACTTTAGCTAAACTATCAAATAAGTTCAATTGCTTGAAATGCTGTTTAATATAAAGGTGCTCAAAAGAAAGTTAGACTCCACTGGATTAATCTGTTTTAAGTAGGTTCTAGGCCATAAAGGTGTTGTCTATTTGTTTCATAGTTTGTTTGTTTGTATGGTGTTTTACGTCATTTTCAACACATGTAAGGTTATATATGACGGTCGATTTTTGTGGTGGAGGCAGACCACCCATTTTTCCTGGTTAGAACCAGTACTGTACACCTCCCGTTATCTGTAAGAATCGACACTTACAAGTCGAGCTCCTAGTGGGATTTGAACCCGCAGCAGTGAGAGGTGAAGGTTTACAATGCAATGTCGTTAACCATTCGGCCACAAAGACACTATCTTGCTCAAGAACACACTGCTCAAGACCACACTGACAAAAATCAGTTTCATAGTAAAATGTTAATGTTTAATGACCTGTAGAAAACGCAACTCTCATAACTCTCATATAGATATTGGGGAAACTATTTCTAAACCTACTGACAATTAGATATATATTTATAACTTAGATATTTTGGGAAATCAAACTCTATAGACACAATATAAATGGCTTTAACCGGCTAGGTCAAACCCCTAAACTGGAGCATCGAATTAAGAGTTACCAACTCATAATTCATTTTACGCATATTCAGTCACGAGTATTTCAAGAAACAATGAATAAAGGTAAAATTTTAATTGGCACATAATACATTATTCTATGACCTGAAAACCTGCAATAAGTTTTGATAAAGTTTTGCTTAGTAATTTTGCCGCTCTTTGGCGGGTTAGTTTCTTCAATTCCATTAAGCGATTGGAGAGTTTATAATGGATATTTCGACAATAAAATATGTTTAAAGCATTTTTTACTGAAAAGTGAGCACCTGTTTAAAATTACCATTTAAATGTTTTAATTTTACAATATGCAAACTTTTTAAGCCGAAAAAAGGGTTTTATTTCATACCCCAGCCATCCCCATTTTCGATTCTTGGAGTAGGGGTTGGATGGGATATGAAAGTTAATACTCGGACTATGTAATGCCTTAACCCATTTCATTCTAGAACCTAAGTTGATAAAAGGTCCTGTATATCTGAACATTTTCACGCGTTTTGCTGCAGCAGCAGATTACATTTCAGTGATGTTGGAAAAATATTGATTACATGGTCATTTTTATAAATCACATAACATAACTATATATCATTTTGTAGGTATTGAAATTCCTGACACAGTGGTATAAGTTAACATGCAATATTCATGCAAAAACTCATGCAATTAAAAAAACAACATAGGTAAACATGCGAAATGGGTCATGAAAATATGTCCTACCTCACTTTCAGTTGAAAATTTCTGTATGATATATTGACATTTGCTCTGGTAACCCAGGGAGTAGATTGTAGGGAATTTCAAGCCCTTGCTAGGAGTGTAATCAGCTTTAAATTCCATTGAATACTTCAAAAGTTTTTTTTTTTTATAAACTTGGTCACATGATATTTTTTTCCATTTCAGAACTGGTTTCGGAGAGGCCAAAAATAAAATTATGTTTGTTTCCCCTTCCCGACCGACCCACCGAAATTGCCGCGACCCGAATTATTATTATTTATTTTTTTTGTCTTAAATGTGTCTTATAGGTAGCATGTATTCCAGTTTTGATCTCAAATAAAAGAAATGAAATAAAAAAAATATTTTACCTACCTACCTACCCAACCCTTTTTTGCATGGGTCGGGAAGGGGAAACAAACATAATTTTATTTTTGGCCAGACAGATTTACCCGAATGTTCATTGAAGCAAATAAGTTGATTCTCATTCAAATAAATAACTCAAAATTGTAACCAAGAGTTGCTGTTGTCTTATTTACACCATAATAAAGATTATTTATATTCATTTACACAGTTTTAAAGTTATATTTTGTATGTTTGTATGTACCGCCAAATCAGGTTGAATCGGTCACGTGGTATTATCGAGTTGAAGGCGGTCAGTAAAAGATGCTTCTTCACCCACCAGTAGTCATTTCTGCTGGGCAATCTCATGATCCCCATTAGAAAACATAAGCCAAGGAATGCCTTCAAGCAGGGAACATCAACAGGGGACCACTCTGGTTCGAACGGGGGTGGGGGATTTTTCCTCCTTTCCTGGGTGGCATATTGGTTGGTTTCAGTAACCAAATAATCCCATAGGTCATCACCCCAGATCAAACCAAAATAATCACGGGGAAAAGCTTCCTCTGGGTGCTGAACTGTTGCACCTCCCTCACCTGTATACGGCCGTGTCTGGCGACGTTGAAAGTCATCCCGAACCCATCCACCTTGAAAACCTTCGAATTCCGAGATATCCGAATCATCATCGAAAAATCCCTGATAGTCGGGGAAATTCAAACCGATTCCTTTGTTGTTGACGATCTCCGATGTTTTCCTCAACTGGATCGTCACTTTCTACATCGAAATCATTCAAATCTGACAAATTCCCCACATATATATTGCTCCCTTCGCTTAGTGCTTCTTGGGCCTCCGCCATTTTGTTCAAATCAAAAAGAAATCTTCGAAAAAACGATCAAAAACTATTTTTTTTCAAGACTTTTTCAATTTTAAAAGATGCGGAAGTGACTCGCAAATAATGCGCATGCGCTAGTAAAGTTTCACCTCCGTGCACAGAAAGTAATGACGTTTCATACACGTTTCTATGGGAGACGGGTTTTCAACAGAAAATTATACCGATAGATCGGTGTCCCGAATAGAAAGGGTAGTTACTGATGGATCGGTGTCCCGAATGAAATGGGTTAAGAAAAGTTGCCATATTTCTTGTTGTAGGTGTTGGCAATTCTGGTTCAAGTTTGTGTTAAGGGTGCCCTCTGCTGAGGTTTTGGATTTTTGCACTTCCGGAAATTTACATTTGTTATATTTCAAAAATTATAATAAAACTGGAAAAAATAATTATACAGTAACAAACTTATGCCCAATAGGGATATTTTAGTGCAAAAAAAATAAAAAAAAATTAGATTTTTTTTTTTACCTCACATGTTGTGCCCAAAATTGACAATTTTTAACATAAGCCAAAATGGGGGGTAGGGGTACAAAAGATGGTATTTCTCAAAAACCATTTAAGATATTCACTTAATTTAAACTTTATTACAAAGACATGTGTTAGCATATACATAGACAGGAATAAAAAGTATTTTCCTATTATTTGTTACAGACCTATGCCGTTATATGTCAGAGCTCGTCGAAATCTAAAAAAGCACATTTTTTTCTCAGTTTTTATTGAATATCTTTCTTATATGCACACCGACCCCCAATTTTTATTTTTTCATTCTGATACTCAGGTCTTGTATATATTGTAGACAAAATATCTCAAAAAGTTATCTGTTCCTTTATCATGAAAGATTTATGGATCACAAATTTAAAAATGCAATTTATAGTAAACTGGGTGGGGTAATGACAAGGGATGTACTAATTTTTCAGATGGTGATAAAAATACCCCAACCCTTAATTTTTCGTCCTAAAGTATGATCTATTACATTAAAAAAGACGGAAAATCGATACCTGTTCTGCAAACCACACTACACACATGTAAGTTGCCATACACAATTTGCAGCTGATTCAGAATTTAAAACCGCACTGTGAGAGTGTATTACTAAAGATTAATTTTGCGAAAAAGTTAAATCACCGACCCATCATTATTTTTCCAGAAACTAACTAGTAATATGTTAGTCTTCATAAAAAACAGGGAAATAAAAAATTCTATCTGTTTTGATATTCACCAGAGGGCACCCTTAAGTAATGGAAATTGTTTACTTACTTCATTACGTGGTCCAAGTATTAACTTTCATACCCCATCCAACCCCTTCTCCAAGAAGCGAAAATGGGGTTGGCTGGGGTATGAAAAAACAACTTTATTTCGGCTTAAACAGTTTGCATATTGTAAATTTAAAACATTTAACAGGTAATTTTAAACAGGTTATCACATTTTTTCATAAAAACTGTTTTTTAAACTTGTTTTATTGTCGAAATATCTGTTATAAAATCCTAATATAAGCTTTCCCATGGCTTAATGGAATGTTATTGTTAGCTCTACAATGTTCAAACTCCATACAATATCGATTGGCAAATTCTATTAAAACAAACAAAACCCCTCAAAATGGATGCTATTTATAGCTAAGTTTAAAAAGTGTTTGTGGCTTCTGCTTAGAAACATTATAAAATCATTATGGCTTTTTCACTAGAGATACAGTTTCATTGGAACTTTTATGACCCATTTTTTGCAACACAGAGGTTGTCCTTTCTTACAGTCTGTCACTATGATTTTCTCTTTGATTGTACAATAGGCAGACATATTGGGGATGGATAATAATTCTCAACGTAATCCTGAAAGTTAAGGTTACCTTTAATGTTTGTCTTTAATGTCTAAAACTGACGTAAAACACCATTAAAAAACACAAAAAAACAAGCTCAGAGGTCCAGATAATTTGTTTGCCTAAGGAGTATTTCACTCCTTGAAATAAGACTGGAGCGGTAAAATTACAAGTGAAAAGTAATTTTAGAGTATTTTTCATACAAGTTTTCCAACTTGACAACGTTTTTTCCGTAACTTTATTTTCATATATCATCATGTTTCTTTTTTTGACAAGATTTAATGACGTCAGTTAAAATATCATTCATAATACCACAACAATCTTTTCTGCAGAAATTTCAATTGCTACCAGTTGAAAGAAATGTAGCATCTTCTTTTGACTCGCCATGTTGAATGCTGTTCAAACGCCCAGACGAAATTGATAGTATTCAAACGCCCAGACGATTGTGAATGAAATCGACAATGAATATTTTTTAGTCGAAAGTCATTTGTAAATAATCGAGAATCTCCGGCTGCTCGACGCAGCACTTCGTATATAGATGGAGATTATAAGGTAATTATGATTCGCTGCGATTGGGAGAAATCACCATGACGTCACGCACATTTGCATATTGCCCGGTTACATGATGATTTAATTTACACTGTCCCATTTTGTTGGGATTACAATATGGTAAAGATAGACACACCCTAGAAGCTGGTTTAAATTCCGGGCAGCACCCTTTTGCCATTGACATTCTGAAGGTGGAAGCCCTATTATCAATTAACCCTCAATATATGATCCTATTATATGTACCGGTATATATATATATGAAGAGAAAAGCATGATATAATTTTTAATGTGAAAATAAAGGGCCTTGCTGATATGGGAATGGCCGATTTTGGTTGGAAAAAGAGATGTTAGGTGGAGGAACAAAAGTACTTCTGTATTGATTGTTAAGCAAATATCTTGTACTTCAAGATAATGAAATAAAAAAAAATGGCAGCATACTGTCAGCATACTGTTTTTGAGAAAAAGGCAGTTATAACCTTAACATTTAAAAAAAATGTATGGGTATTTGAGCGAAGAAAAACAGACCTTTTTCTTTAACTGTTTTAAAGTTCTACACACCCTTTTTTATTTAAATGGATTCCACATGTGCAAAAATAGTATTCAGTCATCAAGTCATTAGTATGTAATATTTTACGTAATTATAAAAAAGCTTTAGTGGCAATCTAATATAGTGTTGGGAATCGACTGAAAATTCATGATCGATCATCAGAACATTTAACCGACTGATGATCGATCATTAATCGATTAAACATGGCATTTAAACAAGTGTAAGCCTTTATCAGACTATAATGAAGAAAAGAATCACATTTCAAGTATGTTCATAACATAAGTTGTGACACCCACTATATAATATGTGATTATCACAAAAAGTGGGATTTACTGAAACAAAGTCGGAATTATCTTTTACTATGCTTTTATTTTTTGGCAGAATTGGCCATGGCTGACTTTATGTATTTAATATAGCATTATAATTTATTAGAAATAGTTTAATTTTCAGATCAACATATATTTATTATATTCCGGACAGTCGGAAATATTAATTTTCAGATCAACATATATTCATTATATTCCGGACAATCGGAAAATTTTGACAGTTGATAACATTCCCGGAAATATAGTTCCATATTCCGGACAAAAATTCTACCTCATTTTATTTCTTGTATATTTGGTACAAGAGAATGAAATAAACCTTAAATTTCAACAACCGTGTAAAGTCGATCATGAAAAATTGTAATCAATTAATCGGATCAAAACTGATCGATGATCGATCAAATCGATTAATCAGAACAGCACTACTCTAATAAATCTCTCCATGGTCTGTATCAAAGTACTGAAACTATACTGGATTTTAGTGAATCAGCAAATAAATTCATTATCTAAGCAGTTAATTATGTTCATGAAATTATAATATCTAGTGAAAAACATTTAAAAGTTTGAAGAAGTATGTTATTTGTGTACATAGTCACTCTTAGACAGGTGTGCATAGTCACTCTTAGACAGGTGTGCATAGTCACTCTTAGACAGGTGTGCATAGTCACTCTTAGACAATTGTACATAGTCACTCTTAGACAGGTGTGCATAGTCACTCTTAGACAATTGTACATAGTCACTCTTAGACAGGTGTACATAGTCACTCTTAGACAGGTGTGCATAGTCACTCTTAGACAATTGTACATAGTCACTCTTAGACAGGTGTACATAGTCACTCTTAGACAGGTGTGCATAGTCACTCTTAGACAGGTGTGCATAGTCACTCTTAGACAGGTGTGCATAGTCACTCTTAGACAGGTGTGCATAGTCACTCTTAGACAGGTGTGCATAGTCACTCTTAGACAGGTGTGCATAGTCACTCTTAGACAGGTGTGCATAGTCACTCTTAGACAGGTGTGCATAGTCACTCTTAGACAGGTGTGCATAGTCACTCTTAGACAGGTGTACATAGTCACTCTTAGACAGGTGTGCATAGTCACTCTTAGACAGGTGTGCATAGTCACTCTTAGACAGGTGTGCATAGTCACTCTTAGACAGGTGTACATAGTCACTCTTAGACAGGTGTGCATAGTCACTCTTAGACAGGTGTGCATAGTCACTCTTAGACAGGTGTGCATAGTCACTCTTAGACAGGTGTGCATAGTCACTCTTAGACAGGTGTGCATGAAAACCATGTGCATGAACAACTGTAGGAAATATCCTTAAATCATACACATTAAATACACACTGTTGATTGATGATTGATATTTACATAATATGATGAGAATATTATGATTTAAGTGGGAGTGCAGACATCAGGTTTATCTTTGATAAACTATAGTTTATCAGCAAAGTTGGCAACATGTAAATATACCCAGGACCTCACCTAAGAACAAGCAAGGTTTTACCCAAGCATAAAACGACTGCCCGATCAAGCAACCAAGACCCCAGAGAAAAAGTATGTTTGTAATAGCAAATGTAGGTAATTTTAGCTGCTGGGAAATCGTTCTTAAATCAAAGATTTAACCCTTAACCCACTACATATATATAATGGACTGTTCTTTCTTTGAATTAAGACCATTCCATTTATGTGACAAAGGGGTGTTTTGGGGAAAATGACTGATCAGCCAGACATTGTAAACCCTGATCAGCCTACGAGTTACTTGCAGGCTGATCTCTGTTTACAATGGACGCAAAGGCTGTTGTAGTCCTGCTTAGTGGGTTAATACTTTTTGTTTTAATAATATACATAATAAATAATATGTAAAAATATACATTATAATTAATATTCAATTATCATAATTTACAAAATATTATTGTGTAGCACAAATTTTAAATTATTCAATATAACACTAAATTAATGTTGATAAAAAACAGCTGGTATATTGTTATATAGTGTTATGTAATTTTGTTACATGTTTGATGAAACTAGCATAACCCCAGAAGAAAACAGAGTAATCATGTGCACCACCAAATAATGTCAACAAAAGACTCAATCTTGAAGATGATCACATAAAAAGTCGCCAACACATGATAAAAATCGCATGGCTAAATATCATGCATAATTTAATCTTGAGAGATGTTGCGATTGGTAAACGCTGAACAAATGAACGAACGATTTGTTGTTTTGTTTGTTTGTATGGTGTTTTATGTCATTTTCAACGCATGTAAGGTTATAGATGACAGTCAATTTTTTGGGGTGGAGGCAGACCACCCATTTTTCCTGGCTAGAACCAGTACTGTACACTCCCGCCATCCGTAAGAATCGACACTTCCTCACTTACAAGTCAAGCTCCCAGTGGGATTCAAACCCGCAGCGGTGAGAGGCGAAGGTTTACAACGCAACGTCGTTAACCATTTGGAACGAATGAACGCACGAACGAACGCAAATGCATTTTCTCCATTTGTGCATTTAAACACACATTCTGTTGCGTTCATTCCATGCATTTAAATGAAGCCATAGTTTTGTTTATAAACGCTGAATGCATCCAAGATGCAAATGATTTGCATTTTTGAACGGAATGCATTTTTCGGCTACTTGAATGTAGCTTGGTCTGTATCAATGAAATCTCAGCCAAGTTTGTAAACCAGCCAGATCGGACTAGTATTACGGAGTTATGGCCCCTGATTTACTTCAAAATGCTATGTTTTGCCTTGTTTAGATGTTAGGGCCTTCATTTGTCATCAGATCTTTACTAAACTTTACCAGATTGTTAATGAAATCTCGGACAAGTTCGAAAAAAGCAACCAGATTGGATCTTTCACACTGGAGTTATGGCCCTTGATTTTCTGAATACGCTATATTTTGGCCTCATTTAGATAAAAGGGCCTTTATTTGGTCGGATTTTAGTGAAACTTTGCAGGGATGATCAGTACCAAGCCTAGTTGTACTTATAGTCACCGTGTTCCGGTTGAATGGTTTTGGTGGAGTTATGTCCCTTAAATTTAAAGCTTTTAATACACAAACTTTGTCCCGACTGTTTTCCTGTACCCCTGGCCGGATTTTAACGAAACTTTTTAAGGATGATCAGTTCCAGGTCTGGTCATGCGTATCATGGCCGTGTTCCATTTAAATGATTTTTTGGCGGGGTTATGACCCTTTAAAGGTTTAAATACTCAAACTTTGTCTGGACTAGTTCTCCTGAATCCCTCGCCGGATTTCAACGAAACTTTGCAGGGATGATCAGCACCAAACCTAGTTATGCATATCATCTTCATGATCCGGTTTACTTATTTTTGGTGGAGTTATGACCCTTTAAAGTTTTTTGATACACAAACTTTTTTTTTTCCCAGGCTAGTTCTCCTGAACCCTTGGCCATATTTCAATGAAACTTGACAAGGATGATGAGTATCAAGCCTAGTTGTGCATATCATCGCCATGTTCCGGTTGAATGATTTTTGGCAGAGTTATGACCTTTTAAATGTTTTATTATGCAAACTTTGTCCAGATTAGTCTTTTCTGAACTCATTGCCAGATTTCAACGAATCTTGGTGGGGATGATCAGTACCAAGCCTAGTTGCACCTGTCATTGCCGTGTTCCGGTTGAATGAATTTTGGCAGAGTTATGACTCCGTAAATGTTTTAATACACTAACTTTGTACAGACTGTCTGAATTTCAACAGAACTTGGCAGGGATGATTGGTACCAAGACTAGTTGCGTATATCATCGCCATGTTCCGGTTGAATGATATTATACATAAAACTTTATGTTTAGCAAGTAGAGCGTCCACAGGCCCTCTCGGGCCTCTTGTTTTAAATATTTACAGGGAAACTTTAAACGGAAGAAGGGGGAAAATATATACTTTCAGGGAAAGGTAATGAAATAATGTCAGAGAATGGTAATGTGTTTGAAATGTATTAAGTTTAATTACAATACTGCTTTTGTTTGCTAGTGAACAATTTCAATTTAAGGCAAAATGACTCGCATTTTCTCAACTGAATGGTACCATTCCCAAAGGGTGAAAAAAATTGCTGCTTTCTCAGATTAGCTGCGCCATATGTATGGTAGCAGGTTTATTGAAAAAGAAGGAAAAGAAGATGACTGTAAGGCATAATTAACATGTCTGCATAGTGTGAGGTCTTTTAGGAAGGCGTAATTTGTGGAGTGTT
This sequence comes from Cyrtodaria siliqua, assembly GCA_037043455.1. NCBI lineage: Eukaryota > Metazoa > Mollusca > Bivalvia > Adapedonta > Hiatellidae > Cyrtodaria > Cyrtodaria siliqua. The sequence goes on from JAWPHD010004113.1 coordinate 182,084, forward strand.
ATTATGGGGGAACATGTAAGGCTGTATTAACTTGTCTGCATAGTGTGAGTTCTTTTAGTAAGGCGTAATTTGTGGAGTGTTATTGTTGGCGAACATGTAAGGCTGTAAGGCATATTAACTTGTGTGCATAGGTGAGGTCTTTTAGGAAGGCGTAATTTGAGGAGTCTTATTGTGGGGGAACATGTAAGACTGTATTAACTTGTCTGCATAGGTGAGGTCTTTTAGTTAGGCATAATTTGAGGAGTCTTATTGTGGGGGAACATGTAAGACTGTATTAACTTGTCTGCATAGGTGAGGTCTTTTAGTAAGGCGTAACTTGTGGAGTCTTATTGTGGGGGAACATGTAAGACTGTATTAACTTGTCTGCATAGTGTGAGGTCTTTTAGTAAGGAGTAAATTGTGGAGTCTTATTGTGGGGGAACATGTAAGGCTGTAAGGCATACCTTGTACCTAAATTACCAAATTCTGCTCATACCCTGAAGATAATTTGCACATCAAATATCAGTCTTCAGAATATGAGATATGTCTGAAAGCTTTCTGTAATGTAAATAGATAATGTGAATTATCTGTACTGAACGTGTGGTATTTGTTAATGATACTGACATGGTAAAACTTTAGTATTGCTTTTGTTTAAATGAGGACTGATATATGGCATTTGCCTGACAACAAACAATAATTAAACAGTTTGTAATTATAGCCACTATCAAGGCAGAAATATGTATTTCCACTGAGTGGTGTTGCATGTTTTTATACTGGTTTTGCTATTTTCATTGTTTTCTTTTGGAACTAAATTACATTTGTTTTAACTACCCCTATATTGCAGATTAAAATTATTTTCTTTGCTTTGTTGAAAAAATATCCTTATCACCAGATTGTATGAATTGCCCCTATCATCTCCATATTTATATAAAAATAAATGAACTTAGTTTAAGAACATTTTAATCACCAGCACAGTTTGTTTGTTTGTATGTTTTTTACATCATTTTCAACACATGTAAGGTTATATTTGTCAGTCGAGTTTTTTTGTGATGGAGGCAGACCACCCATTTTTCCTGGGTAGAACCAGTATTGTATACCTCCGGACATCCATAAGAATCTTCACTTCCTCACTTTTCACCAAGACATGTTCACCAATATATACCGAAAGGAAATCAAAAGATTGCCTATACTACACTATTGTATACACCTAATTCCACGTAATATCCAAGATATATCTCAACGTGTTTTGTACAAAAAGTAGCTACAACTATTTACAGAAAGGACAACTCTGTCATGTAGTAGACCTTTTAATCAAAGTATTCTTTGTTACACGTAATTCATAAATGTTGAAGTTTCGCTTGAAAAAGTCAAGCCATTTCAGTATTGTGTTTAATGTTAGGTACAAAAATTATTTTCAAAACGATGCGAAATTGCCAAATTAAATGGGGAAAAAATGGTGTTTGTTATCATTAAAGCAGTAATGGGAGTTGCAGTTATGAAAGACCAGTTTGGTTGTAATATTGCGGAGTATATTACAGTGTTACTAGTCGTTTATAACGATTTTGTGTGTGGAAAATTAGATAAACAATCTCCCGTTGCAGACAATGTCACTGCACAGTACGTCTTCAGCGATGAAGGCCATGTTGCAACTTAGTATAACTACCCTGTTTGCAATTTGTATATATTGTAATATTGTTAAACATTGTTTGTACCAAAGAAAGGTCGTGTCACAAGCAATTAAATGTTCAGTGATTTAAAAAAAGCCTATTAGCCTGATTTTTAGCACTAATTTTTACTTGAGACTCACATATTTTAATTATTTGTTGCATTATTTAACAGATTATCAGATAATTGTTGCATATTTTCTTTTCCTTTTTCTGATTTAATATGTGATAACTTAAGAGTATTCGCACACATCCATATTAAGGAATGATACCTATTCTGACTGGACACCAATACAGGAGTATTAATCACTTTCACATAATTTGTATTAACTTTGTTTTTAGTGATATGCAAATACAGAATCAGTACCTTTTTTGAGGGTACACACATATTCAAACAGGTGGGGGGGGACCTTTAGTGATAGCTCTAGTTTTATTGATGTCAGATAATGTTAAGAGCTGTAATGTTTTCACACTACAAATAAAAATACACCTTAAACCAAATTACTTACATGCATTTTATCAAGTATTATTTCAAACAATTATGATAAATGTTAACCCTTAGCCCACTATGAATGTATAAGGGACTGTCCTTTCTTTAAATTTAGACCATTCCATTTATGTTACAAAGGGTTACTCACAGGCTGATCTGGGTTTACAATGGCTATTGTAGTCGCCTATTGTATCTCCCATCAGTTCACTGAGTTCCGTCGGTGTGTTCTTGGGCAAGACACTTTTCCTTAGCCTCGTCCGTCGGATGGAGACGTAAACCGGGCGGTCCCGTGTATCGGTCTATCCTCCGAGCACGTTAAAGAACCATAGGAATCTATTCGATAATAAGAGTAGGGCAGGTTCCCGGATTCCTATGTATCCTTCCCCTCTCTCTGGGGCAGCTCTAAATAACCTGTACTGTGTTGATGAGCCGTTAAACAACATTCAAAGTATCTCCCATCAAAAAAACATGTTGAAAACTGACATGCAGATATAGGGGAGCAAACTGATGAGAGTATTAATTGTTGTTCTTGTCAGGAGTTGTTGTTCTTGTATAAGATGAATCTTATGATCTGGATCTCGTAAAAATAGATTGCTCTAGTTGCTGGATTCTCGGATCCATATATCTTATTTTGTGGTCCCCATCTACCCAAACTTATTTGATGACGAGGCCGGGTAATCTCTTCAGCCAAATTTCAGGGCTCGAAATTAGCACTAGTTTGGTAGCCCGAGGATAGTAAAACTGCTGCCGGGCTAAAAATGTGTTCATATAAGAAATAAATTATAAATTGACCGGTTGGTGATATAGTGACAGCACTTTCTAACCTAACCTTTTAAAAACCTGGTATCTCCATAAGTTTCAAATTCCTACAAGGCATTATTTTAACAATTGCCTCCGTAATCAAAGTGAGAATTTCCATAAAAAACATTTGCAAAGTCTTGATCGAGATGCTTTGATGTTCTTGGATAACCTTGCATACATAAGAAATGTGGCGATACCTTCAAAATCCATTTAAAACTCATGAAATAAGACCAAAACTTGAATTGAAACAAGACTTCTCTGCTGATATTGTATTTTTGGAGCAGGTCTAGTGATTTTACCCAACTTGTAACTAGACCATGGGTCTAGTAAATCAGTCTAGTAAATCAAAAATGTAAATTTCTAGCCCTGCAAAAGACAAATAATGCAGCCTGTCCTGTGACTTTGATGTTTCCTTGAGTACAGGTAAATGGTAAATAATCGATTGCCAACTACATTTCCTGGCCATCTCAGAGATTAGAGCACTGGCACGGTATGCTAGAAGCTCTGGGTTTGAGACCCCATTGAGGCAAGATTTTTTCACTATCTGTTTTATTTGGGGTCTCATTAAGGATCATCCTGAGTAACACCAGTAGTTGTTCTTCCGTATATATATATATAGAAATTTAGGGACAATATAGAAATTTAGGGACAAATTTCTGTCCCTAAATTTCTATCTGTTAGGGGTGTATATGACTGAGTACAGGTAATGGTGAAAATCGATTGTCAACAGTGTGTCCTCAATAGCTCTGAGGTTAGAATATCCCAAGGTATGCTGTAGACCCTGAAATTGAGATCTGGTCGAGGCACAATACTTTCACCAGGGTTATATTACATTAAAGCTCATGTTTTAATCAGTTAATATATGGTTATGTTGTATTTATTTTTTATCATTTCAGGTAAGTCAGCTTGTTTTACCTGCCCATGATTGTGAGAAAATTCAGAAAGGTACTGTACCATATTACACAGTTAGCTGTTGTGTTATTTACTTATTTGATTTCAAATTTTCAGGGTATTTTGCAAATATTAAAGGGACATATGGCAAATTTGATTTCATTTAAAATACTTGTGGAGTCCTGTTTTTCCTTCAAAATCTGCATTTGAAATCATTCATTATTAAAATAATTATATTACATCAGTAATATATTTAAATCTATGGTAAAATAAAGCAAAAAGAAAGTAAGAAAGTAAACTCTGTAAATTTAAAGCTTGATAAATACTGCAAGATTAGCTTGTGTCCCTTTAATGGCAGCGTGTATATATACCTACCAGTTCTAAGATTCTTAGAATCTACATGGCATATACACTCAAACAGAAAGAAAGCTAAATACTGCATTTAGAAACAGAGCTAAAAATTGAAAATTGGTATGTATGTACTGAAATACATGGAACCAAGCATTTTAGATGTACTGGTTAGGGGCCAGTTTCCGTCCAAGCCCAGTTTCCGTCATTCTCATTTAAAAAGTGTTTTTTACACTGCAAATTACTTACGCGATGTTACTTATTGACAGATGTTTAGCACTGAAGATTGGAAAGAAGAAACAACCAAAAGGTAAATAAGCGGTACAAAAATGAAATGGATTTCTCCGAAAATTGTGTTTACTTCCTTATATGGCATTGGGGATGCGTGCGCATACTGCCACATAATAAATTATTTAAAAATATAACCGTTACGACGTCATATTTTTATCACATTTATTATACTTTAAGATATACCGTGATAATATATTTTGACCAAAGAGAAGCAACTCATACAACCTGTATCTGTTTGATTTATACAGACTTACCCATCGTTATAGTGTAAACTGTCGTCGAGGATCATATTACAGTGACGTTACCAGACGCATTATTATAGCGATTGAGGTGAATGATGGAACAATGCAAACATACAATTTTTACAAATGAAATTGTTAAATAGACTTGCAAACATGCTTTTAGTTCATAAAATGTTACTGTATAATGACCTAGTTGTATCTAACACTGGATAAAAAACATGACGGACACTGGGCTTGTAAACAAAATGATTTCTCAGTTTTAAAAAGGAATGCCAATTATAAATAATAATTTTATCTAAATTATAATACAAAATACATGTTAAGAAGCTATTCTTGTGAACTTTACATAGATGTTATCATTGTTTTTGTTTTTTAAATAAAGCAAAAATTAGTTGGATAATAAAACCTCTTTATTTCTGGCCAAAATTTCTGTGACCAGTCTTCCTACTTGGCATGTTAAAGGTGAATGGCCACCCTTTCTGTAGTATTATCAATTAACAAATTTAACTCTTAAACATCATATGAACATTTCTTGATAGCCTCGGAGAGAAACATATAATTAAAACCACTTCTAAGTTGTATGTAAAAATAAGTATTATTGATACTACTTTACCACTGTGTGACAGCATGGGGAAATGAGGTAAATCTGAATTGTATAGCTTCACAACTATTGCCAGATAATTGATAAATACATTTACCCGTGCATTAATTTACCTGTTCAAAGTTTTCTACATTATCAAATAAAATCTTATTCTGGCTTTTCACAGATATTGCAATGTGTGAATTGTAAATATCTATTGTTGTGCATTGATTTTGATTGAAATAAACATAAAAATGTTCGTGGAACAAAACATGGCCGGAGAATTTTAAAAGTTGGCAGGGTTTGTCATACATACTTAATATGTGTACTGAAATCTCATTTATAGTGAACTTCATATGAAATACTTACTGCTGGAAAAAATACAAATACATATTACCTGATTTGCCTGTTTCGAATATAAATACAGACCACCTGTGTCCCATGCCATCTTGAAGCAGTAACTGTATCATGTCCATTTATAAATGTTAAGTCTGATAAGTCCACTGCTGGGTACACAGTAGTGTTACAAAATAAATTACGGCCCTCAATGAGGCTTCGGAAACTAGAATTGTGTTTCAGAAGAGTCGTTTGAGGTCTACTGGTCAAGCAAGATAGGTTTTCAAACAACAGGTTCAAGTAGAGCACAGTGTTTTGTAAGTTTTATTGTCACAATGGCAATTTAAAGAAATACTTAAAAGCTATTTTCCTAAAAGAATAAGGTGTTTACTTCGATGCAATGAATGGAGTGTGTATGAACAGGTATTATGCAATTCATATGTTGGCATATTTATTTTTTTTTACCCTTTTGGGAATGGTACTGGTTGCTTTGCCTTAAATTGGTAACTTTTCACTAGGCCATCCTTAAAAATATATTTGTTTGCTGTTTCCCAACCCTGGATTTTATAAGTGGGTAGGTAGGTAGGTGAATTTTTTTTTTTTTTTTTGCCAAGACAGTATATAAAAACCTTTAGAAATGAAAGAAAAATATACTAAAAATAGTAAAAAAATATATATTTTAAAGAACTGCTATAAAAAGTTTTGGGTAGGGCCCTTTCTCGTGGGTAGGTAGGGAAACAGCAAGCCAACAATATTTTATGGTCGGCCCTATCAATGTATGATTAAATACTTTGCAAACACTTTACCATGTACAGATGCCAGGGCGACTGTCTTTAAATGCCAATTAACCCTTAACCCACTAAGCATGACTATAATAGCCTTTGCATCTATTGTAAACCCAGATCAAACCGGGTGGTCCCGTTTATCGGTCTATCCTCCGAGTACGTTAAAGAACCATAGGAATCTGTTCGATAATAAGAGTAGGGCACGGTTCCCGGATTCCTATGTATCCTTCCCCTCTCTCTGGGGCGGCTCTAAATAACCTATACTGTGTTGATGAGCCGTTAAACAACATTCAATTCAAAACCCAGATCAGCCTGCGAGTTACGGTGAGGGTGTACAATGTCCAGCTGCTGATCAGTCATTTTCCCCAAAATACCCCTTTGTCACATAAATGGAATGGTCTTAATTCAAAGAAAGAACAGTCCATTATATATATGTAGGGAGTTAAGGGTTAATGTTCTTCAAAAAGATGCTTCCTGCAACAACTTTGTTTTGATTTTGATTTTTAATTTTCAATTGGGATTCTTTTACACCTGAATTGGGGGAAAAAAACTAAACTTTTTATAATTAGGAATGTGTCCTTTTATAGGTACCACTTATATTGGGGGGAAAAAACGCTGCAAGTGTAAAATGCCACCTTCTTCGACTATATTTTGTTAAAAAATAAAACATAATGAAGATCTTTACACCAAAGAAATCTTGATAGGAAACAAACATCATGGGAAAGAATTGGGTACATGACAATACTTTTTACTTTGTTGATCCTGTGTTATTTTGCTTGGATATACCGCGATTGTTTCTGTAATAATTTTCAGATATGTCGCTGAGGTGTACCAAATTTACATTTTAGACGAACTCACGCATCTTCTACAATAATGCTCAGGAAGTAGATAAATGGGATTCCATATTTGTTGAATTCTGAGGTGTACCAAATTTACGCTATAAACATTTAACCCTTCACAAGGGAACTCGAGCATCTTCTAAAATAATGTAAATGTGACTCCATATTTGTTGGATTCTGAGGTGTACCGAATTCATGCCATAAACATTTTATGCCATAAACATACTTGATCCAGCATCTATGACAATAATGTTTACTCAGCCGATAAATGTGACTCCTTATTTGTTGAAAATTTGTGTAAGATAATATTTCCTTATTTGATAATGTCTGTAACTTCCATCTGTCAGGACATCAGAAAATCAATAGAAGCTTTTGTTTGTATTAAATTGTCTGCTGATATGTGAAATATGGAGTGTCCGTTTATATTGTGTTGATGTCCAAAATTAGCTAGGGCATGTGGTTTGTATTTAAATAGTGCACTCAAGTCAAACCAGACATTTATTATGTAAGTGGTACCCACAAAGACAACATGTCATTTATATTTAATTAGTACAGAAGTGAGACCAGTCTTCACAAATAAAGATGTCCTTTATATAAAGATTATTTAACTGCTCCCCTGCGAAACTCTGTTCTTATACTCAAGAACAGTTCATGAACAGTTCTAGAACATTAAGAACAGTTCCTAAACTGTTCTTTATTCATTGTTCTAGAACATAGTTCTTAATATGTTCTTGAACATTTTCAAGAACTATTGAAGAACATTTCAAGAACTTTAATTTTTCTTAAGATATTCTTGAAAGGTTCTTGAACAAGTTTAGAACAGTTCAAGAACCTTTAAATAGAGAAAATGTTCTAAAAATGTTCTTGAACAATTTGAAGAGCAAATCAAGAACAGTTTAGGAACTTCAGGGGTTCCTGAACTGTTCTTAATTTGTTCTTGAACAATTTGAAGAATAAATGAAGAACCGTTCAGGAACTTCAAGGGTTCTTAAAACTGTTCTTAATTAGTTCTTAACTCTAGACTTTAAGCGTTAAGCACTAATTAAGAACAGTTTAAACCCTTGAAGTTCCTAAACTGTTCTTCATTTGTTCTTGAAATTGTTTAAGAACAGTTTTAGAACATCTTCTCTATTTAAAGTTCTTTAAATGTTCTTTAAAATGTGAACTAAATTCCTTTAAATAGGAAATGTAATTAAGAAGTGCTTAAAATATCTACAAATGTGTTATCTTAATAGAAATGTTGTTACAAATCGATTACATCTGTGCAAATGTAAATATACATTAAATTAGTAAGCAAGTCACAATATTAACCACCTAATAAACTATTGTGATCTTCCATTATTAGTCACACTACTTACTGATACAGCGTTTGAAAAAGGCATTATTTATGTAATGCTGACAGGCACAGGTATTATAATGAAATATGAAATTTCTTTAAGTAGCTTGAACACATCCCAAGTATACATAGATGGCTTTTGCTGGGACATGAAAACAATTATCCATAAACTTGGTATAAAAAGACATTTATTTTGTAGCACTTAGGTTTTGTGTTGATTAAATTAAAGTTCAAGAGTTTCAAATTTTTTGAGTAATTCCACAAAAAAACATAATTTTATTACACTATTTCCAGAACAGGTTTTTCCATAACAAACTGAATGTTTATGAATGTTGTTTAACGGCTCATCAACACAGTATAGGTTATAAGAAAAATTACAGTTCCTTAAAATGCTCTTCAATAGTTCTTGAAAATGTTCAGTGTTCAAGAACATATTAAGAACATGTTCTAGAACAATGAATCAAGAACAGTTCAGGAACTGTTCTTAATGTTCTAGAAATGTTCATAAACTGTTATTGAGTATAAGAACAGAGTTTCGCAGGGGTTCATCTTCATTAACTAAACAAATCTATACTACTATTAACAAACAAATATATGATCATTATTGCATGAACAGTTTTAATAACATTATCTGGAGTTTAAAAGCATGTCTTCATTTATATTTGCAAAGAAAGTAGGTAAAGAATATATGACACCTGAGTGTGATTCTGACAAAATTGCAAACAAAATGCGAAAAACCATTCTTTTGAGTTTTTGGCGGTAAAATGGCAGTCCAACTGAAGATTGTGCTTGCATAATTTAATGATTAACTGTAAGTGTTTTGTGATAATACTTAAATTACTTATTGTGTCAAAACATCTTATACATTTGTAAGATGAAATTTCTAAATGTAGTCTTTAGAAACAGTATTTTAAAATGAAACCCCTATTGTCATGTGTTTTCGCGGATTGACTTTCTTTTTTCTTTGTTGCTGACAGAAAAATGGTATTCAGCACTGCAGATATTATTTCATTTCAGTATCATATGTAACATTTCACCAAGTATGACCAGGCATTCTGAAGGTTCAATTAATGAATTGTTCTTTAACTGTTGTGTAGGTTAAATTAGTGGCCAAGGGAGTTCTGGAACTGTGCAGGAACTGTTCTGGATAGATTGTTCAAGAACGGTTCTTGAACTGTGCTTCATCTGTTCTTGAGCAATTCTAGAATGGTGCATGAACGTTAAATAAGACAAAATTTCTAGAACTTATGTTCAAGAACAGTTCTAGAACTGTCTTACTGGAACTGTTCAAGAATAGTTCAAGTATAGTTCTAGAACTGTTCTAGAACATTTCCAGTACAGATAAATCTGGAACAGTTCTAGAACAGTTCCATTACAGATAGTTCTAGAACTGTGCTTCATCTGTTCTTGAGCAGTTCTAGAACTGTGCTAGAACTGTGCTTCATCTGTTCTTGAGCAGTTCTAGGAACGTTAACTGAGACAAAATTTCTAGAGGTTATGTTCAAGAACAGTTCTAAGAACAGTTCCAGTACAGATAGTTCTAGAACTGTTCTAGAACAGTTCCAGTACAGATCGTTCTGTAACAGTTCTAGAACAGTTCCAGTACAGATAGTTCAAGAATTGTTCCTGAACATAAGTTCTAGAACTGTTCTTGAACATAAGTTCTAGAAAATTTGTCTCATTTAATGTTCACATACTGCTCTAGAACTGTACCAGAACAGATTAGGTACAGTTCAAGAACAGTTCTTGAACAATCTATCCAGAACAGTTCAAGAATTGTTCATGCACAGTTCTAGGAAATTTCGCAGGGGCTGGGATCAGTTATAGAGAAATCCATCACAAGATGGTAGACGTATGGTTCTTTTCACAAACGAGCGTATGAGATGGGTGTTACGCGCCTACTATTGAGTGTAATTACATCTTAAATCAGTTTATGCATTTTTGTGTTTGGAGTTGGTTATTAATATTTAGCGATTATGAATATCTTTCAATGAGAAATCCCAATTTTTCAGCGATAAATTGAAATAAATTAAATAAGTGTACAGAAGTCAAACCAGACATTTGTATTTTGGGGGTGTCCACAAGAAGAACATGTCATTTATATTTAATTAGTACAGGGAAGCCAGACCAGATTTATATTAGTGGTGACCACAAGAAGAACATGTCATTTATATTTAATTAGTACAGGGAAGCCAGACCAGATTTATATTAGTGGTGTCCACAAGAAGAACATGCCGTTTATATTTAATTAGTACAGGGAAGCCAGACCAGGTTTATATTAGTGGTGTCCACAAGAAGAGCGTCATTTATATTTAATATAGAGAAGCCAGACCAGATTTATATTAGTGGTGTCCACAAGAAGAACAGGTCATTTATATTTAATTAGTACAGGGAAGCCAGACCAGATTTATATTAGTGGTGTCCACAAGAAGAACACGTCATTTATATTTAATTAGTACAGGGAAGCCAGACCAGATTTATATTAGTGGTGTCCACAAGAAGAACACGTCATTTATATTTAATTAGTACAGAGAAGCCAGACCGGATTTATATTAGTGGTGTCCACAAGAAGAACATGTCATTTATATTTAACTAGTACAGGGAAGCCAGACCAGATTTATATTAGTGGTGTCCACAAGAAGAACATGTCATTTATATTTAATTAGTACAGGGAAGTCAGACCAGATTTATATAAGTGGTGTCCACAAGAAGAACATGTCTTTTATATTTAATTAGTACAGAGAAGCCAGACCAGATTTATATTTGTGGTGTCCACAAGAAGAACATGTCATTTATATATGAACCGCGACATATGAAAACGTCCCATTGGACGTTTAGACAACAACGTCATAAAGTAACAATTTATGACGTCGACCGGTAATCAGTTAATTACTAATCAAATTTCTTGTCACTTCTGTGTTTTACCTAATTATTATATCATAGAGAATATGTTGTTTTTTTTTTTAATATAAATAGTTGATGCTATAGAAATGGTAATTGTTTATGCTTTTTATTATTATTTAATCAATGACGTTGGCTTGCGGAACGTCGGTGGTTCTACCCAGGTGCCCGCCCGTGCACGAAAATTGCCCGGAGGGTCACCTGGGGTCTTCCTCCACCAGTGGAAGCTGGAAAGTCGCCATATGACCTTAGCTGTTGGTGCGACTATAAAATCCAATTCAATTCAATTAATCAATGACGTCATCCAAGACGCTGACATCAAAATCAAAATTGATGGTGAGTAAAATCTTTAATTTTCAAATTGAGATAAGATCATTTTTTAATTAAGATATCAACATAAAATAAAAATTTAAAGAGAAAATCACCGTGTTTTATAAAAAGAAAATCACTGTGTTTCATAAAGAAAAAAATCACCGTGTTTCATAAACATCAGGCAAAGAATAGGGCCACTGCAGATCGTGTTGGAGGGGTAGGTAGCGGGGTAGAAGCCCCCCACCATCCAAAATTCATGTTCATTCTATCATTTTTAGCTCATTTTATGGGATGACGAGTTGTCCGTCGTCCGTCCGTCCGTCCGTCCGTCGTCCGTCGTTAACTTTTGTCTTGTTACCACCATAGGGCCTTCATTTTTCATCTGATCTTTACCAAACTTTAACAGGTTGTTAATATCAATAACAGCTCGGACAGGTTCGAAAACCAGCCAGATCGGAATAATTTCACCGGAGTTATGGCCCTTGTTTTGCTGAAAAATGCCATATTAAGCCTTGTGAACACTCTAGCACCTTCATTTATTATTTGATCTTTACCAAACTTGCACACATTGTTAATATTAATGAAGGCTCGAACAAGTTTGAAAACCAGCCAAATCGGATCAGTAACATCGGAGTTATAGCCCTTGATTTTTCTGAAAATTGCTGTTTTCTGCCTTGTGAACGCTCTAGCCCCTTCATTTATTATTTGATCGTTAACAAACTTGCAAAGATTGTTAATACCAATTATAGCTTGGACAAGTTCGAACATCGGCTGAATTGGGTCAGTAACACCGGAGTTATGGCCCTTGTTTTTCTGAAAAATGGCATTTTCTGCCTTGTGAACACTCTAGCACCTTCATTTATTATTTGATCTTTACCAAACTTCCACAGATTGTTAATATCAATGAAAGCTCGAATAAGTTCAAAAACCAGCTAAATCACATCAGTAACACCGGAGTTATGGCCCTTGTTTTTTTCCGAAAAATGCTATTTCTGCCTTGTGAACACTCTAGGGCCTTCAATATTAATCGGATCTTTACTTAACTTTGCCAGTGTCTTTATATCAATAAAAGCTTGAACAAGTTCAAAAACCGGCAAGATCGAAATAGTTTCAACGGAGTTATGACCCTTGTTTTGCTGAAAAATGCCATATTAAGCCTTGTGAACACTAGCACCTTCATTTATTATTTGATCTTTACCAAACTTGCACAGATTGTTAATATCAATGAAAGCTCGGACAAGTTCGAAAACCAGCGGAGTTATTGCCCTTGATTTAGTTAAACATGCTATATTTTGCCTCATTAAGACAATAGGGCCTTCATCTTTCATCCAATCTTTACCAAACTTTACCAGATTGTTTATATAAATGAAAGTTCGGACAAATTCGACGACCAGCTAGATCGGACCATTAACAGCGGAGTTATGGCCCTTGATTTAGTTAAAAATGCTATATTTTGACTCGTTAAGGGTTAAGACGATAGGGCCTTCATTTTTCATCCTATCATTATCAAACTTTACCAGATTGTTAATATCAATATAAGCTTGTACAAGTTTGAAAACCAGCCATATCGGACTAGTAACAGCGGAGTTATGGCCCTTGATTTAGGTAAAAATGCTATATTTTGCCTCGTTAAGACAATAGGGGCTTTGTTGTTCATCCGATCTTTACCAAACTTGACCATCTTGTTATTATTAATGAAAGCTCGGATAAGTTTGAAAACCATTTAGATCGGACTAGTAACAGTGGAGTTATGGCCCTTGATTTAGTTTAAAAGGCTATATTTTGCCTCGTTAAGAAGATAGGGTCTTCATTTTTCATCCGATCTTTACCAAAAATTACCAGATTGTTAATATCAATGAAAGCTTGGACAAGTTTGAAAACCAGGCAGATCGGACCAGCGACAGCGGAGTTATGGCCCTTGATTTAGTTAAAAATGCTATATTTTGCCTTGTTAAGACGATAGGACTTTTATTTTTCGTCAGATCTTTATGAAACTTTACCAGATTGTTAATATTAATAAAAGCTCAGACAAGTTCAAAAACCAGCCAGATCGGACCAGTAACAGCAGAGTTATGGCCCTTGATTTAGTTAAAAATGCTATATTTTGCCTTGTTAATACGATAGGGTCTGTATTTTTCATCCGATCTTTACCAAACTTTACCAGATTGTTACTATCAATGAAAGCTCCAACAATTTTGAAAAACAGCCAGATTGGACTATTTACACCGGAGTTATGGCCCTTGATTTTCTGAAATATGCTATATGTTGACCTCATTAAGAAAGGGCCTTCATTTCTCCAAATTTCATTGAAATTTTTCAGGAATGATCAGTAGCAAGCCTAGTTATACATATCGTCACTGTGTTCCAGTTGAATGATTTTGGCGGAGTTATGTCCCTTTAAAGGTTTTAAAACACAAACTTTGTCCTGACTAGTTTTCCTGAACCCCTGGCCGGATTTAAACAAAACTTTTTAAGGATGATCAGTTCCAGGTCTAGTTGTGCAAATCTTTGCCTAGTTCCGGTTGAATGATTTTTGGCAGTGTTATGGCCCTTTAAAGGTTTTAATACACAAACTTTGTCTGGACTATTCTCCTGAACGTCTCCCCACATTTCAACGAAACTTTACAGGGATGATCAGCACCAAGCTTAGTTGTGCATATCATCATCGCATTCCGGTTAACAGATTTTTGGTGGAGTTGCGGCCCTTTAAAGGTTTTTGATACACAAACATTTTCCGGACTAGTTTTCCTGAACCCCTGGCTGGATTTTAACGAAACTTGACAAGGATGATCAGTATCAAGCCTAGTTGTGCATATCATCGCCATATTCGGGTTGAATGATTTTTGTCAGAGTTATGGCCCCTTAAAAGTTTTAATACACTAACTTTGTACAGACTAGTTCTCCTGAACCTGAGTGGCTGTATTTCAACGAAACTTGTCAGGGACAATCAGTACCAAGCCTAGTTGCC